>CM064913.1:19893820-20238820 GCA_032727855.1 Quercus ilex subsp. ballota | reverse complement strand
GTTGAGCGACATAGACATCCTCTTTAAACAACCCATTCAAGAAAGCGGTCTTCACATCCATCTGATAAAGTTTGAACTTCAGATGACATGCTAGGGCAAAGAGTATTCTGATGGACTCCATACGGGCAACTGGGGCAAATGTTTCATCATAGTCTACTCCTTCCAATTGAGAGTATCCTTGAGCTACAAGCCGAGCCTTGTTGAGGATCACATTGCCTTCTTCATCAGTCTTATTGCAGAATATCCACTTTGTACCGATGATGTGCTCACCCTCCGGTCTAGGTACTAGAGTCCAAACATCATTTCCCTGAAACTGAAGCAGTTCATCATGCATTGCTTCGACCCAACTTTCATCTTGTAGTGCTTCCTCAACTTTTATGGGTTTAACCTGGGGCAAATAGCAAGAATAAGACACAAAGTTAGCAACACATTTATCAACTGTACGTTTCCTTAATGTGAGTTCATTCATGTTTCCCACAATGACTTCTGGAGGATGATTTAATCTAATCTTAGATGAAGGTCCTTTCTCTTCATAAGACTTAGAATCTGGTGAAGTGGGTATATCTGCAGAGTCTTCCTCAACACTGGGAGTACCGGGAGTACTTGGAGATGCAGGTTCTTGTTTAGCAATATCTTTAACTTCCTTAGGCTCAGGAAGAAGAATTTATTTAGGGAGTTCCTCAACACCTTTTTCAGAACTGGAATTTGAAGACTCATCAATAACAACGTTCACTGTCTCCATTACCTTTATAGTTCTTTTGTTGTATACCCAATAAGCCTTGCTTGTGGAGGAGTATCCCAGAAATATACCTTCATCACTCTGAGAGTCAAACTTTCCCACATTTTCTCTATCCTTAAGGATGAAACAAGTACTTCCAAAGATTCTGAAATACTTGACATTTGATTTCCTTCCTTTCCATAACTCATAAGGAGTCTTTTTGGTACCGGGTCTAAAATACACCCTGTTAACTGTATGACATGCAGTGTTAACGGCTTCTCCCCACAAGTTTCTAGCCACATCTTTGTTGTGCAACATGGCTCTGGCCATCTCCTGAATAACCATGTTCTTTCTTTCTATCACACCATTCTGCTGAGGAGTAATAGGAGCAGAGAATTCTTGAGATATACCTGATCTTGTGCAAAATGACTCCATATATGAGTTTTCGAAATCTTTACCATGGTCACTTCGAATTCGATCAATCTTTAGACTCTTTTCATTCTGCAGTCTTGTGCACAAGGCTTCAATGTGCTCATGAGCATCCGACTTAGATCGTAGAAGAATGACCCAAGTGTACTTAGTGAAGTCATCTACTACATCATGATGTATCTCTTACCACCAAGAGACTCGGTTTTGGTTGGACCCATAAGATCCAAATGTAGAAGCTCCAATGGTCTAGATGTAGCTGATGTCTGAGTGCCTGGATGCTTAGCTTTTGTCCGTTTTCCAAGCTGACATGGTCCACACACCACATATCTGACTTATGCTTAATAGGTTCACCCTTAGACCTTCTACATAGAGAACATTTGCAATGTCTGACAGTCCAGGTAGAGAGATGATTCCTTTCCCTTTAATTTGTGACTTGCTTCCATCACCAAAAGTGACTTTGCCACCTTTCTTAGATTCGAAAACCTTGAAGAGAGATTGGTCTCCAGTCATGTGTCTTGAACAACTCTTGTCAAGGTACCACAAACACGTGTCCATAACTTTGAATGCAGACTTCATCATAAAACACACTTCATGCTTAGATGACAGATCGGTGGGAATGGTACTTTCTCTCATCTGCCTTTTACAAGCGAAGCCTTTGATTTTCACTCTTCTCAAATGAACTCCTCTACACATTCTTATTCTGAGACAGTCTAGTTTCCTCTTAGTCATACTGAGATCTTTTCCAATATTCATCATAAGAGAATTCAAATAACTTTTAGACTTGTATTTTCTAAGACACTCAAACAAATAGAGATTAGAAAAACAAGATCTATTTGAAAACAAAGATCTCTTCAAGCTAGTTACAGCCATGACAACAGGGGTCAATGGATCAATACAACAAAGATTAAACCTAATCAGAGTGTGCCTGCTCTGATACCACTTGATAGGCCAAAAACGTATTGACCCCTTGTGATTAAATTAATTAATTAATTAGCCAAGTTATTAATTAATCAATTTAACATGAAAACACGTGGTAGTACAAACAAATCACCAATAAACTAATTATGCAGCAGAAAATAAATAACACAGTGATTTGTTTACGAATGGGGAAAACCTGACAGCAAAAACCCCACCGAGTGATTTTTAGGTCACTACTCCCGAAACTCCACTATTATCACAACAAAGAAGTTACAAGTAAAGGAATTCCAAGTACTCTACCAACCTACAGTTGAACCCTTACCCCAATACCCAATTGGACTCGTTCTGTAGTGACAGTTCTCCCTTTTTATGTACGGCTCTCAAGTACGTGACTAACCAATGCGCGGATCCCAGTACGCGACTTCAATCACCAACTAGAAAGAGTTGTTGGCTGTAAAGTTCTTCAGTTCATCCACGATGAAGATCAAGAAGATGCTTGGTCACAAAACCCAAAAGTGCACATATACAGCAACTTCTTCAGAAGAGATGAACTAGGTTATAACTTTCTCTTCGGTCACAATTTGCTTGAACAGAGTTTGCTCAATGCTTGTGCAACTTGTGTACCCTTTGACGGCCCTTAAAACAATCAATTTATATGCCTAGGGTTAGAAGAAAAGAGGATCCAATGGCACATCCACGGATCCTAATAAATCATATTAGAAATTCTGATTTTATAAACCTCGACAGATAGAAGGTGTCGAGAAGTTGTCGAGCAGGTGTCGAGATTTAATGGCTGTGCGCTTCTTCAGCTTGTTTCTTGGACAGACTTGATGGCTTCAACACTTGATCTTGAAACCTTGTTTCTTGAAGTATTAAAAACACCTGGAACTACCCAATTACAAGTTGAGTGAATTTTGTCAAAGGATTAGCCAATTACATAAAAGAATGATATATGTTCTTAACATGTGAAACAAATATGTTCTAACACTCACTAAATTTTTGAGAGAAAAACACAGTTTTGAAAAACAAAACACATTTTGAGCAATAACTTCTCAAAGCATTGAAATTGATGAACAAAATGCATGAGTATGAGATGAGATGCTTTTCAAAAACACAAGTTTTAAACCCAGTTTTCCCAAAATTTAGATTTTCAGACATTCTCCCTTTAAATTCTCAAGCGACAAACATGTTTTGCATAAAACTCAAGGTATTTTCCTTCCTCCCTCTTTTATTTATTTATTTTAACAACATAATTTAAATTTATAGAATATACTTTATGATTATCGTTCCTTATCATTAGATTACCAATATATATATATATATATATATTGTGTACGCAGGATTCAATCCCTTATTCAGCAACCAAAAAGTTTATTATTTGAGATTACTATCACTAGAGCTCACAATAATCCTCTTATTTGATTAAAGTAGATTGAAAATTTAACTCATTGAATCTGAAAAGAAAAATAATGTTATTCTCATAAACTTTCTTTTGCAAGGTATAAATTGATTTATATTGAAGTTTTCTATCACATTGAAATTGTCAAGTTTGTTAGGCATGACTTTTGTAATAGTCAGTTTATTCGGGTCAAATATGAAACGAAAAACCTGAAAGGCTGGGGTTAAACCCATGTATATATTTAAGGGATTGTGTCTAATGCTTGAGATGGCCTTGTTCTTATGGTCAATCTACCTACTACCTATGAAACTTCCCTTCTCATCACTAAATCAAACAAAGCCTGTTCACTTCAATTTATAGTAAAATTAGAATAAAATGTTTGGATTTCAAGGAAAGCATATGTAGTTATTTTATTAGGGAAAATATTAGTATACTCGTCCTATTACACATCTTACACACGTTTGAAATGCAATTAAATTGTGATTTGAAGTCACAATTTCTAACTTGGACATTGTGACTTCAAGTCAAGATTTCAATGCATTCTATGTGTGTGCGTAAGAATGTGAGTAATAGGATGTGTATAACAAACACTACCCATTTTATTATGTTATATCACTAAAAGAAATCTGTACTATTGCGGCGGGTGCAAAAATCGCCGCTATATGTCACATATTGTGGCGTTTTTTGGGATTGTTGTTATAGGTATGGTCTTTTGCAGCATTCTACAGCAGCAAGACATAAAACCGCTGCAATGTATATGTTTTAGCGGTGGTAACTAAGATATAGCAATGCTCCAAAAACCCGCCGCAATAAATATATCATTTTGAGCAGATACCATAGCGGCGATAGAGAAAAACGCCACAATATGTGAGCTGTAGAGGCGTTTTGTATGACCGCCACAATAGGGACTCCTTTTTGCGACGCTTTTTCTTAGTTATAGCGGCGGATTGGATCACCGCTATAGACCTTTAAATCTCCAGCCCCAAAATTTCCCTTTCCCTTTGTTTTTTTCCGTCTTCCCTCTTACTAGGTTTCCATTTTCCCATTTATTCACTTTCACTCTCTCCAAACTCTCACTCTCTCCAAAACCTTCACTTCATCTCCATCTCCGCTGACGTCAATTCATCTTTGCACTCACCGTTGAAGCTTTCAATCTGAGCTAACCCACTCACCGGTTTCACTGATTCCTAGTAAGTTTCATTTGAACTTTCCTTCATTTTTTTTTAAAATTTTTTTTTGATCGGTGCTTCTCGGTTTCCTTCTCGGTGCAAGGAATGTTCTGCTCGAATCATCGGAGACATAGTGAGCTCTCTCTCTTTCATTTCTTTTTATGTAAATTCAGAAACCAAATAACAGTTTTTTTATTTTTTTTTGAATGAAAATTTGGGGTTTTTGAAGCATAATGATTGGAATCTCTCTCAATTTCAATTTCTTCAGGTATCTCTCTCCCACTCTCTTTTTAATTTGAAAAATGTATTTATTTCTTTTTGCAATATGTTTTTTTTTTTGGTTGAAATTAAACCGACCTAAAAATATCATTTGTTAAATTGTTGGGTTTGTAATGTTTAGTAATGGAATAAATTGTTGGTTTGTATTCTGCATCTGAGAAATGTCATTTGAATTTTGGCATAAGGAGCTTGTTCTTTAACAATTTGAGAGGCTTGATGCCCAGTTGTGCTTGTTGATTAAGTAGTCAGGATATAATGGGTCATTAGTAGCTTGTTCTCTCATGGCTCTTATATTTGAAGCTGAAGAGTTTCTAAGTTAGGAAGTCAGGCTTTCAGATGATTTAACTTATGCATTCTTTATGCATCTTTGAGATCGAGGGCTTTGAATACAACATCATAGCTTTGCATTCATATTTAGTTCATATAGCACATTTTTTTCATTGTAAAGTTTAGCTTTTTTATGACTTGCTCCTTTTCCCACCCTACCTCCCCTTCTACTCTTTCCTCATAATAGTATATTTTATTTTATTGAATTATTGAACAAAATTGAACTTATTCCAAAAAAATTTGTGAACAAGATTGAAGCAAGTTAACTGATATCTATATCTTGCCTTAATTGAACAAAATGAAAATGCTACCAGAATTTGGAAGTTTTAAAAGTATCTTTCTTATATGATTTTCAAGAATTGCAAAATTGTTATGTTGGAGATATGATGGTGAATACCATACAAAAATGTGATGGTTCTAAGTTTTGTTTGAAAGTTTGAATGAGCTTAAAAGTGTCATGTAAGTGATTTGGTTTTGAGCGTTGGTGTATGGTGCTAGATCATTTCAGGTTAGTCAAGTAGAGGCAGATTGAGTATCACAGCTGTGAACTTGACAACATTTTAGTTATCTAGCATGTAGATACATGGGTCAATGAAAGTTTGCTGCTTACGAATGTCAAAAGTTGTCCTCTGTCATGTGAACCTTATTGTATTCTATCATGTTACCTAACATAATGTTACATTTTACAAAGAAATTGAGAAAGGATTAGCATTATAAATTGTCCCAATACAATATAGGTTTTTTTGGTACAGGCTTAAATAGAAAATAGAACAAGAAGCTAGTTAGGTTACACCTATATTTGTTTTCTATCCCATGGAATGATCCTTAGCATTAAAATTGCTGAGGCAGTCTTGGTGCACCATCAATAACAACTCTTGATAGTTCAGAGTCGAGACTTCAATTTGATCGTTTTGAATTTAACCAATTATTATATATCAGGTATTACCACAAATAAGTGCAGTAGCCAGTGGGTTTTGATTCCTTTGAACCATGACTTCACCCTCTACCCATTCTTGTAGTAAGAGGAAATGTTATTTGGGAACTCTTTGATTGATTCTTCAAGAGAGTTTCACCATAAGGCCATCAAAATGTCAAAACAAAAGCTTTTCATATTTCCTAATGCTTTAAAATTTTACCCAAATTTAATTTCAGATTTTACTTATCAAATTAAAAAGAAAAAAAGAAAAAAGAAATTACCCAGTTATGACGTATACACTGGAAAAAAAAAATTGTAATATAAGTATTCTCATCAATACTTACAAACCCATTTAGGAGTTTGTTTATGTGCCCTCATTTGGAAATTAATTTCAATCACATAAGTCAAGAGACATATAGGCTTAAGCCTTGTCCTGGACTTCCAAACTAATCTTATTAGCATAATTGAAAAAAGAAGAAGAAGATAAGTGACTATCTTATTATTCTCAATGCACATTACTATAATTCATTATTAACTTGGTGAACCATGACAAGGATCCCCTTCTTTACACAATGTTCACTTCCTTTTCAAAACACTATATTGCTAGTCCAAACTTTAATATTGTAATTAGTAGTAACTTAATATATGAAGTGGATTATCTTACAGATTTGTGATACTCTACCTTCTAATATTGCTAGTCCAATTCTGTTGTTGACACTTTGCAGCATTTGGACCGTTGATCTCACATAGATACAACTAATTGCTGGCAAAGTAAGTGAAGTTGGTGAAATAATTAAGGTACTCTCTCTCTCTCTCTCTCTCTCTCTCTGTGTGGTTGTGGTGGGTTGTTGAATTGGGGCAAGCAGGTGGCTTGCATGGAGTAATAAGGTGGTTTTAGCTGATATTGGAAGTGTTGACTATTTTGTGTAATATTGGATGATTCTTGTTGAGTTGTTTTTATTTGATTAATTCATTTTAGGCTATTGCTAGTAATGATGTTATAGTTACCAAATGTATTGATAACTTCTCTTTGCGTTTAAATTCATTGTCTTGTTAGGAACATAGCTGAAAGTGAATGATTAAAGATAATTTGTTTCTTAAATTAAAGTGAAATTGTGTAAATGAAATGTGTGTTAACTCTTGCTTTTGTGCTTTCATGAAATTACATTATAGGTATTTCATGTAAATCACTTTATAGCAATGGATAGGAGTTGGATGAAACTTATGAATAGAAGGTCATGAGAAGAGTCCAACAATTTCTGAATTTTGCATCTAACCACGCACACCCGGATGGAACGATTTCATATCCGTGTAAACAATGTGTGCATACAAATTCATGGCCTATAAATGTCATACGGGCTCACTTAGTGTCAAAAGGGATTTGTAGGGGTTATAACCCTTGGGTTTTTAATGGGTAATCATCATTTGCACAGACTTCTTTTGAAATTCCTAATAGTCATGTCCAAGAAAACCCGATAGAGTATGCCGATCTTTGTGACATGTTGCATGACATGCTCCCCATACAAGATATGGTGTCTGGGCCAATGGAAGAAGTCCATTTTGTGCAACAACCCACAGAAGGTCCTGTAGAAGGTCCTAATGAAGATGCACTTTGGTTTATGAAATTGCTTGAAGATGCTAATCAACCTTGTTATGAAGGTTGTAAGCATTTTAGCAAATTGTCAGCCATTGTGCATTTGTATCACATGAAGTGTCTTAATGGTTAGACCAATAAATCATTTAACATGTTGCTGCAATTTTTGTTTGATTTTCTTCCTTCAAATGCTAAGTTGCCAAAAGATTGTTATGAGGCTAGGAAGATTATTAAGGATTTGGGCTTGAGTTATAAGAAGATTCATGCTTGTCCTAAAGATTGTATTTTATATTGGAAGGAGAATGCCAATCTTGAAGCTTGCCCAAACTGTAACCATTCAAGATGGGAAAGTAATGAGTCTAAAGGTCAACAAAGTACTAATGCTTCATCCAAGAAAAAAGAAGAAGAAACTTGCAAAGATCCTACGGTGGTTCCCCTTAAAGCCAAGATTGCAACGACTATTTATGTCTCCTGAAACAGCCAATCATATGAAGTGGCATGCTAAAGGTCGTGTGAATGACGGGTTACTAAGGCATCCTGCTGATTTTGAAGTTTGGAAATCATTTGACTCTAAGTACATAGAGTTCTTATCCGAGCTTCGTAATGTGAGGCTTGGATTAGCAACCGATGGATTCAACCCATATGGAAATATGAGTAGTACTCATAGTACATGGCTTGTCATTTTGATCCCATACAATCTCCCTCCATGGATGTGCATGAAAAGGTCTTCTTTCATGCTATCATTATTGATTCCCGATCCAACCTCACCCGGGAACGATATAGATGTGTACTTGCAACCCCTAGTAGAAGAACTAAAGGAGTTATGGGATGTTGGAGTAAAAACGTTTGATGTGTCTTCCAAAAAATCATTCCAAATGCATGTTGCATTATTGTGGACCATAAATGATTTTCTTGCATATGGTGATATCTCAGGTTGGAGTACCAAAGGTGCTCTTGCATGTCCCCCTTGTAACTATGATAGTCAATCTCGTTGGTTGAAATATGGAAGGAAATTTAGTTACATTGGACATAGGTGATTATTGGATAGTGATCATAAATTCCGTAAGCAAAAACAATCATTTGATGGGCATGTTGATACGAGATCAGCTCCTATTACGGTATTCGAAGGGGAAATCATGTTACAAACGAATGCTGTAGCCGATCATGTGTTTGGGAAGAAAACAGTTAATTTGCCCAATAAAAGAAAAAGAAAGGAGGAAGCCTTAACTATGTGGAAGAAGATAAGTATATTTTTCACCTTGCCTTATTAGGTGGACCATGTGTTGCATCACAATCTTGACGTGATGCATATTGAAAAGAATGTAGTCGATAATATAATCTGCATATTGTTGAACTTGGATGGCAAGACAAATGATAACTTGAAGGCACGTCAAGAATTTAAGGATATGGGAATAAGAAGTGAATTTCACTTGGAAAATTTTGGGAATGATAAGACATATATGCCACATGCTTGCTACCATATGAATGCTAGTGAAAAGGATGGTTTTCTGCAAGTTTTGAAGGATGTAAGAGTGCCAGATGGATATTCTTCAAACACCTCACATTGCGTTAAACTCAAAGAACGCAATATTAGTGGAATGAAGAGCCATGATAATCACATCTTAATACATCAACTTTTTCCGATAGCAATACACGGATCATTGCCCCCCGAAGTGAGTAGGCCTTTAACTGGCTTATCTTGTTTCTTTAGAGAGATATGTTCCAAAGTACTAAATGTGGATGAACTTGGGGCTCTTGAGAAGAGAATTGCAGTGATATTGTGTGAGTTGGAAAGGATATTCCCTCCCTCTTTCTTTACAGTGATGGTACATCTAGTCATGCATTTGGCTAGCGAAGCCAAAGTTACTGGCCCAGTTCATTATTGTTGGATGTACCCCATAGAGAGGTAACATGTATAGTAACTTTTTCTATCTAATTAATTTTTTTTCACACCAATTTCCTGTTGTTGATCTTGGGTTTTCCAATAGGTACTTGTCAAGACTTAAGTCTTACGTGCACAATAAAACTTATCCAGAAGGCTTTATTGCAGAAGGATATATAGCAGAGGAATGCTTAGCATTTTGGTTACGCTATTTTAAATCAGTTGAAACTACATTCAATCGGCTTATAAGGAATGTCGAGGAATCCATGGGTGCGGTGGTAAGCATTACACTAGATTCAAATTCATGGATTCAAGCACATCGTTATGTGCTATTCAATTGTGAAGAAATCACCCCATTTCGCGAGTAAGTAATATGTCATTGCATATCCTTTTATGGCATTCAAGTACAATATTCTAACTAAATACTAACACGTTTGTCTACATAGTATACACATAGCAGAGATCAAGGCTGATTTTCCTTTTCATGTAACCGATGATGTTATTCAAAAGTAGCACATGAAGAAATTTTGCAGCTGGTTTAGGAACTATGTAAGTAAAGCACACACACACACACACACACACACACACACACACACACACACACACACACACACATGTATATATATAACTTTATTGTTTATAATAGGTGATGTCAATTTCTATATATAAAACTTGGTTGTAACACTTTAGATAGCATACTTATAATAAACGTCATTCTCTATATCAGGTGATGTCAATGGATGCATCTAAGAAAAAGAAACTCTTTGATAAAGTCATATGTCTTGCTTGATATCCAGATAATGAAGCAAAACAGTTTAAGCGTTATGTTATAAATGGTGTGAAGTTTCGCACCAAAGACTCTGAGGCAACTAGGAAAACTCAAAATAGTGGAGTTTGTGTTGTTACTAAAGGTGGTGCTACTTATTATGGTGTACTACTTTATATTATTGAGTTGAACTACTCTGACAAGTATCGATATGTACTATTCAAATGTTAATGGGTTGATATTATTAGTGGAAGAGGATGCAAAAAAGATGAGTTTGGATTTCCCATTGTCAAATTTTCACAATTGGTATACACGGGTGGTCGATTGATTGACAAATCTTATGTATTAGCATCTCAAGTTTCACAAGTGTTTTACGTGGAAGATGTGAGACATAAAGATTGGGCAGTGGTGGTCAAAACAAAACCTAGGGTGGTATTTGATGTTGGTATTAATGCTTCACATGATGATGATGATGATGAAGTGGGTACCTATCTTGAGAATGTCCCTTACAATATAATTACTGATGATGCTTGTGATGATGCAAATGACAACCATGCTTGGGCTCGAGATAATGAAGAAGGAACCATTTATGATACACCGTTGATCAATGAGGATGAATTGCTTGAACAAGACTTTATCGATGATGAAGAGCTTAGCGAAGATGTTTATGAGTCTGATGATGATAAGTCTTAGAGTTTCAAAACCTCTCTCTGGTTAGTTTCTTCTCCTTAAAATTGTTTGAAACTGGTAAGCAGATTTAAAAGCCATTCGTAGTTTTTCTATTTTTAGAAATCTTTCTAGTTGAAGTGGAGCTTTGCTTGATTTTTAATCTCTCTAATTGGTTTTCATGTATGGTTCTCTTTGTTGAAATTGTTTAGTCACTTGATAATCTCTCTCCCTCTCTCTCTCTCTCTCTCTTTTTGCTTTTGTTTTTGTTATAAATGAATATTGTCTAATGTTGATTCACGTCTATGGATTTAGCTCACTAGCCTCTTCTTAAATCTATTTGGTACTTTATTCATAGTTTCATACATTGTACTAGATATAAGCTAATGTGATAATCTCATAGTTTCATACAATTGAACTACAAGAACTTTACTTTTTAAAAGAAGCATATTATTGAACAACTATAAGGACTAAAACCTTCACATACTTTATTTTTGTATCAAACATGATTTTTTGTTGATTCTTATTAGTGAAATTTGAACCCAAGAATGTTTCCACTAGCTGAATTATTGCTCCTTTTCACTCCTCTAGAGAATTGAATGGAATTTAGTTAACTCAAACCCCTTGCCCTTAAAAAATGGAACAATGCAGAAATTTGATCATACTAAGAAGTCCAATTCTCTGTCCACAATGATGGCTTATTTGGTGAGTTGGGTCCTCCAAAAGTTTCTCCAAATCTCATCTTGTTGCATGTATTAATCTGCATGTTTAATTTGTTAAATGAACAAGAAAAACATGGTCCATTATGCAATTAGTTGAATCTTACAATATAGCAAAGAGAACAGTTTGAAATTAGTAGTTGAGTTTCTAATAAGTACAAGTAGTAGTCTTAGTTGAGAAGCAAAACTAACCATTGGATCAGGAGCATCAGTTTGCTTGCACATGACCCATGGTACTCCTGTTTGGAGATCAACTACCATTTTAGCTGCCCAACGAACATAACAAGGCCCTTTCATACATCCTGGCATGTTAGATGCTAGTGCATTTTGCACAAATTTCTAGAATTTTGTTATTGTATTACGCCTTGGACCTAAGTTCTTCTAGAACAGTTAAAGAGTGGTGCAAAGTTAAGATATTTGAGATTTGTGATAGATAAGTTCTCTTAATACATTAGTGTTTGAATTTGTTACAATTTAAGCATCTGGCTTATTTTTCAGTTTGACCTTCCTTAGTATTCCTTTGAAGAAAAGTAATTGTAGTATCAATGTATGACATAAGTAACTATTATTTTTATTTTTTGCATGTTTTTAACACACAAGCACTTACATGTTGAAGCCATATCGACCTTGCCCGTTTTCATGTGGAGCATATTTAATACCATAGATTAATTGCACCTTCTACTTCGTTTGTGTCTTCTGACTTTTAAATGACTATAGGTTTCAAGATTGCAAGAGCAATTGCAAGCTAAAAGAGATCTTAGAGCTGCACTTGAAGTTGGTTTGAGCATGTCTTCTAGACAATTTTCCAGTTCACGTGGCATGGATTCTAAGGTTTGTATAGATCTTAAGGTAGTTTTATTTTCCCTTTCATGTTAAATGCTTGTATAACACATGCTTATGACTTCAAACTGATGTGAAGAGAAGGGCTATGTTAGAGGAGATTGCACTTGCCGAAGCAGATGTGGCTAGGTTGAAGCAGAAAGTTGCAGAACGAGTGACCACTACTAAGTATACTATTACTAGCAGGCGTGGAATTGGGACTACTAGTTCTTCTTGCAAAAGTGTACCAAGGGCATCTTCTTGCAAAAGTGTTAAAGGATTTGTTTAAATACTTTGGAACTTTGATAATGGATATAGACAATGTTATATATATATATATTTGATAATATATTTCTATGTTAATATTACGTTAGTTTGGAGACATTTGTAATTAGTTGCATTTGTGGTATTGTGTTAGTAGAGCTAAAACTATTAAAGGTTCTTTGTAGCAGGTTTGTAAAAAAAAAAATAGTGGTTTTAATAAATGTTATAAAAAAGGAAAAAAAAGAAAAAAACCTATAGCGGTGATCAAAAATTGCCGCTAAAGGTGCATATATTATGATTTAAATGATGCCCTATAGCGGTGTTTTTGCCCGCCGCTAAAAGGTTCACATATATAGTGGCGTTTCTCCCCGCCGCTAAAAGTTCAATGAGTCAATTTTAATTGGTTCCCTATAGCGGCGCCTTTTGCCCACTGCTAAAGGTGTACACCAATAGCGGTGGGCATAACCCGTTGCTAAAAGTCAATTGACACGAATTCTAACCTCATATGGCTGCGATTTTCTGCCCGCTTCAAAAAACAAAAAATGCCACTAAAAAAATGCATTTATAGCGATATTTTTTGTTACCACTGCAATAGAGCTATTGTGGCAATGCAACGCTGATAGGTAGAACCGCCGCAATAGCCCTTGCCACAATAGGCGAAATGCACCTTTAGCGGTGGTTTTCTGGGCTTT
Source organism: Quercus ilex subsp. ballota (assembly GCA_032727855.1). NCBI lineage: Eukaryota > Viridiplantae > Streptophyta > Magnoliopsida > Fagales > Fagaceae > Quercus > Quercus ilex. Next base: position 20,225,263 of record CM064913.1, on the reverse strand, counting down.
TGTGACGGTTTTGGCCCGCCGCAATAGTCCAGTTTTTTTGTAGTGTATATTCATGAGGAAATTCTAATACTCTGGTTACACTTACAGCTTTGGCCTTCATCCAAAACCTAAGCAATTTGGCCAAATTAAGGTGATGCAAGGAACAAAGCATGTTATGCAATCAAAACCTCAGCAATTTGGCCAAGCTACGATGAGTTTTAACTTTCAGATCACTTGTAAGACAATGCCAATATTGTAGTATTACATATACTTGCACTCGTGAAAGATTTGTGAGGAATAGAGGGAGCTAGCTACTTATATGTATTTATGTCCTCTTGACAGCCACAAAGGCCTGCAAACCAATTGGGTTTCCGACAGCAATGATCAATGTTCATGTTTCCTAGCTCAATATGTTGGGAAATAGCAACCGAGGATCCCAGGATTACCTATTTTAATATTCTTCTTCATTCCTATACATGTTTGTTTCTTTAGTGAAATTCGCCAATAAAATTAATAATAATTGAGTTATCGTACATATAAATATGATTGGAATTTCATGCTTGGCTTGCTTGCTTGTTTATTTATTTATTTTATTATTATTATTAATTCTGTAGACAAGCAAAGAATTAAGCTTCTGAGCAAGGTATACACTCAGACGACAAATAGAGGGGATTGTTTTCATCCTCCAAAAACAAGTTAATAAGCCGTCCTAAACTAGTGTTTGATTGGTGCAATACATAGTAAAGTTCAGCAAATTTTTAATGTTTTAAATTTTATATATATATATATATATATATATATGATACAATAAGTATTAATAACGTAAAAGGACAAAGTTTAATTATAAAATTGGATTAGTTGTAGCTTATGGTTACAACCTTAGTTAATATATTTTTATTGGAGGTGAATTTTGACAAATCCACTATTGAATTACATTCTCAACTTATATCTTCCATGTTTGCAAAATTTTTAGAAAATTAAATATCAATAGCTATGTCATCAATAAATTGTTTAAATTGTATGTTTTTTTAGTTTAAAATTATGCATAAAATATAAGTTTATAAATCATATAGTAAATAATATATGTTTGACATAAAATTTGACATGTATATTAGAAGTATAAAGAACGTACAGTTCAATGGTTAGATTTTAAAAATATGTAATAATATTAATTTTATTAAAGGAAATTGTAGCCTTAGGTTACAACCAATTTTGTAGTTAAACTTTGTCTTAATGAAAATTCAAATCATAGATTTTAAAGAAAATGTCATGTATAATTTTATTAGAATTTGTTTATAGAAAATCGAATGTAATTGAATCAAAATTTGTCTAGTATTGGATTGCTTTATCCAAAAATACGGTAATTTAAACTGAGATTGTTAGGTACAATTTGTAACTCTAAAAAACAACTTAAAATTATATATTAATAATGATGACTTGTTAAAATGAGGGGTTTCATAAGTTTATAAGGCAAAGTTTAAAAAAAAAAAAAGAAAAAGAAAAAAGAAAAAAAAAGTAGTATTTTTAAACCCAAAGTCACCCCAAAAAAAAAAAAAAAAAAAACATCAATATAATGCTACAACAATCTCCAAAACGTCAGGTTAAACCACATCCAAATACAAATAACAATTCCAATATATATAACCTTAACCCACCGTCACCCATCCCAACCTACAACCTACAATAACAATGGTAATGCCCCAATTCGTTGTCCTGTCTCTCTCTTAGACTTGGTGGTGTTGTGTGGGGGCTGAGAACGGCCCCGAAATTAGCGATGATTTACTGAATTGGCCTACCATCATAAAGTGAGCCTGGCCAGATGATCTTGGACTTGGGCTGGCTTAATCAACGGATGTCTGGGCTTTTTGACGACTTCGACTTGGGCTCGACGCTCGCTTGGTTCTTCGGCCGAGAAGATTGAATAAAAAAGCAAGTTGCTTTTGTTGCAAGAAAATGAAGAATGAAAACACTTAAAGGGATATATATATTTTTTTAATTTTCTGTTTTATACCGTGATCTTAAGAACAAATACAGATTTCTAAGCACTGTTTTATGAAAACAATTTGCCAAACAAGTTAACATTTAGCGGGACTCGTCAATTTATGTTTTTCTATCTCTAAAATTGTTTTTAAATACAAAAAGTCTAGAAAGACACAATTTAACACATACTTTACTATATATGTATAAAGTGGCAATTGAATTATTTTTTACCAATTATCAGTGATGATTTTATGTGTAAGTGATGTTATCTAATCAAAAATTGACAAATATGTTGTGATAACGTACTTATCCCTTGAAGAATTGTTTTAAATAAGGATTAACATCAACGTAAAAAAAAGTAAGGAACAGAAAAAGCCTGTGAGAGCATTATCTTGAGATGGTTTGGGATGGTGTTTTGCACTCACTTTTCTAGGCTATAGCTTGCCCTGCAAATACCAATACGCGAGGGTTCTAATTGGCGAGACAAGACCATGTCAATATGTCATGATTGCGTATTGTTATGTCAATGCATTATTACAGTATTACGCATCGAACAGAAAAAAGGAAAAGGATCTATAATTAAAGGTATGCCACTTATTCAGCTTTAATATCATCCAAGCATTTTTTTTTTGATAAAATCATCCAAGCTTGTCCATTAAAGAAAACCTGTTAATGTTATTGATTGTTGTATAAAGCTTGCGCGTCTATGATTCATAAAGTTACACCGTCGGCCCAGATTCGTAATGGTTCTACTGTTCAGTTCTTGCGAAACAGCGTATGTGAATCATCTCAGAATAATTTTTCGAATGGACACCAAGTCAACTTACCTATATATCTTTATATTTTTCGTTGTTTTGCTGATTACACTATAATGGGTTTTTCGCGTGATACAACATGATCATGGCATTGATTAGAGGCAGCTACTTGTTTTCTTATGACAATAAGCCCAATCTTATAAGGACAATGCCTTCCAAAATAAACAATCGATGTTGAAAGGTTTTCACACCATGGTTTGCTTAGATATAACTTATTAGATGAGATTAGATTAAGTGTTTAAAGTCAATATGACCTAATAGCCTATGGCATTCTGCCCTCTCTCCATGGGATTTGTTTCTTAGTGCATCCCTCTACTTATCATAACATATTGCAGAAACCATTATACAGTTGGAAAAGATAAAGTAAGGGACAAATTTATTTCTTCATTTAAAATTTTTTCTTATATGTGCAAAAATATGATTTTATATCAGTCTGTGTCATCCTCTTAATAATAGCTCTAAAAATATGTTTATAAATCACAATGGAATTCTAGTGCTCAAATTCCAAGGCTTACAAATCAATTTAGGCCACAAAAGAGAAAATTGAATAATCGTATCTCAATAGTTGGAGTGGTACCGTGACTGGTGTCGAGGTTGATTAAACCTTGATCGATCAGGTTGTAGTTGAGTTTGCAAAATTTCCTCTTTTTTGAGTAGATTCTTAAGTTATTCACTTGTGTCTTCAAATAGATCTTCACTTCATATTAGAGATTAGAAAATTGGACAACTCAAATACATCAAAATACGTTTTGAGTCTTTTGACTTGAATTTGCCGACACTTCCAAAATATAACCCTAACAAATGGTAACAAGAGAATAAGAGAACAAAGAGTAGAAAGAAAGAAATGCGGCTTGGCCACTTATAAGCACATCTCCATTCGTTCACCTAGTTAATTAACTATTTGCATAGTAAATGATTAAAAATGGGAAATAAGTAAGAGATAGATAGAACGAGGAGATGCAAATAATTACATGTTTGAAACTCAAACATCAATTTCATCTGCTAAGCAACTCAATAACTTCCACTAATAGATCAAATCAATACCATGATTAACCATGTACTGAAAGTTAAAGCTATCCAACAATTTGCTTAGTAGCCACAAGGATTATCATTTTTAATTTTGATTTGAGCAAGTGTTATCCAACAATTTGCTTGGTTTGGTGTTAGTGTCTCTATCAATATTTTATAAATTAAAGAATTTTCCACTAATATAAGTTGAGTGTACTTGGCTATTCCTTAGTACCAACACATGGATGCATTTCAATGTTATCCACTCAAAGGGTGAGATATCTATAAATTTCTTTCCCCATTTAATTTTTCTCTTCTTACAACCGTTATTGGCTTCAGCTTATGAATGTGAGTTTCTTATTTGCTGATGGTACCAATTATGACCTATCTCGCTAACTATCATGAAAATATTGAAAGGACCTACTTCACGTCATCATGCATATATACAGGTGAGATTAATCATTCATGGCTATTTGTTAGCAAGAATATGATAAATCCAAAAAGCTTTCACTACGGGAAAAAACAAATGCCACTGTTTTCAAACTTTCACAGGTCAGATATATGGAAAGATCGTTAAGGCTTTTTAAAGGAAAGTAATGCAAAGTTCTGAAGTGTCAGATTGGCTTGACATAGATATTAGTTGGATTCAATGTGTCTCCAAAATGCTTGGACAAGTTGACTAAAGAATGAATTTTGCTCTCAAGTACTGCCATGCATGCTGCAGAGGCCATCCCGAAGTACTGTAATGATGTAATCCGAAGGCCATTAGTATCAATTGAAAGAAGAATAAAGATTAGATAGGTCAAAGCACCAAAAAGGAAAAATGCGAATCTGGTTCTACTCCAGTCTAGGTTTTATCCTGATCCTATACAATGGGGAATCTTCTTTGTTATTTTCTTCTGTGTAATTATGAATTTAGAACTGGCGTGGGGAGGACGATTTATCGTCTTTTGCAGTATACAAGGTATATATGGCATGAGAATTTGTTTGTATATATATATATATATATATATATTGTGGTGACAATATATGGGCAATGTTTAAATAATTTTTTTAAAATATTTAAGGACAGTGTTTAATCTTGATTTCATTGACAATAAATCTTATTACTCTACGTTTGAAAAAAGCTAATATCAGCCATCAACAATATAATTGTTTTTATTTTTCTTACAATAATTAATAGTAGTGGGGATTTGAACCCAAATTCTTCTCATGGAAAAAAGTTTCATAATTTCATTGAATTACAAAATTATTATAATTTTGTAGAGAAAGAAAGTTCCCGACCTATCACAAGCTGACACGTCACACTACCAAGACCACAAAATACAGCCAATTACAAAGCGCCACATACTGCTGCTAGGTTTTACTATTGCCATTCAGAAGCCAACAGAAATTTGCCAAGTGTCATGCAAGAACCAATCATGCATCGGCTCGTGTAAGCGATGACCCAAGCAACCTCGCACGTGTAAGCGATGACCCAAGCAACCTTGCACGTGTAAGCGATGACATAAGTGGACCAATCAGACTGTGACATGTGTCACCAATCAGACTCCGCCACGTGTCGCTCATCCACCCCAAAACTCCTATAAATAGAAGCCTTCCTAAGACATTTAGGAGGACATCAAGCCATCTGAAGCACAAGCAGCATCAGAGAAGAATCACAAATCAGTGAAGTTCTACGGATCCAAGCCTCCAAAGCCCCGAAGAACTTCCACCACAAACCTTCAAATACGAAGAACATTCAAAGAGGAATCATCCAAATCATATTCCTAGATCTCAAAGTTCACTGGAATCAAGCTCAAAAGCCTCCAGAAACCTCACAAACCACAAATCAGTGAAGCTCTACGGATTCAAGCCTCTTAAGCCCCGAAGAACTTCCACCACAAATCTTCAAAGACGAAGAACGCACCAAGAACACGAAGAACATTCGAAGAACACGAAGAACAAAGAATTTCTAACAAGCTCATAGCCAAAGATTCATTGTAATTCTGTTTCAAAGGTCTTCGATCCATTCTTCAGCCAAATTGAAGAATATTTGGTGTTCAAATCAAAATCACATTACCACAAATCCAAATCAACAAATCTTTCAAGGAGATCGAATCAGAGGATCACTCTTTTGTAATCACAGAGAATTGTACCACACATTCATCAATACAAAATCGCATTTGTGAAACTATTTTACTTGTTTGACTCATTTCCAACCGAGAAATTTAGTCGTCCACATATTCTGGCACGCCCGGTGGGACCTTTCTGCCTCTCATCTCATTCTCCTTCAAAGAAAGAAATCTTCATCATCTTGCTACTAGCTCAAATGGCCTCTAGCAAGAATATTCAAGCTTCAACAATAGCTACTTCAACTAAACTTGGTACAGCTACCACCGACAACTACATTGGTGTAATCAATTGTAGCCAATCCAAAGCAAACAATCAACTTCAATCTCAATCAACCAAGGAAGCCAAGGTTCAGACAATCATCTCCTTAGACCCTCTTACAAGAAACAAGGTCATCAACAAGGACATCTCCACCTTGGAACACCTCAATTATGAGGGCAAATCCCCTTCTTCCTTCACAAGAAGTTGGTCGCACGATTTCTCTCCCATCAAAGGGAATCCAAAAGATGAGATTTCACGTGCTCACTTCAAATCACTTTCTTCTCTATCATCTTGGGAAGTTGTGTCAGTCATGATGACTAACACCTCTACCATAGAAGAAAAGATGGCTGAAATGGAACAAATGGTCGTCCTTCTCACAAAAGCACTTGAAGAAAAGGATGTCAAAATTGCAACCCTAATAAACAAGCTAGAGGTACAAGATTCGGGTGAATCAAGTCTTGGTCCTGAGCACCCACCTGGCTTTACCTTGAAAGGAGAAAACGCTAGGGTCGATAAAGGAAAAGGAGGTGAAGGCACTTCTCAACACGGACATTCCACCTCAATGGCCTCGATATCTGTCCAACAATTGCAAGACATGATAACAAATACCATCCGAGCACAATATGGAGGTTCTTCTACAAGTTCTCTCACATATTCAAAACCCTACACAAAGCGCATCGACAACATGAGGATGCCAAATGGGTATCAACCCCCCAAGTTCTTGCAGTTTGATGGCAATGGAAATCCTAAGCAACGCATTGCTCACTTCATAGAAACTTGTGAGAACGCAGGGACATAAGGAGGCCTCCTTGTAAAGCAGTTCGTCCGTTCACTAAAAGGGAATGCCTTTGATTGGTATACAGACTTAGAACCCGAGTCAATCGATAGTTGGGAACAACTTGAAAGAGAGTTCCTCAACCGATTCTACAGCACACGACGCACGGTAGGCATGATGGAGCTTACTAATACCAAGCAATGGGAAGATGAGCCGGTGGTCGATTATATCAATCGATGGCGTTCTTTGAGTCTAGATTGCAAGGATAGACTTTCTGAAATTTCAGCTGTAGAGATGTGCATCCAAGGCATGCATTGGGGACTTCGTTACATCCTTCAAGGGATAAAGCCTCGAACATTTGAAGAGTTAGCAACTCGTGCGCATGACATGGAGCTGAGCATTGCTAGCCGAGGAAATACAAAACCTCCCATACCTGAAGAAAGCGTAAAGGAAGTAAGGAGTAATGATAGAAATGCAAAAGTCAGCCTCAAAGACCCAATGGTTGTTAACACTGCCGAAGTCAAGGTTCCAAGAAGAGAAGCGAAGGCAAATGAAAAACAGCTTGAAGGATGGCAAAGGAACGAAGTGCGTCGCCTGACTTTTAAAGAACGTGAGCAAAAAGCATATCCGTTCCCCGATGAAGATGTGCCAAACATCTTAGAACAACTACTGCAATTGAAATTGATTGAATTGCCAGAATGTAAGTGACCAGAAGACATAGGGAAAATTGATGACCCTAACTATTGCAAATATCATCGCATCATTGGCCACCCAATCCAAAAATGCTTCGTCTTCAAAGAACAAATCATGAAGCTTGCCAAAGAAAACAAGATTGATCTAGACTTCAATGAAGTTGTCGAGTCAAACTATGTGACCGTTACTTGTGATGTACTTCCAACTCTCAAGCAGGGGGCAAACACCAACCAAGCTTACAAATTGATTAACAGTGATGGCATAAGGATCGACCCCATCAATGGGAAGTTCCTTAAACACTTCTACGCTTGAACATCGAGGATTGCTCCTTGGTAAGAGTTTAAACTGCCCACTGTAGCGCTACAAGAGTACATGATGTCTTCCCATTACCTCTGACAGCGTACCAATAAGGAGAAATTAATCCCACTCTATGTCACCAATTGCTAGTGTGGCGTAGTGGTTGGATGCCCAAGTCGCCCTTGAGAGGTCTCGGGTTCGATTAGTGGTGATACCCACTATTACACACTGAGCCCCCCTTTTTTGCAAAAAACAACAAAAAAAAAAAACAAACAAACAATAACAAAAAAATCAATAACAAAAAAAAAAATTTTATTTTGAACTACGTGATGACTTGATCCCTCTCAAGGGTACGTAGGCAACTTAGTATCTTTTGCTAAGTTCAGTCACGCACTAAAAAAAAAGTTATCAAATTGAAAAAAAAAAAACAAAAACAAAAAAAAAAACAAAAACAAAAAAAAAAAAACAAAAAAAAAAAAAAGAAAAAAAAAAAAAACAAAGAAATCATCCAAAAAGAAAATATCAAAAAAAAAAAAAAACAAAACAAAACAAAATTTCTGTTGAACTACGTGATGACTTGATCCCTCTCCGGGGTATGTAGGCAGCTTAGTACTTGTCACTAAGTTCAGTCACATAAGAAGGATTGCATGTCTAGCTTGAAGAGTTTCTCCATAGGCCATCAGCGTGCTTTCAAGAACCCTTTGATTGGCAAGGCATCACTTAAATCAATTGCTCACACTATGATGATCAAAGGCCATTGTAGTAGAAAATGAAGACTATAAGGAGTTGATGTTGCTCAGCTTTCCTTGAACTAATGATAAACATAAGTTAGTTCTTGGTTGTGGAGTAAAATAAAACCTTCAACCTCTTTTGCAAAGAATGAAGTCTTCATGGCATTGCCCCTCTTCTGTGGACATCCTCCCATGTCTTTAAAGATGTTTTGCATCACTTGTCTCCTGGGGGCATCTTCTTGTACCTTGCAAGTCTAAGCTACATCGTCTCTCTTCTAGGTTGTGTCACTTCACAACTCCGAAATTTGAACCACATCATCTCACTTCTGAGTGGTGCCGTTTCACATCATGTCTCTGAAATTTGGACAACGTCACCTTCTTCCAACATCTAAAGATGGTGTTACTTCATCTCGCCTTTAAGAGCATATTCGTGCAATGACAAATTCTTGGTGGCATCTTCAAAGTCTTAATGAGCTCCTTGCATCTTCAAAGTCTTGTTAGCATCTCTAAAATTTTGATGTCTAGCTATAGTGCTATGTACCCTTGATGTCTGAGCTATGTCGCCTCTAAAAATTGGCGCTAATGCAACTTCAAAGGCCAATGTTGGTGCGACTTCAATGCAGATGAGGTGTTGACGCAATGTCCATGGCAAAGATGAATGTTGGCACGGCTTCAATGCAAATGAATTGTTGACGTGGCTTCATGGCAAAGAAAAATATGGATGTAGCTTCATTGTGAAGGCAAGTGTTAATATGGCTTCAGTACAAGGACAAATGTTGGCACGGCTTCATGGTAAAGACTTTTGATGTGGCTACATTGCAAAGACTCTTGAGATGGCTGTGTTGAAAAGACAAGTGTTGGTGCAGTTTAATTGCCAAGGAAAGCATGCTGCATGACAAAAACAATCAACAACAAAGAACTTGTCAGAAGAAAATCTCATGGCACGTCTAAAAAAAAAAAAAAATGGAGGAGGAAGAAGAAAAGGCATAATTTCTCATACTAAAGAGTATTATGCTACTCATGGAAACTCTGCTTGTGCAATTTAGTGCATTGCCCCGGATGGCCTTATATAGAGGTTTGTGAAGCTCAAAGTCAGATTTTGCAAACTCAAATATACTCAAAGTCAAAGAAATCTGCACCAAATTTTGGAAATAAAATTCAGCAAGAAAAAGAGACATTTGGGAGGCATCTTGGCACCGTCCTGTCAGAGTTGCCGCCGCAAAAGAACAGAAAAGTCATCATATACAAATTATCACCCACGGCCTTCACTTCCAAATTTGTGAAACTCCAAAGATCATTTCACAAAACTGACCCCATAGGGATTTTAAACTGACTTCGACCTCCAAAACCCCGAAAAGTCAGTCTCAACAGAGCAACCACGCGCCTTCACGTGCCGTAAAAAGCTTCAGAGGGTCGCGGCCTGCTCCTTCATATTTGTGCAAACCCAGACTTCATTTCAAGAAAATGGCATTACCAATCGATCCAGAAGGCTCCGATTTACAAAACCCAGAGAATTCGGACCTAAAAGCCTAGCCATGCGCCTGCACGTGCCACCATAGGCTTCGAAGAGCGTGGCCTCCTCCTTCACTTCTGTGTAAATTGGGCCACCAATTTAGAAAACACAAACTACTGCTCAATCCAGCGGCCATAGATCTACAAAACCCTGGAAAATCAACTCCAGAAGCCCAGTCACGCGCCTCCACGCGCCACCAGCTTCTTCGGAGATCCCAGCATCAAGTGCACGCGCTCCCACGCGCAACCATCATCAGGTCACACGCTCACACGCGCCGGCTCTCTCTCACGAGCGTACACGCGCCGGATTTCCTCCACGCGCTCACACGCGCCATGACGTCACCAATGACGTCATCTCCACTGACTGACCCGTTTGTCCAGACCAACCCGAACCGACCCGGTTTGACCCTGACCTGGTCTGAACCGCCAGAAAAAAAAAATGAAAAAGAAAAAGAAAAAGAAAAAAGGAAATGCTTTGACCAAGTTTGACTTTTGACTTTGACCAAAAAGTCAAAATTTTCAAGACAGGCCTGTCCCACTTAGTTTTTCGAGTACATTCCGATTTTGGGATCCATTTCTTCATTCAAAGCTCGGAAATTGTGCAAACGTCCAATTTCCAAAAAGTTGACTTTTGCGTAAATGTTGACCGAAAGTCAAAATTTTTAAGATGGACCTATCTTGCTCAATTTTTCGCGTACATTCCAATTTTGGAGTCCGTTCCATCATTTGAGACTCAAAAATTGCACAAATAACTCAATTCCAAGATAGTTGTCTTTTGTGTTGAAATCAACCCAAAGCTAAGATTTTCAAGCCAGACTTGTCTTGCATAGTTTTTCGTGATTTGGAAATCATCAATCTAACTCAAATCTCCGAAGTACTGACAATGTCCAAAACTAAAGCTCTCAATATCAAAATTTGAGATTCATCCACTTGGTCTAGACCCTCTCAAGGTTATTCCCAGACTTCATCAAGGCTTTCCTTCTAAAGTATAAATGAACTCTCACAAGTGTGTCTTGAGCTTGAAATTACATGGGTCACCCGTCCAACCCACCATTCCCCTTTCGGTGCCAAACATTCCCACCTACCATTCGGCATCTACTAGTCAAGAATCTACCGGTCTCACCAAATATTCACATCCGCCATTCTCAACTACCCATCTACCATCCTTCGGTTCTCCACTATAAATAGAAGGTCCGGGTTCAAAAAAAAAAAAACTCATTAAAAAAAAAGAAAAAGAAAAGAAAAGAAAAACACACTGAATCATGAAATGAAGATTTGCTTCTTTCAAATTTTCAAGTCCTCATTCTCACAGCCGTTTTTCACTATGGCCTCATCATTCTCAACACTTAGCAACCAATATTGCTTCATAATTCATCTGAAATCAACCCTCTCATGGTTCGGTAGAAACCCTCTTCACAACATCATTGTAGTTTTGAGATCCAAACAAATTTTGTTTCTCCCCTTAACAACCAGAGTTGTCCATAAAATTACTCATAACAAGGTCTGCATTTTGGTTTCATGCTTCCTCGGATTTGGTTGGCCAGGAAATCCAAGTCCAGCAGAGACACCTGTTTCCAACCTCAGGGCTCCCGTAGTCTCTCTCCAATTGCTTGGTCTTCCAGCAGAAGCAGTGGTTCGGAACAAATAGCAACTTGGCTGGTTTTTAAGACTAGAATCACAAGTTAGCTCCATCTTTCATTTTTCTGTGCTTTTCCAACGAGTAGCAGTAAGTGAAGATGGTAAAAGGTGTTGGGGTATCCTACAAATTGTCTTTCATCCAACATTTGAGACAACCTTCAAGACACCAGCTCATCAGAGTTTAGCCTTTGGGGCTGGTAAATGGTTACCATAGCCTTATTCCATGTCCCCACCACTATGGGACTCAAAGGTCATCGTTGCTGGTACCTCAAAACACACCTTCTGAAATTACTCCAACTTAAATTCAGCTTGAAGTGTTTCAGAAAGTACTCTTCTGAAATTACTTCAACTTAATGTCCGTCGACATGGTCCCATCACACACGCACATTTGATGACTTACCGTCGGACCTCATACATCATGCAGTCAGTCCCATATCTAAAGTTGTACTTCCTAGAAACATCTACACCAGAGGGTCCCCAACGTACAGGGCCAGCACCATGGTGGCGTGTGTTTCACCCATTCACTTTGCTGCATCCCCGTCTTCTTCACCACCCTCATCAACATCCCCAGAATCCATAAGCTTCTGAAATTACCTCAACTTAACTTGAGTGAAACAATTACACATGTGCATTCAACCACTTTCCCACATGGCCTAGCCTTAATCCGAAGTATACTCTTCCGATATAACTTCACCAGAAGTTCTCAAAAACAGGAGGCTGGCCCCATGGCTCTGCATGTTATACCCAGCCACCATCCTCGCATCTTCCCCATCTTCCACACCCTGTGATCGCCGCCAACGATCCAAAATACTCTTCTGAAATTACCTCAGCTTAACATCTGCTGAAATGATTCGATCTTGCAAGTACATCCAAATTCTTGCAAATAACTTTCAGCCTCACCAACCCACTCCAAATACCAAAACACCCTTTTGAAATTACTTCGACTTAATCTCTGCTGAGAAGGCTTGGTCATGCAAGTACATTCAAATACAGGCAGACCCCTTTTTGGTCTCATCAAAGCCTTTCATATGGGTGGGTCTACTCCTCGGAAATTATTTCATCCTGCTGAAAGCTCCACCACCTTCAATTACTTCATTTGAAGAACCAAGTGCAAAAATCTGTTTTCGAAACTCAATCCCACACCACACTCTGAAACCGTATGCGTGAATGAGTCTCGAGGGGGCATTTCTCTGTGATTACAAAAGAGTGATCCTCTGATTCGATCTCCTTGAAAGATTTGTTGATTTGGATTTGTGGTAATGTGATTTTGATTTGAACACCAAATATTCTTCAATTTGGCTGAAGAATGGATCGAAGACCTTTGAAACAGAATTACAATGAATCTTTGGCTATGAGCTTGTTAGAAATTCTTTGTTCTTCGTGTTCTTCGAATGTTCTTCGTGTTCTTGGTGCGTTCTTCGTCTTTGAAGATTTGTGGTGGAAGTTCTTCGGGGCTTAAGAGGCTTGAATCCGTAGAGCTTCACTGATTTGTGGTTTGTGAGGTTTCTGGAGGCTTTTGAGCTTGATTCCAGTGAACTTTGAGATCTAGGAATATGATTTGGATGATTCCTCTTTGAATGTTCTTCGTATTTGAAGGTTTGTGGTGGAAGTTCTTCGGGGCTTTGGAGGCTTGGATCCGTAGAACTTCACTGATTTGTGATTCTTCTCTGATGCTGCTTGTGCTTCAGATGGCTTGATGTCCTCCTAAATGTTTTAGGAAGGCTTCTATTTATAGGAGTTTTGGGGTGGATGAGCGACACGTGGCGAAGTCTGATTGGTGACACATGTCACAGTCTGATTAGTCCGCTTATGTCATCGCTTACACGTGCGAGGTTGCTTGGGTCATCGCTTACACGTGCGAGGTTGCTTGGGTCATCGCTTGCACGAGCGGATGCATGATTGGTTCTTGCATGACACTTGGCAAATTTCTGTTGGCTTCTGAATGGCAATAGTAAAACCTAGCAGCAGTATGTGGCGCTTTGTAATTGGCTGTATTTTGTGGTCTTGGTAGTGTGACGTGTCAGCTTGTGATAGGTCGGGAATTTTCCCTCTCTACAAATTTATCATTAGAATCATTCGACCTACGAAATTCTTCTCCTTAACCATGCCTTGGCTTATCCAAGGTAAACTAAAACTGTTGCTTTAAAACATAATATAATTTTTTTATCTTTTCTATTAAATTTTATGATGAATCGTGAACTTTTTTTTTTATATATAAAATAAATTTTGGTTTGGTAGTATTAATTTATTGAGTTATATGTTAAAGTTTTCGTTTGAAAAGGTTGACAATTTTATTATTAATTGAAATTACAATAGTAACTTTGATAAACTAAATTTAAAATTTGTTTTATTCTTGTCATATTATAATTTTATATTGTAGATAGTACTTCTTTTATTTCAAAATATTTTTTGATTATAATGATTAAAAAATAAATTTGGATATGAAACACTAAGAAAAAAATATAAAATATAAAAATTAATTAATTCTCAAATGGGATATATAAATAAAGTTATTATTAATTAAGGAAAATTAAAATCTCACAAATCAACAAGAAATTCATGAAAATGATTTAAAAGATAATAAAATAGTATAATGGGAAGATACCAATAAAAATATTATAATTATTTTCAAACATGTAGAATTATAATTCTTAATTGAGTAAAAAAAAAAAAAAAAAAATCTAATACTTTGTTTGGTACAACTTATTTTTTTTCTTCAAAATTTTTTTTAAAAAAGTTTTACACTAAAAAAAGTGAGGTTAAAAAAAAGAAAAAAATACAGTTTTGACTTTAAAACTTGATGTTGTTATTATTTTAGCTATTTACGTTTCAAAATTTTTATTTTGGCAATTCATATTTAATTTAGTTTTGACTCTAGAAGCATTAGTAGCAGGTATGCCATATGCCAAAATTTTGACATTTCGCACACCAAACCCCAAAATATGAGCCTCATGAGGTGTTTTATATCTTAAATTTTTTTTTTTGCAACATGCTAGAGTGCAATCTCAAATTTGAGAGTGCACTGTTCACAAATCTTAGAATTTATATTATTTTTTTTATTCATGATGGGTCCACTTTCTTTTCTTCTTACCTTTTTCTTCCTTCCCTCTGTCTCCTCATTTCCTTGTCCAACCAATTTCTGCTCTCTCTCTCATTTCCTTGTTCAACCATTACTCTGCTCTCTCTCCCTCTACTCCATGTCACTACCTTCCTCTCCGATGAATCCCAAGCCGAAGCATCAAGCCAGGCCAATCTCTATGGCAGTGGTTTCTTTTTTTTTTTTTTTTTTTTTTTTTTTTTTTGTTGTAATTTGATGATGGATTCAACAGCGAGCAGTTGTGGGTTGATTTTCATGGGTTGTGATGGGCTGATGTTGGTGGGTGGCGGTGATTGTGGGTTGATTTTGGGTTTTGGTTATGGTGGGCAGTGGTAGTGGGTTGGTTGATTGATTTTGGGTTTTAGTTATGGTTGACAATGGTGGTGGATTGTGGGTTAGTTGTGGCAGTGGTACTGTGGTTGTGGCGGCAATTTGGTGGTTGTGGTGGTGATTATTGGGTGGTTGTGGTGGTTATTTTTTAGGTTGTTGTGGATTTTTTTTTTTTTTTTTAATAAGGTGGTGTTGGTGGATGTGGGTTTGTGCCGATGGTGGCTGTCAGTGTTGTTGCGACAGTGGTTGTTGGTGGCCATTGTTGCGGTAGTGGTGGTTGTGCCATTGTTGTTGTTGATGATGATGGGGAAGAGTTAATATATTATTTTAATGTGTTGTAAATATTATTTTAATGTATAGAATTGAAGAATAAAACATGTGATAAATGAAATATTGTAAAATGATATGGTAGAATAATAAAGTAGGCCTTTAATGTGTCAAAATAACATTTTTTATAGAAGAGCTGATGGTAATGATCTAAATGTCTCAAAATTTTCATTTTGACATTTTTTTAGTCCTCCACAAAAATGAAAATTTTAAAACATAAAAGGCTAATATAAAATGGAATCAAACATAAAGTATTAAAATGCAAATTTTGAAACATTGGCCAAAATGAATTGAATCAAATATAAAGGACATAAATAAAAATTTGGAAATGTGGTTTGCTATGCCTAGTACTAACTTTTAAACACTCAATTGAAAATATTTTTTGGAAAAGAAATTATTTTCAAGTATCTGGTTGTGTTCTTGAAAATACGTTGTGTTCTTGAAAATACTGCAAAAAATATTTTCAAGTGTTTGGTTGCGTTCTTAAAAATGCAACATGGAAATATATTTTCTACTATTTTCTCATCGGGGACTGGGGACGTTAGTGGGGGATGGTGGTTGGGTTGCAAATAGTGAGGGTGGGGGGGGGGGGGGGGGTGAAGGTTTGGTCAATAAGATTTGGGCGGGGCAAAAAATGGTTTATGAAAAATGAAAGCATAAATCAATTTTCGCCATAAGTGTATTTTTTTACAATTAACTGGAAACCAATTTTCGGTTGACCAACATTTTTTGTCACCCCAAAAACCCATAATGGTGGAAAATATATTTTGGAAATCAATTTCTATAACCAAACATAGCTTAAGGTTTTTTTATTGTTTTTTTTGGGTGTGGATATTCGTTTGTTGCTATTGCGTTTCCCTTGCCCTAATGCCACCATTTTACAATGTTATCTTGGTGGTGGTTGGTAGAGACAGAAAAGATTTGGACCAATCAGCAAAGGGTTATAACTCCTTTTCCTAGTCTTAGCTAAAGATTGTAAGTTCAATTCCCTTAAGTTATTTGGTTTTCTTTCCTTTTTAGTGAAGGTGTATATATAGGCTACTGGACAACATGCAATGTTTAGCTTTTAAGTCTTGGTTAGACTTTGGGTTTTGAGAATAGGAAGGTCTTATCATCTTAAGCTATGTGTTGGAGCATTTTAATATTAAATAATTAAAATAAATAAATGTTACAACATAAATGTAAAGATGTGAGAGTGAATATGGAAGATGAGGAGCTAGTGAAAATGTTTAATCCCACATTGAAAAGGAGAGAAACTATTTTATTCTTTTTAATTGTGGTTGTGGGGGGTTAAAGCCCAGCCTAATGTATTGGGCCTGGGGCCCTATTCGAAGACTACTGGATGTTCGAAGAGAGGAAAATATCTGGGAAAGGGTCCATGTGGAAGAATCATACCTAGAAGTGAATGAGGGATGCATTCCGAAGAGGTCATTAGTTGTCCGAAGAGGTCTTTCTCCTCGGATACGAATATTCTTGATCAATCAAATGTTTGGAGGGTCCGAATGATCTTCCTAACAGATCCAATAACGAAGATAAACTCTGAGCATGTCTGGAGATGATAAGAGCAAAGAAATATCTAAAGGGAAAAGTTGCTACAACCGTGTTTAATGCGTTATAGCTACTTTTCTTCCTGCATTTATGTGGAGAAGACCCCTGAACAGTGTAATCTCAGCTATCACCACTCACAAAAAACTAAAAAGGAGACTTGACATGACATATACTCAAGTAGATGCTTAGATGAAGGCCAAGTAGATGATGAAGATGAAGGGGAAGGATGCTATATAAAGAGAAGAAGCCTCTGATAATAGAGGGAGGGAGAAAAAGAGAGACAAAGAAGAAAAATACAATTTTACTGTAGCTCTAAGAATTGTAATCATCTTTATTCAATAAAATACCTCTTCGGACATTCATTAGTTCAGTTGTTCAAGCTTGATTGCATGTTAATTCATCATTAACCACCTTAGTTGATCACTGTTTGATTCACAACTAGCCTAGCTCTTTCACCCACTCTCTACAAATTCATTGTTCTGGGTTCGTTGGGCTCATAATCCATACTTCTTGGGCTTGAGTTACAAATCCTAATCCTACAATTGGCGCCGTATGTGGGAAGAGCTTGTGTAGAAGTGAAAACAATAGCTAATAATGGCCGAATCAGGACAATAACTAGCAGAATCTAGGGCATCCCAACATGTAGACCCTTTCCTCAATTTGGAGCGAAGACAAGATCGTGAAGGAAGTGTGCACACTGCGCATACTAGTCGAAGCCAACCGTATGGGTTAAGTCATGTTTCTCATGCAGAAGAAAACCAAAATTTGCAACTAGAAATTGAAAAGCTAAAAAGGGAGTTGCACCATGCAAAGAGGAAACAGATTTCTCCACACTTTGATGAAGACTCCGAAGACGAACGGGACGCCTCTTACAAGCAGAAATCTCGAACACCAGCTAGTGAATCTTTTTCCTATGAAGAGGAGCATCATCATAAGAGGCAGCTACGAAGCCCATCACGCTGAGGAGTAGGGAACGATGCTATGAGCAGGGCTTTGAATCAAATCTCTAAGTCACCTTTTACACGTAAAATCGAAGAAGCAAGACTTCCTTGGCATTTCAACCAGCAGACGTTTGCTATCTATAATGGTAAGACGGACCCTGTGGAACATGTGAGCCACTTTAATCAGAGAATGGCTGTCTACTCCAGAGACGAGGCTCTAATGTGCAAAGTCTTTCCCTCCAGCCTCGGACCGGTCACAATGAGGTGGTTTGATAGCCTGGAAGAAAACTCCGTCAATTCCTTTAAGGAGCTCACTTAAGCTTTTGGTTCCCGTTTTGTCACATGCCGAAGAGTGGCCAAGCCCTTGTCTTCATTGTTATCCTTGAGCATGCAGGAGGGTGAGACCTTGAAGGCATATTCAAATAGGTACTGGGAGATGTTTAATGATATGGAGGGCAACTTTAATGCAATGGCCCTCAGCACGTTCAAGCTCGGCCTCCCTACTGACCATGGTCTAAGGACATCCTTATCTGGCAAACTAGTTACTAACATGCGTCAGCTCATGGACCGTATAGAAAAGTTTAAAAGAGTTGAGGAAGATCAGTAGCAAGGGAAGGGAAAGGACAAGGTTATCCCCCAAGAGAGGAGGGATTTCAGGTCGGATCGTTACAATAGCAGCAAACCACGTAGAGATTTTGCTGGGCAATCAGGATCGACCAATCCTCAAGCAGTCAACACTGTATTTAAAGAACCGGTACACCAGGTTTTGGAAAAGATCAAGAACGAGCCATTCTTCAGGTGGCCGAATAAGATGGTAGGAAACCCTGAGAGGCGTAATCATAATCTCTACTGCCAGTATCATCAAGACCATGGGCATACCACAGAGGATTGCAGGAGCCTGTGGGATCATTTAGATTAACTGGTCGGCGAGGGTAAACTAAGACACCTCCTGCATCATTCCAGTGGCCGAAGAGGGCAGATGAGTTCAGGGCCCCGAAGAGATGATTCTTCAAAACCGCCATTGGGAACTATTAATGTCGTCTTCGCCGCACTGGGAAGAACAGGATCCTGGCCATCAAAGGTTATGTCAATAGTCCAATCACAGGCAGGGCATTTTGGCCATGGTCCAAAGAGATCTAAGTTGGATGCTCCATTGGTTATAGGATTCTCGGACGTGGACAAGATTGGGACTATCCAACCCCATGATGACGCTTTAGTAATCACCCTCAGAATTGGAGGGTATGATGTGAAGAGGGTAATGGTGGACCAGGGTAGTGCTGTGGAGATAATGTACCCCGATCTCTACAAGGGGCTAGGCCTAAAACCTCAGGATTTAACACTATACGATTCCCCCCTTGTAAGTTTCGAAGGAAGGTTGGTCACCTCGAAGGGCCAGATACGATTACCCGAGTAGACCGGCTCAGAGGTGGTAGAGGTGGACTTCATAGTTGTGGATGTGTATTCCTCTTATACGGCAATTGTAGCTAGGCCTTGGCTTCATACACTAGGGGTTGTTTCCTCTACCCTGCATTAGAAAGTTAAGTATCTATCTAGAGAGCGAGTTTGTGAAATTCGGGGAGATCAGTCTGCAGCCAGGCAATGCTTAGTGGCTGCCATCCAGCATGAACCCGAAGTTGAGTCTTCGTCTAAGGCCGAAAGGGGTTTATAGCAACTAAAGTCTCGAGTATTGCCCATTGAAGATCCAGACGAGGGCGCTCGATGCGAAGGTCTAGTGAAGGTTGTTATCGGAGACGATCCTGAAAAGTTCTTTCAAGTTGGATCCCAGCTACCTCTACAGGAGAAGGAAGAGCTGATAGAGTTCCTCAAGAGGAATCTTGACGTATTTGCCTGGAATACTTATGAAGCCCCGGGAGTGGATCCCCAATTCATTTGTCACCATCTTAAAGTCAACCCATTGATTATCCCCAAGAAGCAACCTCCTCGACGCCCATTTAAAGAACATGCAGATGCAGTGAGAGAAGAGGTAGCAAAGCTCAAACAAGCTGGAGCTATCAAAGAAGTTTTTTACCCGGAGTGGTTAGCGAATATTGTAGTGGTGAAGAAGAAAAACGGAAAGTGGCGAATCTGTGTAGACTTCACTGACCTAAATAAGGCTTGTCCTAAGGATCCATTTCCCATGCCAAAAATTGATTAGCTTGTGGATGCCACTGTTGGCCATCCTCGGATGAGTTTCTTGGATGCTTTCCAAGGCTACCATCAGATACCACTAGCCCTAGAAGATCAGGAGAGGACCGCTTTTGTCACCCCTATTGGTAATTACCACTATAAGGTGATGCCATTTGGTCTGAAAAACACGGGATTTACCTATCAAAGAATGATGACGAGGATGTTTGAACTACAGCTGGGTAAAAATATCGAAATTTACATAGATGACATGGTGGTGAAGAGCAAGATTATTATTGAAAATGTGAAGGACCTTGAAAGTACCTTTGAAGTTCTGAGGAAGCACAAGCTGCACCTAAACGCTTCCAAGTGCTCATTCGGTGTGGGGTCGGGCAAGTTTTTGGGGTACATGGTGACTCACAGGGGAATTGAGGTTAACCCCGACCAGATAAAGGCCATCAACAATTTACAAGCTCCTCGGAATCCCAAGAAAGTCCAGAAACTGACTGGAATGACTGCAGCCCTGAACCGATTTATCTCTCGATTAGCAGACAGATGTCGGCCCTTCTTCTCTCTGACTAACAAGTGGAAGGGATTCGAGTGGACTGAAGAATGTGATGTGGCCTTTCAGCAACTTAAAGATTATCTAGCTCAGCCACCAATCATGTCTAGTCCTAAGCCAGATGAAGTCTTGTTCGCTTACATTGCTGTGGCTCCCTATGCTGTAAGCTTGGTGTTGATACGAGCAGATTGTGGTGTGCAAAGACCAGTTTATTACGTAAGTAAGTCGCTGCAAGAAGCTGAGATCCGTTATTTGCCACTGGAGAAGGCTATCCTAGCAGTAGTGCTCGGTACACGAAAGTTACCTCACTATTTCCAGGCCCATACGGTCATTGTCCTCACTCAGCTCCCATTCAGGGCTATACTCCGAAGTGCTGACTATACTGGAAGAATTGCTAAATGGGGTACGATCTTGGGGGCGTTCGATATCAAATATATGCCTCATATGTCGGTCAAGGGCCAGGTACTTGCGGATTTGGTAGCCGAGTTCACGAAGCCCCATTTAGAAGAAGTAACGCCCATATCGGACATGGATGAAAAATCGGTTGGCATGATTTCTCAACAAGGCCCGTCCCATTGGGAAGTGTATGTGGACGGCGCAGCAAATCAGAAAGGTTCTGGAGTGGGGTTGGTGCTGATATCCCCCGAAAGAATCATCATTGAAAAGTCATTAAGGTTGGATTTCTCGGCGACAAATAATGAGGCGAAGTATGAAACCCTACTGATGGGAATGGCTATGGTCCGAAGAATGGGAGGAAAGGCAGTGGAGCTATTCTCGGACTCAAGGTTAGTCGTGGGTCAAGTGCAAGGTGAGTTTGAAGCGAAGGATGAAAGAATGCAGGGGTACTTGAGCCAAGTTAAATGCCTGCAGTCTGAGTTCGAATTTTTCAGTTTGCTGCACATCCCCAGGAGCAGTAATGCACATGCTGATTCTCTGGCCACTCTCGCTACTTCTTCGGCGCAAAATTTGCCGAGAGTCATCATTGTCGAGGACTTGCATGGGCCTACCGAGGCAAGAAGAGAAGCAGTTTAAGTTCACCAAGTTAGGACCGGGCTCTGCTGGATGGACCCTATTATTAAATTCTTGAAAGAAGATATTTTGCCTGAAGAAAGGGGGGAAGTTGACAAAATTCGAAGGAAGGCGACCAGATTCTGGCTATCCGAGGACTAAAAATTATACAAACACTCCTATTCAGGACCGTACCTGTTATGTATGCATCCTGAAGTGGTTGAGTTGCTACTGAAGGAGTTGCATGAAGGAATCTATGGGAG
The DNA here is from genome assembly GCA_032727855.1 of Quercus ilex subsp. ballota. Lineage (NCBI taxonomy): Eukaryota > Viridiplantae > Streptophyta > Magnoliopsida > Fagales > Fagaceae > Quercus > Quercus ilex. The sequence continues at coordinate 20,203,262 of CM064913.1, read as the reverse complement.
CCACACCGGAGGTAGGTCCTTGGCTCACCGAGCCATCACTCAAGGTTATTGGTGGCCGAACATGCAAAAAGAAGCCTACGAATAGGTTAAAAAGTGCGATCAATGTCAGCGGTTTGCCCCAAACATTCATCAACCGGGGAGAACTCTGTATCCACTATCCAGCCCATGGCCTTTCGCCCAGTGGGGCTTAGATATCGTGGGACCATTCCCTAAGGCTGCAGGAAACAGGAAATACCTTCTGGTCGACACTGACTATTTCACCAAATAGGTCGAGGCTGAACCTCTAGCAAACATCAGAGACGTGGATGTGCAACAATTTGTGTAGAAGAATATCGTCACTCGATTTGGGGTTCCTTATACTTTCATCTCGAATAATGGCTTACAGTTTGATAGCAGGGCATTTAGGAAGTATTGTAGCGAATTGAGAATCATAAACAGATACTCCACTCCTGCTTATGCCCAGGGTAATGGGCAAGCAGAAGTTGTTAACAAGGTCATAGTAAATGGCTTAAAGAAAAGGCTAGATGACGCGAAGGGCAAGTGGGTGGAAGAATTGCCATACGTACTTTGGGCCTACAGAACTACGCCTCACAGATCTACAGGAGAGACCCCCTTCTCAATGACCTATGGGGCTGAAGCTGTCATACCTTTGGAAACTGGGTTCCCAACACTGAAAACCAGTTCATTCAATCCAACCGGCAACAATGAGCAGCTAGAGAGAAGTTTAGACCTGATTGATGAAAAGAGAGAAAATGCATTAGTTCAATTGGCACATTACCAGCAAAAACTCAGGCAGGGCTATGATGCTAACGTAAGGCTAAGGCCTCTAGAACCTGGTGATTTAGTGCTGAGGAAAATTGTCGGCACTGCAAAGAACCCAGCTTGGGGAAAGTTAGGACTCAATTGGGAAGGACCATATCGTATTACTTCAGGGGCTGGCATTGGGACGTATTTCTTAGAAGACCTGGATAGTCATGTAATACCATGCCCCTGGAATGTAAATAACCTCAAAAGGTACTATTATTAATCGAATATTTTCTTCAATCAATATGCTGATTCTGTATGTGAGTAGTGCTCTAAGTGTTTAAACTTAAATTCAATCATGCCTGTAGTCCTCGGACCAGATGATTTGGGTTAGTTAACACTCGTTCCAAGTTCTCCAAGTGTTTAAACTTAAATTCAATCATGCTTGTAGTCCTCGGACCAGATGATTTGGGTTAGTTAACACTCGTTCCAAGTTCTCCAAGTGTTTAAACTTAAATTCAGTCATGCCTGTAGTTCTCGGACCAGATGATTTGGGTTAGTTAACACTCGTTCCAAGTTCTCTAAGTGTTTAAATTTAAATTCAATCATGCCTGTTGTCCTCGGACCAGATGATTTGTGTTAGTTAACACTCGTTCCAAGTACTCTAAGTGTTTAAACTTAAATTCAATCATGCATGTTGTCCTTGGACCAGATGATTTGGGTTAGTTAACACTCGTTCCAAGTTCTCTAAGTGTTTAAACTTAAATTCAATCATGCCTGTAGTCCTCGGACCAGATGATTTGGGTTAGTTAACATTCGTTCCAAGTACTCTAAGTGTTTAAACTTAAGTTCAATCATGCCTGTAGTCCTCAGACCAGATGATTTGGGTTAGTTAACACTCGTTCCAAGTTCTCTAAGTGTTTAAACTTAAATTCAATCATGCTTGTAGTCCTCGGACCAGATGATATTTGCTAGTCAGCGCCTCCCTACAGTTATTATTATTGAAATTTAACCTTATAATGAATCATGCTTGAAATTCTTAAATGCACTTGACTCTAACTTACAACAAGACTCTTCAGTTAAAATACGCTTTGCACGCCTTCAAGAAGGCCTATGAAACTTCCATATCACTTATTGCTTTCAATACTTAATAATAATTCTTATATAAACCACTTTCTTCGGTATTAAGTCTATTCGCTTCATCAGCCTGATATTACGGTTAAGTTTACCTACACTACTATGCTCACAAGTTATGGTTATTTGCAATAACAGTAAGCCTGGTGATACAGGCAACAAGGACATCAAAAAATGAAAGATGAAGGATTTCATTAATTAAAATAAAGTGATATACAAGTCCTTACATAAAAAAAATCAACTATATAACAAAACAAATACTAGAAAAAACTACTAGATATTTAAGCCTTGGTCTGAGGAGCTGAAGTATCAACTGTCTGAGGGGGCTGAGCAGCAACAGCGTCTGGCACTTGTTCTTTATCCTTTTCTTAGGGACCCTCAGGCTCTCTTGGTGCTTCAGCAGGAGCAGGAAGGGTCTGGCTGACTGCGAGTTGCTCCAGAGTTTCTGGGACATACGAATATCCGGGTCGTAATATATGCTCCCAGGTAATCTTAGGTGAGACTCCGCAGGGACCCCAGCAGCATCCATTGCCTTCCCCCAGGTTATGTCGCAATAGTCTCGGCCGACCGAAGCAAACTGCTCAGTGAGACTGATCTGGGCCTCCTCCACCCCCAGCTGATATGCTGCTTTTCTTTCAGCCTCAACTGCCTCTTTGGCCAACTGAGCATCCTTCTCAGCCCGTTTGGCAGTTTCCTTGGCTTTCTAAAGTTCAGTCTGAAGATCCTTCACCAATGCTTTCTCTGTGGCCAAATTGATCTCGGTCAAATTCAGCAGCTGGCATTGGTCTTTGGCCTGCTTCTCAGCATTCTTCAGGCCCGCATCAAGACTATTTCTCTACTTGATGATCTCCTTGAACTGCTCAGACAGTTGAAAATACTCCTCCTTTAGACTACCCAAAGACTTTTTTGCCTCGGATAGAGAGTGGGCCTCTGTCTGGGCTTCAATATACGTTTTTTTGTTCCACTCTTCCACCATAAAGACTTGTTGGGTAATCTGCGCAGCAAAAATGATAAAGTCAACATAAAACAAGTAAAAAAAAGCAACATCCTAAAATGAAGAGATGGATTAACTCACTTACCATGGCTAAATCCCTTTTTAAGGACGAGAAGAGTTCATGCTGGCTGAAGCGCCGGTAAGACTCCATGTCCCGAGGGAGGAGCAGTGGCTGCTCCAAAGCCTCGGCAACAAGACCTGCCTTCCCTCCATCGTAGTTCCTGAGGGAAGTTTCCCAAGGGATTGGAGCGCCATCTAATTCTAACCTTGAGGACCAAGTGCGAGGTCCTCTGTGAGCATCAGCAACGAAGGTCTCATCTCGGCTCTCCATGGATGAAGCCCTCTTGCTCCGGTGGTCTTTCACCACCTTTTGCTGCTTGGTCCCTTTTGGGGGAACCACCTCCCCTTCCTTCAGGACCACGAGGGGCCTTTTCTTTTTCAGATCTGGCAATGGCTACAAGCCGAGATCAGGGGCCTGAGGAGGTGGTGGAGGAAGACTTGCAGCTAGTTGGGATGTGCTAGTCCCCTTGGGCTCTGGCTTCTTACCCCTGTTCTTTATTAAGCTTCTTAAATCAGCCATGTCTTCTGTCTCCGAAGAGTCTTCTGGAAGGGTGGTTATTAAAACTGGAGGGCGAACACTGGACTGCCTGTCAGTTTCCTCCTCGGCGTCAGAAACTTGTATCACTCGGACCTCTCCTGAAACCTCCCCTTCAAATCTAAACTTATCAATCTGTTCTTCAAGTGAAGAGGCTGAGGAGGCGACTCTTTCTTCTGCTGCAACTGGTTCCAAAGGAACCTGTTGAATTGGCTGGAGGAGCTATGACACACTCTGGGGATTTGGATGTGGCACAGGCTCAAGATCGAACGGAGCCAAAAAGCCTTTCCGAGCTACGTCGAAGATTTCTGATCTTAATAGATAATTAAGCGCGGCAGCGTTTGTGAGGCTAAGCCGAGGAGACACGTAGTCTTTATCTGTTAAAAATCACAGCAGAACTTAGTCAGAAACTTGAAAATAATGATACAAAAAGAAGAAAAAATTGTTTAAAGGTGGAGATCCTAAACCTACTATTAGTGAACCTAAATCTAACATATCCCACCTGGCTCTCTTGGCTTGGTTAGGCAATGAAGACTGTCATACCACGCGCCCGAGACGATCACATAGTCGTCTTTCATCCATTTGTTAGACTTGGGAAGGCAGGATAGGAGCCTAACAATGTCGGACCGGGATTTAAGATAATATCTCGCCTCTTGCTGGCTATGACACTCGTACATGTGTACCACGTCGAGCCAGGTGAGTCCCAATCCTAAGTGACTGTTCAGATCATCAACTGCTCCTAAGATCCTAAAGACATTAGGCGCACACTGTTCAGGGCTAAGCCTATGGTTTCGGAGGTAAGTTCTGGTGATGGGGACCCATGGGGATAGTCATCCCCTCTTCTAGAAAAGCGATAATGGGGATTACAACTTCACCCGTTTTTCGATCTGTTAGTATTTTTTCTGGTGGGTAATACCTCAAACCCACATTTTGAGGTATGCGGTATGTCACCTTAAACTCCTCTATTTGGGCGGGGCTATCTACCATATACTGGAATCTACCCATCGCAACTAAACAAAAAGATGGAATCACTAAGTGAAGTGACTAGGGAATGATTATTCGAAAGCCAAGGAGGTTGGCCGAAGAAGGAGACGAGAGGTTTAGAAGTCGAAACTTACGCAAACCAAATCGGAATGTGATCCTCAAACTCTCAGAAAAATTCTTACGAATTCTGAAAGGGGCTAGGACCGGTGATTTGAAGAACTTGAAGGATTCGAATACTTGAGTTTGCTGGGTGCTCTGAGAATTTGCGAAGTGAAGAAGAAGTAACCTGTCCTGAGGCTTTATATGGGGACAAACAAAAGAGCAGGAGTCATCCCGCCCAAATTCTGAGGAAGAATCACGTCCGTTGGATCAATAGCCCACCGTTGGATACCAAAGACAAAACACTGCCTGGAGTAATTGATAGTGCATTGGGACTACTGAAACGACAGCAGCATTAATGAAGCGCCTGCATCTGTGCCTACACGTGGAAGTTCAGATATTTTTATTATTTCAAATTTCTATTTCGTGACAAGTCAAAATCCTATTTTTCCTCCTCGGATGCGAGGGAAAAACTAAAATTTTAGGGGGCTATTGTGGGGGGTTAAAGCCCAGCCTAATGTATTGGGCCTAGGGCCCTATTCGAAGACTACTGGATGTCCGAAGAGAGGAAAATATCTGGGAAAGGGTCTATGTGGAAGAATCATACCTGGAAGTGAATGAGGGATGCATTCCAAAAAGGTCATCAGTTGTCCGAAGAGGTCTTCCTCCTCGGATACGAATATTCTTGATCAATCAAATGTTTGGAGGGTTCGAATGATCTTCCTAAAGATCCAATAACGAAGATAAACTCTAAGCATGTCTGGAGATGATAAGAGCAAAGAAATATCTAAAGGGAAGAGCTGCTACAACCGTGTTTAATGCGTTACAGCTACTTTTCTGGCCGCATTTATGTGGAGAAGACCCTGGAACAGTGTAATCTCAGCTACCACCACTCACAAAAAACTAAAAAGGAGACTTGACATGACATATACTCAAGTGGATGCTTAGATGAAGACCAAGTGGATGATGAAGATGAAGGGGAAGGATACTATATAAAGAGAAGAAGCCTCTGATAATAGAGGGAGGGAGAAAAAGAGAGACAAAGAAGAAAAATACAATTTTACTGTAGCTCTAAGAATTGTAATCATCTTTATTCAATAAAATACCTCTTCGGATATTCATTGGTTCAGTTGTTCAAGCTTGATTGCATGTTAATTCATCCTTAACTACCTTAGTTGATCACTGTTTGATTCACAACTAGCCTAGCTCTTTCACCCACTCTCTACAAATTCATTGTTCTGGGTTCGTTGGGCCCATAATCCATACTTCTTGGGCTTGAACTACAAATCCTAACCCTACAGTGGTAATTAATGGTCTAACTTGAATTGTCTCAGATATTGGGCTAGATACGTGCGCAAGGGGAAGGTGAAGAGTGGAGGTATCAAAAATGAAAATGAATCAGCCTCTTGGATCCTCCAAACCACATTTCTTTAAGTTTCCATTTTTGTGATTCAAATGATTAGTTCATGAATCTATTATATTGCTATTTTCGTGAAGAATTTGAGCGAGTAAAGAAATACAGAAGCTTGGAGCTCTAGTTATGGTTTCTTTTACTTTGGCCGAAGATTTGAAGAAAAAAGAGCGTTGCTACTTTTCATGGTTAACAAGCCAGCACACCTCATTGGTCTTATCCATGAAAGTAGCGGAAGATAGTGGGAGAAGGGATTCACACAGCTCTTCAGGTGTCAAGTTTTTATTGCTGATTGGCCTAGCTGTTGTCTGGTTTAGCTTGAACTAAGGAGGAACCAATCTAGCTAGCTATAATTAGTTACTCATATGGGCTTCAGTAATGGGCTGTTCTCCTCGGCTTTGACACATGGGCTGAAGCTCATGAAGATGGGCCCAGTCCTTGTGGCCTTCTCTTTGGGTTGCACATGTGGTGTAATCTCTTTGGGCTTTTCAACCCTTGGGTATTTGCCTTGGGCTGGATTATTAGTCTAGTGTAGTTAAGAAATGTTTCGGGATTTTATTACCCATTTCGGGGGTATTTTGGTCTTTTTTTAGGTTTCGGGAAGGTATTTTGGTCATTTTTTGGATTTTGGGGTTATTTTGGTCATTTTGTAGGTTTAGGTGTTATTTTGGTCATTTTTTAGGTTGAGGGGGTATTTTGGTAATTTTAGTAGTTTTGGGGTTGGGTAATTGGGTACCCAATTAAAACCCAATAAACATTAGTGTTAATTGGGTTTAATTGGGTTAATACCCATTTAACCCAACTAATAATTAGGTGGGTTTGGGTCTATTTTAAATGGGTGGGTTTGGGTAGACAAATGGGTTTGGATTGATTTTGCCACCCCTACCCATTTGTGAAGTGAAGTAGAGAGAATGGGCTTGTAGGCCCAATTTTGGACTTAGCTATATATAAAGTGAAGTGAAGGGATTTTGGGCTTTTAGCTTAGTGATGTAATAGTGGGTTTTTGGCCCAATTTTTAGTGAAGTAGGTCCGAAATCATTATGGTGTAGGAAATAATTTGTAGTGACCCATTAATGTATTTTTTGCTGATTAGGCAAGTGAAGTCTAATAAGGTTGGCGCGTGGCATGTGGAAAAAATTGCCGCTCAATACAAATTAATGTAAATTTATATTATTAGGTAGTATATCCCCAAATTTTATTGCTTTTAAACAATTTTAATGAATGAGATTAATTATTACATAAAGAATTTGAAGTCTTTTATATATGTGTGTGTGTATATATATATATATATATATATATATATTTTTTTTTTCTTAATTTCACTCTTGAAAGGTAACAATAATATATATTTTTTTTCTTCTCCTTCTTCCCATTTTTATCTTTTAACTCTACCTTCATTTTCTTTTAAAGATTTTGAATCTTAAAAGAAATTGATAAAATAGGAAAAGATATCTTTCAATTTTTCAAATGAATTAGCATTATTCCCGTGCGATGCACGGCTTAATCAAAATTCATATGTAGATAATTTTATAATTAATTTACTTAAAATTAAATAATAAAATAAAAAATAAAAATAAATGAATATTTTTCTCTTAAGTTATATAATGAATGTGTATTGTGTGAGACTAAAATAATAATAATAATAATACCAAAAAAATGAGATGAATACAATTCATAATTTGTTTTTTGGTGAAGTTAATTATATATTAATGATGGGGTTGGCTTCAAAAAAAATCAACTAAACAAAATGATGGCACTGCAATCCATTTATTTTGGAGATAGGATTTTATTTACTCTTAATAATAAAATGATTAGATGAAGAACTTGGATTGTAATCCAATTTATTAACTTAGAAATTATAGGAGAAGAAGATAAGAACAAAAAAAAAAAAAAAATTATATCTTTTTTTTTTCAATGAAAGAAAGTACAAAAATTTCAGTACGATGCATAGGGCTTAATCAAGAATTGCGTGTAAACTGAAAATAAGAAAATATTTTTTAGTTTCATTGAAATTAAATAATAAAATAGATAATAAAAATAAATTATTCTTTTACTTTTTTTTTGAAGTGAAATACTCTTTTAGTTCAAGTCAAAACATAAAAAACCACAATATACACACAGATATAAGTGAAAATGCTTAAGATTGAATATATAATTGCAATCCATAAAATAATTTAAAACATGGTTTAGTAAAAGATTCAATTTAAAAAATTATAATATAAAATGTTTATCTATAAATCTAAAATCGAAAAATCTTATTTCATTTAAATATTTTATATGGTTCCAAAGAGATTTTCTCTCTAACCTAATTAATTTCATTAAATTAGAGAATTAAAATTTTTCCGCTTACATCATTTAGTATTTTTTTAGTAATATTTAAACTTAAGAAATAGTAAATAAATAGATTTATTTACTTAATTAAATCATTATATATAATTAGATATATTCGAAGAGAATTATATAAGTTTATTTATTTTAAGATCATTATTACATTTATATTTGAAAAAAATTGGTAATGATTAATACCTTGATGCTACTATTTAATGGTCCTCTTCCTCGTCTTGTTCTTCCTCCTAATCATTGGATCAAGCTTGTGGCGGTTGTGTTGCATTGTTTATATTGGGAACTACTTGAGTTCACTAAAAAAAAAAAAAAAATCAAACTCGGCTTACTTGTACTCTTTTTCAAATTCAAATATTTTTTTTCTTTACCACATCCTCACACCAAAAAAAAAAAAAAAATAAAATAAAATAAAACAAAACAAAAGAAGGGTGGATATACCTAGCTCATATGGTGAAATCCTATATCCAAAAATTGGTTCAGAGAATCAAAGATTCAAAGGTTTTAGTGCTCATAATCCCACCACCACTATTCTCTATCAACGTATTCTTGTTCTTCGAGTTGATTACTATTTTGAGCCATTGCATTGCATTTTCTAGATTTTTGTGATGGGTGAAGTTAATCAGCTTTTTGTGTGGGAGTGAGCTCACATAATGACAAGAGTACTAAATAGCTTAGTGCATAGGAACATTAGTAGATCTAGGATTTGAGAAGAAAATAACTTGATATGAACAAAAAGAAAAAGGAGCTTATCTAATCAAGAAGCTTAGGTATATTTTATCCCAAAAAAATAGTTAATGTTATTAGCTACAAAAAATGAAATAAATTTATAAATTTTTACGTGAAGCACGTGAAGTAGAGCGAAGTAGCTTTTTTAAATGTTTTTTTTTTTTTTTTAAAGATAAACTACTAAAAAATTCTTACGTAAGGTGAAGGTGAAGTAGTTTTTCTTTTATGCGAAGTAGGTTTTTTTAGATAAACTAATTAATGATAAGAATGAATTAGAATTCTCATGAGATAAACTGCTTAATGATAAGAATGAATTTTTAGTTCTTTAAAAATCTAAAAATTTAATAAAATTTCTGCAATTTGGTGAAGACATTTGGCGTAACCACGACGTCTAAGCCCAACTTTTATTATATATAATATGATATGATTTTGACATATACAAAAGATAATATGTATTGATTATAACTATAATATAAAAGAAGTATATCACTAAATATAACTAAAAAATTCACAAAAAAAGAAAGAACTAAAAATATCAAATTGCATTTAAGTGGAGTTAGGGGGGTGTGGGGCAAAGTTGAAACCCTAACGCATAAAATTTATATTTTTGGTGGGGCAGGAGAGCAATTTCCCCCTCTTCACTCCTCCTGCCCCCCACCTATGTATAAGTGTGAGTGAAAATCCCATAAGAAAAATGTAAGGAAGTTGAGGAAAAAAAAAAAAAAAAAAACATAATTGAAACCAAATCCATACATTTAAGTTTTTTTCATAAAATGAATTTCGTATAAGTTATATGAAAATATCAGTCTCCTCAAAATGTTATCTTTCTCCACCATATATGACACCAGGGTTGTAGGGCTAAATGAATACATTTGTTTGGCTGACCCTGACAGCTGCTTGCCTGAATGCTTCCATATATATCCCTCAATGGAAATGCTGGTTCTGAATGCACAAGTGCTCATTCCTAATTTCACATGCAAGGATATGACAGTTGCATAAACCTATCAGCACTCTACCAACAAAGTAATGAATTTTTTTTTTTTTTTTTTTTTTGGGAATTGGAGCTTCTATTTCAGAGAGGCATTATAGAACTTAATCTTGTTTTTTCTCAAATATACCCTTGTTATCTTAATTTATCAGGTGTTAATGTTGACAATCACGCCATAATCATGTATTAACCATGTCATCATCTTATAATTGTTGCGTCCAAAAAGAAACACAAAACTACATTGCTTGCCACTTATCTTATTTATATTTAGTGTATATCCAGGCAAATCTATTTTTACGCTAGAAGGTAAAAAAAAGGAAAAATCCATTATCCAGAAGAAAGCCCAATTTTTTGATACCGTATGCAATGGATGCACTATATATGTATTTCATCCAAAACTGAGCATTTCATATCTTTGCCAGTACGTCATCTCATTGACCTTTTGACACTGTTGTGATATCTTTTTTTGGAGATTAATTTATAATGATCTTAACTTTATATGATCTTATTTATTGGTGCTTAGACTGTTCTACTCCTTAATGGGTTTTCAGTGTATTACGCATAGCAATCATAATGTAACTTGGGATTGATTTGGTAGTAGATAATTTCCTAGTGGCATCAGCTTGATTTCCCACCAAATTATTGGTTGAACTTTCCAAATGTTGGGTTGATGTAAAGCTTTTGCATATTTTATTACATGTTTTTTCAGAACCTGAACAGAGCAGGATTGCTTAGTGAAGTTGGGATTCGGTCTTAATGGCCAAAGTACTGTGTTACACACTCATTACTTTTCTTTCATCTTCTTCTTTCTTGATTGAGTGGTATTATCTTTATCAATTAATGTTTTATGTATTCTCCACTAAATTACACTTCAGTGGTATTGGCTCTTTTCCATAATCAATCATAGCAAATTAATGCAATTCAAGGTTTCCCACTAAAGATGAGACCTCTATTAGTTCACCCGCTTTTTTCTGCATCCAAATTGGCTCCAGCTTGTAAGCACCAGAAGTTCTCAATGTTTTATAATAGATCATCAGTAGATGAAGTGGTGCCCACTTCACGTCATCCTGTCCATTCCTTTTTTTTTTTTTTTTTTTTTTGCCTCTCAATCATATTAGCAGTTTCCTACATAAGCTTGTTAATTTGAGCATATATTAAGTATGAACTATAAATTAACTTTTGCTTATTTGAGAATTATTTTAACTTTTGGTCTTAAAACCTATCCCATCCCATACCACTCAAGTTAAAGCTGTAACCTTTTACTTGATGAATGAAATTTAGCTGATTTATTGGGAAAAAAATAAACTGAAACACATGGCGTACAAGAAGGAAACCGGTTAATCTCAAGCTTTCAGGCTGTCTTTATCAAAATTTTGACGAACTTGTACTCGTATGTCATGAATGCACTACCGACAAGGGGAAAAAAAAAATTCAAAAGTAATGGATGAAAAATTTTCCGTCACATTTCCTTGTCATGCATTGTTGTTTGATTTTACATGTCTCCATGATGCTTGGACAAGTTGACCGAAGAATGAAACGAGGTCCTCAAGTACTGCAATGCAATGCATTCTTCAGATGCCTATGCGGATTGAGGTGGCGGAATATCAGAGGTCATAATCAATTGAAAGAGAAGATATGGCCCTCAATGGCAATATGTTTATGCAGCAAAAATGGAAGATCAGTTTCTGGTTCACCTTTAATAGCACTGGTAATTATCAAACTATCCAATAAAGTAGCAGCACCCCTTGCCCAATGCATTTGGCCACCAAACTTTCAGATAGGGAACAGCCATTTTTTTTCTTTTTTTCTTCTTAAATTTCATTTAGTTCTTTTCCCCACCCAGCAGCAGTTTCTATTTGTCCCCTCCCTCCCAAGTTTGTAGACAATATTATCTGATAATCGTATTGAGTTCGTGTCATTATTGAAAACATTTTTCTGGAATATCCGCTAGTGATCCCGATGCCAATTGTTGCCCAATAATTAAAATTTTCTCTCAAAAAGTTCGATTAGATCAACCCTTTCGTCTAAACTTGTGGTATAGAGTCGAGAAGAGAAATCGTTCAATCGCAAGAAGGATAGGTCCAAGAGCTAGTTAAGAGAGTTTAACCTGAGTAAGCCTAGCTATGTTGGGGCCTGGCCAAGCACGCCAGGCCTAGAATTGCAACCCAAAATTGACCATCAAGTATCTCGCTAAACTCATGGTCACTTGACCAGTCGAAGCCCCAGACTTAGATCCTCTATCAGAGCGACCGAGCATGGTTAAGCTAAATTGTAGATCAATCACGCCCTTGATCTAATCAAAGTGACCTACATTAAACAAGCCTAGAGAATTCCACACTGAGATTGGTGACCGAAGTCATCTACCAATAAACGAGTGTATGCATAAGACCATCCCTTAGTGTTGGGTTACAGATTGACCCAAGTTTATTAATTCAATTACAAAATTTGATTAATTAGTCAAATTAGATTCAAATCAAGTGGATGGACAATCAAATCTCCAAACTAAATAGAGTGTAGTGGAAAACAAATTTGACATGGCAATTTAATCACACCGAGAAAAATCTTCGTAGACAAAAACCTCACCGGATGAATTTTAAATCACTATTTTCAAAGAATCCACTAATCAAGAATCAAATAGTTATAAGTATAAAGAATCTTAACCCACTGGCCTATCCAAAAATACCAACAGTATTAGCTCCAACACCCAATTTGACTTGATCCTATTGAAGACTTCTCATTTGCATGGATCCTAATATGTGACTAACTCCTTTGCACAGATCCTAGTATGTAACTAACCCCTTTGCACGAATCTCGCCCACTATATGACTAACTCAACAAAAATCCTTTTGATTGTTGTAGTTGATTTGCAGACAAAAACATTATCGGATAAATTTCAGGTCACTACTTCCGAAGAATTCACTAATCAAGAATCAAGTAGTTACAAGTACAAGAATCTTAAACCCACTGGCCTATCCCAAAATACCAACAGTATCAGCTCCAACACCCAATTGGACTTAATCTTGTAGAATACTTCTCATTTGCACGGATCCTAGTATGTAACTCACTCCTTTGCATGAATCCCACTACATGACTAGCTCCACAAAAACCCTTTTAATTGTTGTAGTTGATTTACAGTAGCTTCGTACAAAATACCAATAAGATCTTCAACTATTGATACCAGAGACTTTGCTTGGTATAGAACCCAAATGAGCAATATCTCTTTCTTTTGTTTTATGAATTCACAGGTTCAATAGGTGGAAACTAGGGTTTCAATATTGAAGTCGTGAAAAACCTTATGGTTTGTCTCTACCACCTTATTTAAATAGGAGCTTAATGGACCTTTTAATAAGCTATCCTATTAGGTTACATAAACTCACAAATAATAGCCACTTAAAATAAAACGGTGCAGGCTATATTAGAAATCTTGTAGCTCGATAAATCGAGACGTGTGGAGCTTCATTAAGTCTTGATAGATTGACAACTATCGACGAGGTATCGGGACCTATAGTTTGAACTTTTCTTAAGCAATTTTTTAAGCAGTCTTGTGTCTTTAATAATATCACTTGTTGGACACAAAATGATCTTCTTGAACACATTAGAACTTAAAACTGCGTTTGGTTCAATGTAAATCGAATTCCAAGTGTAAAATGAATGCAGGGGTAAATGAATTCCCGTAAAGAAAATAAAATCCGGGTGTTTGGTTCTGCAATAGAAAATAATCTGAAAAACGATTTCTGGTATTTGGTAACATTCTGAAAATGCTATTTTCCTACAAAGTTTTTACATTTTTTCAGCCATTTTCCTAGCTTCCAAACAAATTTAGAACATAAAATTTTAAAATATACACTTTAACACAACCAAAAATCAAAATAAAAACATTTATGGGTTGTTTATGGGTTTGAGGGTGGATTTTAGCTAGATGGGTTTGAGGGGATGTGGATCGGCTTTTGTAGAGGGTGGATCAGCTTTTGGAGGCAAGTATGGCTTCGGCGGCGCGAGGGAGAGTGACAACTGGGCGGAGGTGTGTGGATCGGAGGTGAGGTGAGGTCGTTAGACTCAAATAGAACTCAAACAGTGGAGGAAACTCACCGGCATAGAGGGTGGGTTTGGGGGTGGAGAGTAGTGGGCTGGTGGTCGATGGCGACCAGATCAGCGACATTGAGCAAGAGGGAGAAGAAGAGTTAAGGAAGAAGAGAGAAAAAGGAGGAAGCTTGGCCGACGTTGTTGGGAAATTTAGACCCCAATTGATAGAATTAACAAGTTTTAAACCCAAGTTGTTAATTAGCTTTATTATGATTAAAACTTGTTAAAACAAACAAACATCAATATCATGTCAAAAATAAATGCAGCGGAAAAGTAAATAAGACAAGATATGATGACTTAGGAAAACCAATGAAACCAACTAGTTTCATAGTAAAAAACTTGGGGGGAAACCTTCCCGAAAAGCAATCCACTATAGTAAAGAGAAGTTTCAAATCTAGTACAAAACCTTTGTCCCTAGACTTTACAATCCCCGTAGATGAACTCACAGCAGAAACATTCTACCGTTTCAGAACCTCTAAACTCTTCACTATATGAACGCCACCCTTTTTGTTGCACGGATCCCAGTACGTGTCTAACTCCTTTGCACGAATCCCAGTACGTGACTCACTCACCAACTTAAGAAAGAAGGATGTTGGCTGCAAAGTTCTTCACTTCATCAATAATGAAGATCAAGAAGCACTTGGTTATAAAACCCTAAGGCGCAAAAATGCAATACCTTCTTTCAGAGAGAATAAAGCATCGATCACCTTTTGCATATGTTCTCATTGTATTCTCTTATGTGACGACCTCTAAAATAAGCCTTATATAGGTTTAGGGTTGTGAGAAAAGAAACCCTACACAAATACCAAAGCCTGACCCAAAATCAGATCTGAAAATCTGAATTCCCGTAACCTCGATAGATAACAGGTGTCGAGGAGGTGTCGAGATTTAAACCTCGATAGATAGCTAGGTGTCGAGGAGCTATCGAGAAGGTGTCGAGGGGACAGGAGCTTTCTCGATCGATCCACCAGCTGTCGAGAATGTGTCGAGATTGCGATAAGAAACACCTTAAGAGCTCGATGGATAGCTAGCTGTCGAGAAGTGTCGAGAAGCTGTCGAGATATCTGTCCGCAGGTGTCGAGCTATCTGTCCAGCTTTAATGAACACCTTTTTTTCACTTGTTTCTTGGTCTAATCTTCATGGGTTTAATACTAGACTTGAACAACATGTTCCTTGAAGTATTAAACACATCCTAGATCTACCTAATTACAAGTAAAGTGCGTTTTGTCAAAAGATTAGCCAACTACATAAAATATATTGACATATGTTCTTAACAAGTGAATCACATATGTCCTAACAATCTCCCCCTTTGGCAATCCGTGACAAAACCACAATAAACAAATGAACATATGAGAGAAGACTTAAATCACTCAACTCATACTCACTTGTTGAATACAATAAAATCTATATTAACACAAACTCTTGAAAATTTTTGCAAGAAGAGAGTTTATGGCAAGTAGACTTTGACAACCTATATTTCTGAAATACTTTAAACAAAACTCATCAAGGCATCTTAGTGTGAAACAGAAATAAAAGATTGCATACAAGTAAAGAAACATGTGTATAAAAATAGAAAAGAAACAACACATGTAAAGGTAGGTGAAAGAAACATACATTAGCATATAAAGAAGATAAGCACAATGTATATAAACAATGGTCACAAGACCCAAGGTACAAGAAGAAGGAAGTAAACACTCCCCCTAACAAGATGAAACACATCTCCCCCTTACAAAGGCATGTATTTCTCCCCCTAACATGTAGAATCTTAAAAAAAAAACCACATCACAATTTCTCCCCCTTTTTGTCATGATTGACAAAGGGTACAAGAAGCTAGAAAGCTTCACCCGAGAAACATAAAGATGATCAAGGATGATCAAAGGAGCACAAAGAAATCCATATAAATGCATGAATGTAATGAAACAAGATGCTATGGATGACAAGATAAAAGAAGGATGCAAAACATGTGAAAAACACATCTCTCAACAAGAAAAATGTTAAGCACATAGATCCCAAAACACACACACACACACACACACACTAAACAAGTCTAACCAATTTTATATTTCAAAAACAAGTCAAGACAGTTTAGTGAGCATACATTAGCACATGTAAACTCTTGTGATGGTCAAATCACATTGTACCTGCACATGTATTAAGAGTAGTAAAGAATATTGCGTGTTGTGTGTGAAAAACATCGCAAGATTGCATATGTGTATACATGTTATGACGATCTGAGATATGAGAAAATCACTTTAACTCACATACAATCATAACTGTTTGATGGGGATTATCACCTTCGAGGTACATCCTATAACTCCCACATCTCCTAGAAAACACGTTTGCAATCATATTTAAAGCATTTTTAATCTTTTTGCTTTATATCTTCTTTGCATATTTTCTTTTAAGCATATCATGCATGAGCATATTAAAGAGAAAAGAAATACCCAACATGTTAAGCATAGACATTGCACTTTTGCTATGCCGAATTATACGGATGTCTTTGACACTGCACTTTTGCTATGCCGAAGCATACAGGAGTCTATGACACTGCACTTTTGCTATGCCAAAGCATACAGGTGTCATATTATGATTGGCGGGCAACAGTGGTGAAATGGTCATTTATGCATTTCTCTTAGGATTTTCTAGTCCTACCCGTCAAAAAGAGTGATATGAGTGTTAAGTTTAAGAGATAACTTAATCTTACTCATCACAAACAAGAGCCACAAAACTCACTTGCTTAGTTGTGCATAAAGATGCTCATCTAAGCTACAAAAGATACAAAGTTTAGAAAACTTTATTTCAATGGCCATCCAAGGTACACAAGTACCAATGTACACAAACGCACACTGTTTTTGTATTTTTCTGATTTTTCCTTTTTATTTTTATTTTGAAAACAAAACAAAATAAGAACTAAACAACCAAACAAAAATAGATAAACAACATAAATGCATGAAAGAAAAATGCATATGCATGAAAACATGATAGAAATATGCAGATGCATAAAAGCATGATTCCAAAAGCAAATAAGAAATCAAGCAAAAAGTCCTACTTTAGATAGAAAGAATCAAAGCAGAGGACAGACAGAAAAGACAATTAAGTTTTAGGCTCCTTTCTCACCCACACAGCACGAGTCTTTGGCAGTGAAGATGAAAATGCACGTGTCCTATTATGTCTACTAAAGGACATAGAAGAATTAGAATTCTCCTGAAATTGAGTTAAAAAGCTCAAAGTTTTTAATAACTCTCCAAATAAAGGTGTAGGTCCTTGAGAGGAAACCTGTGACCGTTTGGACAATTGCTTTTGAGGATACAACTTAAAGCAATTAGGACGAATGTGTCCAGAAATACCACAATGGTGACAAACATGAGGTTTAACAAAGGATTTAGAATTAGCCAAAACAATTTTGGATTTCATACCTTTATTACCTTTCTCAGATTGGGGCACAAAGACAGTCCTTGATCCAGAAGCCGTGGACGAGGAGGGGCTGGAGGAAACAGCATATCCTAAGCCAGTTTATCAGAACTAGGCTTTTGAGCACTCAATACTTCATCAAGCTTTGTACTAGACATCCTTTCTATTTGAGTTCTAGCTTGACTAAGCACAACCTCAAGATTCTTAACCTTGTCTTCTAATGAGGCGTTCTCCACAACAAGAGTCTCAAATAACCTTGTAGTCTCATCTAGTTTAACTAACAAATCAGCTTTTTCAATTTTTACTTCATTGAGCCCTTTTCTACAAAGATGAGAAGTCTTTTCAGATTTTATAAATTCAGTGCATAGCTTATCATAGGCTTCCTGAAGGGTCATCTTCTTAGGTACTTCATCATCAGAAGAATCCTCACTGTCACTAGCACTTTCCACAATCACCTTATCGGTTGTGGCAGCAAAGGCCATAACGTGACGACATTCATCCACAAACTCATCAGAAGAGTCATTCTCAGTATCACTCCAAGTAGCAACCAACCCTTTATCTTTTGACTCATTGGCCTTTTCCTTCATGAGGTAGTTTGGACACTCTTTCCTCATATGACCAAAACCTTTGCACTCATGGCATTGGATGAGAGGTTTCTCATTCTTGCCATTCCTTGAGGATTTAGGTTTCCTAGAAGGTTTGCCCTTATCCTTTTTCCTAAATTGAAGAAGTCTGATAATCTCATCGGTTATGAAGGATAGATCCTCATCCTCATCATCATCTTCATCTTCATCTTTACTTTCAGAGTCCTCAATCTCTTCCTCTATACCCTTAAGAGCCAAGTTTTTACTCTTTCCACATTTTTCCATTGAGCCTAATCCCATCTCATAGGTTTGAAGGTTCCCTACAAGCTCAGTCAAAGGAATTTGATCAATGTCCTTTGCTTCTTCAATGGCAGTTATCTTGGCATGGAATCTATCAGGTAAGGACCTAAGGATTTTTCTAACAATTTTGGATTCTGCAATACATTCTCCAAGGTTGAAAGCAGAATTCACAATATCCTTGAGTTTGGCATAGAACTCATCAAAGGTCTCGTCCTCCTCCATCCTTATTTCTTCAAAAATGCTTGTGAGTTGTTGAAGTTTCACAGTCTTTACTGCCTTGGTACCTTCATAGGTGGTCTCAAGAATGGTCCATGCTTCCTTGGCAACTTCAGTGGATGATATTTTCTTGAATTCCTCATTGGTAACCCCACAAAATAAAGCATTCAAGGCCCTACTATTGAAATTTGCAGCTACAATTGTTGCATCATCCTAATCCATAGGTGCTTCCTTTGGCTTAATCCAGCCAACTTCAACAACTTGCCATACCTGTTCACCTAGGGCCTGCAAAAAATCTTTCATACGAACTTTCCAGTACGCATAGTTAGTTTCATCAAATAAAGGAGGTATAAATAAAGATTGTCCTCTATTCATGACAATAGGGGTCAATGGATCACACTCAGGAAATTAATCCAATCAGAGTGAATCCGCTCTGATACCACTTGTTAGGAAATATAGACCCCAATTGATAGAATTAACAAGTTTTAAACTCAAGTTGTTAATTAGCTTTATTATGATTAAAACTTGTTAAAACAAACAAACAACAATATCATGTCAAAAATAAATGCAGGGAAAAAGTAAATAAGATAAGATATGATGACCCAGGAAAACCAATGAAACCAACCAGTTTCATAGTAAAAAACCTGGGGGGAAACTTTCCCGAAAAGCAATCCACTATAGTAAAGAGAAGTTTCAGATCTAGTACAAAACATTTGTCCCTAGACTCTACAATCCTCGTAGATGAACTCACAGCAGAAACCTTCTACCGCTTCAGAACCTCTGAACTCTTCAATATATGAACGTCACCCTTTTGTTGCACGGATCCCAGTACGTGTCTAACTCTTTTGCACGAATCCCAATACGTGACTCACTCACCAACTTAAGAAAGAAGAATATTGGCTGCAAAGTTCTTCACTTCATCAACAATGAAGATCAAGAAGCACTTGGTTATAAAACCCTAAGGCGCAAAAACACAGTAGCTTCTTTCAGAGAGAATAAAGTATCAATCATTTTTTGCATATGTTCTCCTTGTATTCTCTTATGTGACGGTCTCTAAAATAAGCCTTATATAGGTTTAGGATTGTGAGAAAAGAAACCCTACACAAATACAAAAGTCTGGCCCAAAAATCAGATTTGAAAATCTGAATTCCTGTAACCTCGATAGATAGCAGGTGTCGAGGAGGTGTCGAGATTTAAATCTCGATAGATAGCTAGGTGTCGAGGAGCTATCGAGAAGGTGTTGAGGGGACAGAAACTTTCTCGATCGATCCACCAGCTGTCGAGAAGGTGTCGAGATTGCGATAAAAAACACCTGAAGAGCTCGATAGATAGCCAGCTGTTGAAAGGTGTCGAGAAGCTGTCGAGATATCTGTCCGCAGGTGTCGAGTTATCTGTCCAGCTTTAATGAACACCTTTTCTTCACTTGTTTCTTGGTCTAATCTTCATGGCTTTAATACTAGACTTGAACAACATGTTCTTTGAAGTATTAAACACATCCTAGATCTACCAAATTACAAGTAAAGTGCGTTTTGTCAAAGGATTAGCCAATTACATAAAATATATTGACATATGTTCTTAACAAGTGAACCACATATGTCCTAACAGACGCGATTTGGGCGGTGGGGCAGCGTGATCTGGGTGGTGGGGGCAACCCGATCTGGGCTGCCGGAGCTGGGCTGGGTGGCCACCTGTGCTCTCTCTCTCTCTCTTTGTTTGTGAGGAGTGCGTGTGAGAAGTGTAAATCATTTGAAGGTAAAATAAAACCTGAAATGGTTTTATGGGTGAGGAGGCTTATTTTACGGTCAATGCGTAAAATAATTTCCGTTTGACCCAATTTTCTGTAGGTACCAAACACACAGACTAGTGTAAAACCATTTCTTGAAATCCTTTTCAGGTGAAACAAACACAGCCTAAGACTCAAATACAAGTAAATTGTGTTTTCTTATCCAAAATTATTATCAAATCAAGTATAAACTATTCAAAAAACAAAATTTACCATGTTCCAAAAAAGGGAAAATGTTTCTATCCAAACTAGTTTGGAAAGAAACACTTCAAACTTCTCTCATATCTTTTTATTGGATGTAAATTTTATAAATCTAATCGTTGAATTGCATGCTCTTATTATACCCTCTATGTTTGCAAAATTTCAAGAAGATTAGAAATCAATAGCTATGTCACAGTGACATGTTTAAATTTCATGTTTTTTAAGTTAAAAATTATGCATAAAAAATATGTATATTAATTGAATAGTAAATAACATCTGATTTAAACAAAATTTGACATGCATCTTAAGAATATAAAGAACATACAATTCAAATGTTAAAATTTTAAAATTTACATCTACTAAAAAAATATATAAAGAGTTTGAAAGATTTCTCTCTAAACTAGTTTGGAGAGAAATCTTGTCCGAAAAGCTTATTCTTCTTCTTCATTTAGTAAAACGGAACAATTGAGAATGAAAATTTTTCATATTCTTCCAATTGATATCCTTATATCTTTTTTTAAGAGTTGAAAAAATTTTAAACATAAATATCAATAATATTCAACTTAAGTTTGAATTTTAATATATAAACACAACAAACTACCTTGTTCTTCTTCTTCATAAATATTGGTGTTATTAAATGAGAAATACTGTGTCCACAATATTTTTATAACAAATCCCAGCTTGTTACTAGTAGGTAAAAAAAAAAAAATTAGTGGTGAGTTCAAAATAAAATTTTAGTGGTGAGGAATAGTTGTTAATCTCTAAAATGGCTCTATATAATGTTGTTCCTTAATACATGTAGCAAATTTAAAAATTAATATATTTCCAAAAAAATACAAATTGATATGCATTGTCTTTTACAAAAGAACCAGTTTGAGTTCAATGCACACAGTTTGAGTTCAGTGCACAGGAGCACTGGACTAAATCCCTGCCCTTTACAAACTTTCTATATATGACAACTAAGCTTATGAATAAAAATAGCTATACATAACCTAATTTCTATTCAGTATATCAATATGCCCTAAGTATTTTGCACTGTATAACAAGTTGTTCTAGAAAACTACGTCTACCAGTGTCGGCAAGAACTCATTTTCCTCGTATTCCCAAGCAAAAACCCTTCTCACGGCCGATGTCCATGCTTAATTGTGTGGGTTTCCCTAAGCCAAGGATAGGTCAAGCTGAACACCGAAGGTAGCTTTAAAGGTAGTTCTGGGCTGGTAGGCGAGGGTGGCCTCAGGGATTATTTTAGGAAATGGCTAGGGGGATTTTCCATGAAATTAGGACATACCACCACCCTTGTAGCTGAACATATGGTGCAGCCTGGGAAGGAACTCCTTGCTTGGGAACACATGTATGGGAATGTCCTAATGGATCGGCCGAGGATCTTCATACTCATAATTGATTGTAGGAACTTGCTCACTAGATTATAGACAGTGGAAGTGAGACAAGTATAGCAGGAAACAAAATTTTGGGCAAACCTTTTGACAGCAACAGAAGGACAGTAGCTGGATTCTCTTGGTACTATTAATTGTTTAGCCCCTAGGTTTAAGTGTCCTCAAATGACAATAATATCCATTTAAAGGTTCATTATATTTAAATGAACAAATGCGTTTCAATCTTTCTCTATCTAACCTTAATGAAATCCTCTTTATAAATGAACTACTAGAAAAGACAAATGGTGATATTGCAATTGTGACACAGGTACGATTTCAAGATCTTGTGAAATTTCAATTTCAGATATGGATGTTCTTTACAGATAAAGGAATGCGATTGAAGCATTAATTCTATCAACAACAACAACAACAACAACAAAAAAAAAACCCACCGAAACCACTAAAACTTTTGGTCTATAAAGAATGTTAGTAATTTTAGTGTTGGCTAATTTTGTGTCAATTTTTTTTCTTGTAATTGCAAAATTTCTTTCTATAAAATTTTAAATGAAACATAAATTTAAAATTTCTTTGTCAATCCTGGAGCCACCCCCTCAAATCAGTGGTGGCTCTAGGATTATTTTTTATGGGGGTCAATAAAAAACATAAATTATACAAAGTTTAAAATAAAAGAAAACTTGAATATATTGACATCACAAAAAACAAAACCAAAAAAAAAAAAAAAAAACCTGAAATACATAAAGTTTTACAATTGTTTTCTATGATGTTTCATATATTGAAATTGTTAAATGATTTCTTCATTATCAATCCTATAAGCTACATATTTTTCAATGTACACAGTCAAGCAATCATTCATCCATTGATCTCCTATTAAACTATTGGACTTATTAATTTTTTTTCCCAAATTTTAAATCAAATTGGTTTTTTTTTTTTTTTTTGGTGTGTGTGTTTAAAAATGCTAAGATATTGTTAAAAGGATCATAGTTAAATTTATTTTAGCTGGGCTTACAAAAAATTTAGAATCCATGATCAAGGTGCTCAAAATTTTATTTTAGGGAGGTCTCTCTCTCTCTCTCTCTCTCTCTCTCTCTATATATATATATATATATATATATAGTTTTTGTTTTTTGTTTTTTTATGTGTGTGGCCAGCAGTGGATTCATTTGAATCCCCTGGGCTCCAAGTGGAGCCACCCATGCCCTCAATTTTATAAGGTATCTTTTTTTTTTTTTTTTTTTGGTTTAAATAAAAATGATTTTCAAACAGAGCCATATCCTTAATAAAAGCCTCCCTTTATAGTGTGAGCTTTTGTATATAGCCAAAATCTTTCTGTTGTGCAATAGAGGAAGCACACTAGTATAAATTGTTGTGATTTGAGGTTAATTGAAGCACTTTCAAACGAACAAGAAAATAAAATATTCACATGAGACAATAATATTGAATATGGTTTGGCCAACTCTATGTCTAGATAATTTACAGGCAATGCTAACCAAAATCCACTATCAACAATAAGGATTATAGTCACACTTAACCAACACTCACAACTCGCACAAAAAACACTCTTTCACACTCACAAAACCTTACGAGCATAAACAAAATCTCTCACAAACATTACATATAAAAACTCATAATCCTATAGCGCCAATATACCCGACACTCTCACACACTCATAAAACAAACAATTAAACTCTCAATAGATAACCACAAATATTTTTCAATCTCAAAAACCTGCTAAACTACTTTTCAAAAGCCACCAAACCATTTGTAACAATGCATATTTATAAGATTTCAATTATATTCTTTGATAGACAATGAATACTCAATTACTTCTTCAACAAGAAAACATTTTTCCTTTCATATCAAAGGAAATCTTTGTCTTCTACACCAAGGAAAAATATTTCATTTTATGTCAAGAAAAATTAAATCCAAATCAAATTGGAATTTGAGGTAAATTTCTAACAATTTCAATACCAATATAGGGGATCGTTTTCTTAATGTAGTGCGTATCCTAATCAATCGAGCCAAAGTTGACCTATAGAAAGTTGGCCTATAGCATGGGTTTATACGGTAGTATGAAGAAGGGTTTAAGCAAGCTCAAAGTAAACATCTTCACAATGGCTGGTTGTCTGCCATTAAGGGTCTGTCTTTAGTTTTATGATATTCTTTCATAATTATGGACTGTGGACCGTAATTCCCCATGTGATAATGCATTTTCAAATCAGCCAGTAGCTTAGCCTTTATCAAATTCATTAGTATAATTTAAAAACATCTTGTCCAGTGAAGTGGAATGTAGATGCATGTATGCAATTCGGTGACTCTTTTGGAGACGACGATACGTATTAAATTTTGCATCTTAAGAACGAAAATAAAATGAAAATCTAGCTAACCCACTTGACCCCTAAGCTCAAGAACGAATCCTGCAATGCCCTTGTGGGTTTTTAGTGTCAGCCATAGAAAGATAGAGACAGAGATTGAGAGATAATGGATTACACAACATGCATTAAGGGACACTAATTGTTTCCGAAACTAATACTCAACTATATGGATTAAAATTTAAAATATACCCAAAAAGTTAATGGGGGTAAGAAGGAAAAATATGGCCTTACCTTGTTTAATGAGAATTAAGACCACATAAACAACGGGGACGAATTATGAAAGCTTTAGTGGGGAATGCATCATCACTGATTTTCGCTTACATTAACTTATACTAATATTGAGGCCAAAATGGGCATTTGTCCATTTCGCCCAAAAGATATAGCAAAATGCTCATGTTTTGAAACTATCTAGCAAAATGCTCATGTTTTGAAATTAGATTTTAGAAAATTGAGTATCAATGAAAAACTTGATTTGATAAAAATCGAGTAATGTGAAAAATTTTACATGGAACTCCAATTCCATGTTATTTATTTATTTTTTTTTTTTAAAGTTTGATTTCACATAACTCGATTTTCTAAAAATCGAGTTTTTCATTGAAACTTGATTTTTAGAAAATCGAGTTTAAAACAAGGACATTTTGTTATATAGTTTCAGAATAATGGCATTTTGCTGGAAAATTTTGGCGAAATGAGCAAATGCCCATTTTGGCACTAATACTGACATGCAAAGATACCTAGAAAGGCCCTCTCATTCTTACAGAAATTCATATTGATCTCTCTTCCTTTGGTGGAAACTTAACACTCAAAAGTCTTGACCACAAGATTCTCAAAAAAGAAAAAATGTCTTGACCACAACAATTTCACACATAGTCATAGATAGAGTATGTATTAATTTATTGTTAATTTAATTGAGTTGAAGGTGGTAATTACTACCTTTGAAAATTCGGGCAAACAAAGAAGTTCTATTCTTTTCTTTTCAGGTATTATTATTATTATATTTTATTAGCAATCGTCCTAAGTGCATCCGTTAACATGACCATATTATTAATTAGGAGGATAATAATGTCATTTACTAAATTTCTAATCCTAAGTTGTCCTTAGAAACCTCCGATCCCAAAGATACGATCTTGTCCCGTCCCAAGATCAAGGCTTTTAGACTCTAAATTGCCCAATAAGCCACATGCCGATGCCCACATATTGAAAATTTTTGCACTGTATACTAATCAAATTATATTTACATATAATAATCTTTAGGAAAATAGCACTTGGCGCTCAATTTTTTTTTAAATATTTATATTCCTAGTAGTGTAAGCATATCTATAGACTATACACAATACAACAACAACATCTAAGTCTTAAACCCAAATTTTTGGGATCAGTTATAAAATCTACGACAAATTAGTCAAAATTGGTCACTTGTATTCTTTTTTATCATTATATTATATCCAAATTCATACTACTTGTTACTTCCTCAATTGGGATTTTTTTTTTTTTTTTTTTACTACTACTAATGTTATTTTTGGTCTTCATCTGCCTTCTTTTGTTCCTTCAACTTGAATCGACTCATTCTTTCTTATTGATTGCATTAATTGTTCTCTTCTGAACATGACCAAACTATCTCAAGCGACTCCTAATCTTTTCATCGATAGGAGCTACTCCTATATTTAAATGAATTTCCTCACTTCGAATTTTATCTTTCATTGTATTTTCACTTATCCATCTTAACATTCTCATTTTAGATACACTAATTTTACAAATATGTTACTTCTTAACAACCTAATATTCAATATTATAGCAGTTATCAAGTCTTAACACTCTCGATGTACCTCTCCACTTCATTCACCATGCTCAAATGTTCAAATACTTTTTTTATCTCTCAATCTTTTTGAGTAATTGATCCAAGATATAGAAGACTCCTACTTTGGTATCCCAGAACCACCAAGTCTAACAGTCCCTTCATCTCTATTTCTACATTTAATAAGCTTACATTCCATATACTCTATTTTAATCATACTTAGTCAAAAGCCTTTGGATTTTAAAGTGTCTCACCAAATATCTACCTTTATATTAACTCCATGTCAAGTTTCATCTGCTAAAACTATATTGTCTACAAAAAACACACCAAGGGACTTTTTCTTGAATCACTTTGGCAAGATCATCCATCACTAATGAAAAGAGAGATGGACTTAAAGATGATCCTTCAAACAAACTTATAGTGAAAGTAAACTCTCTTGTGATGCATACACTTATTCTCACACTAATTACAAATTTGTTATTCATATCATTATTCGACTTAAATATATTTAAGAGGAACTCATTTCTTTTCCAAACTCATCACACATTAACTCTTTGAGACTCTATCATATACTGTCTACAAACAATACCCAAATAAGGTAAATCATAATCCTCTCAAAATATATACCAATTGATGATGATGATGTGTGATATAAATACTGTCTCTCCAACCTTGTTTAATTTCTTATTATGACATTATTAGCTTTCAATTGATTGATCACCATCTCTACAATTTAGGATTGATTTAATCATAATTTTAGTGTCCATTTGGGAAAAAAAAAACTTATCTTCTTCTTCTTCATTTTTTTTTTTTTTTTTTTGGAAAGTAATGTTGATAAAAACTAAAAGCTAAATAAAATAAGTTGATTGATGGTTTGCTAACAATACTATATATATCTAGAAGCTAGCTTATAATCTAAATGCAATAAGCTATATATAAATTGTCAAATGTTTTATATAATGCACATGGTTTATAAATGATTTTGCACGTGAGATGTGATTTGTAAAAAACATATATGCACTTGTATAATTTTTATATTATATGAAAAGAATCACAAAATAAAAGAGTTGAAAATATAAAAACAATTCTTTAAATTTTTCTAAATATAAAAAAGATAATGATGTGATTTTTTTTTCTTAAGCTTTCATCATATACTTATTGATTTATAAGTCCAGTGACTTCCAATGATAATATTCTAAACAATTCTTCTACGACTACACTATTTGTCACAATTTGATGAAACGGTAGACCTTTGCAAAAAAGTTATGTCTTAAATTTTCTCTATTTCAAAAACAATAGACCAAAGTGATATGATTAAATCAACCGTAATAATAGTAAAAAATGCGTGCGCATTATTAGAAAATAGTCAAAGTTGCAATGATGTACGTTTTTTATTATATTTATTTACTATAACCATTTTTTTTTTGACAAATATTTACTATAACCATAAATACCGTACAAAAAGATTATTTTCTAAGAAAAAAAAATATATTGTAAACATTTTAACAAAAAAATAATATCATAGCTCATATGATTAATTTTAAAATGAACCTTATTTTGAGTACAATTATCTGTTTCTTTTGTTATATTTATTATTTTTAGACATAAAATAATTTAATACAACATATACATATATATTATATTACATATTTATAAAATTATCAAGAGTTTTGTAATTCAAGTGGCTGACACTTTTTGATATTCTCTAATGCAAACATTCATGGTTTAAGGCTGGGTTTGGATCCGCATTTGCGGATTCACGTTTGCGTTTTTTTTTTTTTCCATGCGTTTTAGGAGGTTTGCGGCTACTGTTCATGAACAGTAGCCGCAAATGTTGACTTTTCAACCGTGAATAGTGCATCTGTGCGCTATTTACGGACCTACAAATATTACTTTTCAATAACTTTTTTATTAAAAATGAATTTTACGATACTATTTATATATTTAAAAATTATTTTGTTACAATGTTTTTAGTTTTCGTTCAATGTTCAAATCATTCAATGTTAAAGGACAAGCACTGTCCCAAAAAAAATTATTCCACCGAAATTGCACTTTAATCAAAGACGCTTAGCAAGTATAGTCGTCCCATTACATTCCAATTAATTCCACTATTTTGGACACTTTCCTTAGCAATAAGTGGAATGTCAGAAAGCTTTTGACCATGTGTCATCCAAGTTTTGGGACAGCCGTAAACATCATACTGCCTTTAATCTAAATGGGATACATTAACGTTCAGCAGCCCCTTCCCAGTGTCCAGCTCCAGTGATGGGCAATCTTTGCCTTCAACCCCTTTAGTACGTCTCTATCTTCCTCTCACCATCATCACCACCAATAGTGTCACTTACAGAAACCCATTATAAATTTATATAAGTAAATAAATTGTATGGGGGTTGGCTTAGTGGCCGGGGGAACACAAAAGGAGATTAATGTTCCAACGTCATGCACACTCAAAAATAAAATAAAAAGTGTTTGATAAACTGGCTCCACTCCGGCCCCCATAATTATATATGATCGGCAAATCCCACTAAGTGTCTTTGTCCTTGCTCTGTAGAAAACAACCTTCCCACAGTCTCAGATCCTGTAGAGTCCCCCAAAGCTCTCTCCTACTAGGCAAATCAAGTGCATTGCATATATAGATTTTTCCTTCTGGCCAAGAATCTTTACACGTCTCTCCACACGCTGAGAGAGACACCATTAGTACTTGCATCGTGCCATTTGCGATGGCGATTTATAACATAAACTATAAAATCCTGATGATAGTGCTTAATCAGTTACCAAAACCTCTTAAGGGACCCCGCGTGGCTACCAATATGCATAGACTTCAATTATGGTGCATGGCATCCCTACTATTGGATGACCAATCACATCATTCAGGCCCTTCTTACTCCTCCCCGACACCACCGCTTGCCCACTGATCATTTTTAGTCAAGCTGTTCAATTTCTTCTGTATAGTAATGTTAAAAGTTACTATTGCAAATTTTACGATAAAAAATTTAGAAGTAATGTGATAGCGAATATGATGAGTAAATTTCAACAATATATAATGAATGAATGTCGGACTTTTTTTATTTATTTATTTTTTTTAATTTTTTTTTTATGATTGAATACCAAGTCAATTTTGTCAAAATTATATAATAAAATTTGTAATATTTATAACCTCAATCATTTCTATATATATATATATATATATGGGTATAGAAGGACAACTTAGGACAACACACAATGTCAACTACTTCAATATAAAATAAAGACAGGCACATAAAGACAGGATCAGATGCCACTAAACTACATGCCGAATAAAGACTATTACTTAAATGAAGGATGGACCTACCAGTATATATTTAGTGGGAAGAAAGGATACATTGTAAATCACCCCCTCGCCCATCTTAGGAATCGTCTAGAAACAAAAGAAAAAACGCTTTGCATTGCGTATCTTTCAACATAAACTATGATATTGTGGAAATAAATTTTCTCTTTCAACCTAGGTTTTCAACAAAAATATCTATGGAATGAAAGGAGCTAAGGATTGCTTAGAAAAAGCTAGTGGCCAAGTTTTTTTTGGTACAAAATATGGTTTGAATTCCTCTCCCTCACTTAATTAAATTCCGAAATGTTTTTGACACCTTCTGTTTGTAGTTGAAACTTCACCTCCTCCACCCTTACTATTAACCTATAAAAATTAAAAAATAAAGTACTCTGAAAATTTTGGAAAAAAGTAACATATATATTTAGCTCCTTTTTGTTTTTATCGTAGGTGAAATGGCGATTGGAGGAAAGGTACAAGCCCTACTTTGTATTGGTGGAGAAAAGGACTGTGGCATTGAATACGCATGATATTCAACCTGTAGTTCCACGTGTGATAAGCAACATTCATCCTCATGGAAACCGTGGGTGTAAAAAGAGATCATGATGATGGCTTTAACAATGCGTTTTGTTAAAAAACTGGAACAGATCACAGAAATTGAGAGCCCAAGACAAAAGGGAATAAACACACCTCGGAAATGTGATAATACTAGGCAATTCTGTTAGTGTTGCCAGCTGTGGCTTGTGGAAGACGTGCTAGCACTGCAGAAGAAAGTAATGGGGGCACTTACATTCAAGTTTTCAATTTTGATGGTATAACTTGTAAGATGCTTCCCTACCCCATATATCTATCACTAAAAAATTTCTTTATTTAGGAATATTCCAGGAATAGATACTTTCACTAAAGCATAATCCCTTTAGGATCTCCACTGGGAAAGTAAAGAAAATATAACAAAATTGTAGCCTTTAATCTACAATGCTTCCACATTCAATTCAGAAACTCAGTGCTGGTTCCATTTTTTCTGAATCAATGGTATTATAATAACTCTCAGCGCCATTATTCATTTGCCAATTATCTCTTGCCACTGATATGTTAAATTGAAATCCATCTTCATCCTCTTCCAAGTTACAATACCCACCCAGACCACACTGCGCCATGGGGCAGCTGGGCTCTTGAATTTGACTGGCCCCTTCAAAGTTCAAATAGGCCCATTAATATTCTAGTTTTTTTTTTTTTTTTTTTTTTTGGGCTGAAAATTAATTTTCTAGAGATTGTTCTGTGAAACAAATTCAAGTATAAGTTGATAAATTTGAGCTTTGAGAATTTGACCCCAACAAAAAGATTTATATATGCATTTAAAATAATATCTTAGGCCTAATTATTTCTCACTTATATATTAATAAAATTTACAATCATCTATGAATCAAATCTTATTCTTATGTAATTTGGTGGATTACACTTCATGGAAATATGGTCCCTAACCCTAGGCTTATAAATGGCTGCCAGTCCTTCTTTCTTGTAGTAGCTAAGCTGGATTTATTATTTTATGTAACGAAATTATATACGACATTCTTCTCATATAGGAGTAGACATTACAAGTGTGTGACCCACTCTCATGTAAGAGAGATATTACATACAACGCTTACACATAATACCACCTCTGAGATTTGGAAATTGGGATCGGGTAAAAGTGTTATCCAGCATTTCTTTAGGAGCCAAGAGGGCTTATAAAGAGTTTGAAAGAACCAAAAGCTCTCTTTATTAGAAAAATTAATCCATTTAGCAAAGCAATTGGCAGAGATTTTAGGGGGTATCAAAAAAAAAAAATTATAATCGATTTTGAAAAGTTAATATCTTTAAATTTTTACCCTAAAAATCTTTTAAGATTGGGTTGTAAATGAAAAGGGAATCCTTGTAGTTGTGGTATAGGTCATTTTCAAGCATCTTTTGCACTATAAAATTGATTTTTTAAAACATTATTGTATTACATATAACGCATTTAAATTTTCTATTATAATTCTATCACTTTTATTGGACGGAAAATAACCATATGGACATATATGTGTGAGAAGGAATAAATTATTATAATCGTCTTTTTTCTCACATGATACCCACGTGTTAATTGCCTAATCGAACCAACAGTATTCTATCAAAATGATCAATTAGATAATTTTCAAATGCCACAAAAGTTTAAAAGTCATTTTTTTTAACAAGGGGGTGTGTTTGACAATGACCCATAGTACAGGAGGTTTCTTTGCATTTAACCCTGTAAGATTTATTTAGTTTAGGCCTCAAAAGTCAAAACTATCAAGTACTAGAAATGCAACCTTAAAAAAAGGGAAAAAAAAAAAAAAAAAAAAAAGGACATCGGTGAGTTTGGATCCCACAATTTCGATAGCTTATTTTATAAAAGATAGAAAAAATATAATTTAGATTTTTAAAATCAAAAAATCTTTTTTTTTTATTTAGTAAAATTTTATCTAGTAGACAAAATTTTGCAACCAAATGAACATCATTTTGTATAATGATAACAATGACCCAATCTAAATCATCCCAAACCACTATAAAATCAGTTCGGGTAGCAGCCTAAGAGCATTCGCGCGCATCAAGCTAGTCACACCAGCCTAATGCTAAATTCTTTTTAGGAAAAAGTGCAAAACTGACCCTCTAACTTTCACATTTTTTTCATTTCAATTCTCTAACTTTCAATTTTTGTCAATGTAGGGCTCTGTTATAACTTAGTTAGTGGCTGCCATTAGAACTCCTAAAACGACGCCATTTTGCATTTTTTTTTTTAATTCGGTATTAAAAGGAAAAAAAAAAAACATTAAGGGGAACGACATTGTTCCCCTTCCCCTAAATCAAAACAAAACAAAGAAGAACACCCAAATCCCTAACCGTGTAACTTTGGGGATAATGGGTTAGTTTGAGAGAGAGAGAGTGTGAGTCGGTTTGAGAGAGAGAGACTGAGTTGAGGGTTGAAATCACTAGTTGCTCTCCTCTCCGTCCCTCGCCGTACCTCACTCCTTTGCTCGTCGTGTAAACTACCACCACCCTCGCTACTCTACTCTGAGTGAGAGAGAGAGAGAGAGAGAGAGAGACCGAGTAGGAAACTGAGTCCGTTTGATTTGGTTTGACTGTTCGAGACCGATTTACAGAGAT
Organism: Quercus ilex subsp. ballota; assembly: GCA_032727855.1. Taxonomy (NCBI): domain Eukaryota; kingdom Viridiplantae; phylum Streptophyta; class Magnoliopsida; order Fagales; family Fagaceae; genus Quercus; species Quercus ilex. The sequence continues at coordinate 20,170,639 of CM064913.1, read as the reverse complement.
ATTATGAATCGGTTTGACTAAATCGGTGATTGAGTTTTAAAGAAGAATGATCTGCAGAGATTGAGACCGAGAATCCCTATATTGACTGAATCAGTGATGGAGTTCTAAATCAGATTTGGGTGTTCTTCTTTGTTTTGTTTTGATTTAGGGGAAGGGGAACGACGGCCATCGTTCCCCTTAATGTTTTCTTCTTCTTCTTCTTCTTCTTCTTCTTCTTCTTCTTTTTTTAGATTTTTCTTATTTTCTTTTAATTTCGAATTTAAAAAAAAAATGCAAAACGGCGTCGTTTCAGGAGTTCTAACGGCAGCCACTAACTGAGTTGTAACGGAACCCTACAATGACAAAAATTGAAAGTTAGAGGACTAAATTGAAAAAAATGAAAGTTAAATGACTGAAATGAAAAAAGGTGAAAGTTAGAAGGTCAGTTTTGCATTTTTGCCTTTTTTTTTTTAACTAAAGACCTGTTAAAAGCCCACTCATCGACTCGGTATTTTGTCCCAAATCCTTAACAATGAACAGTGTGCTCAATACAAGTATTGAGCATTGTTCACTCAATACACCAAATAAATCTATATTTTATTATTTTCTCTCACTCTCTCAACTCTCTCTCTCTAAACGCTTTGGTTCTCTCTTGCAATCTCACTCCATAAAAAGAAAGTATATTAAAGGGCAGTGATGATTATAGCTCTAATCTAGGTTGCGATTTGTGTTTAGATTAGGTCAAGATGTACTTTTTGGGCTTGGAATTTGATGTTTACGGGTTTTTTTTTTTTTTTTTTTTGGGAGGGGGGGCAGTGAGTTTTATGGCATAATTTGTTGTGGTGGTGCTGAAGGTGGTAGCATTGAAGGTGGTGGTTGTGCGAGTGGGTTTGCTATGGTGGATGAGTTTGAATCGTTTGATTTGTTGTGATTTGTGCGTTGGTAGATAGGAAACGATGGTGGAGACTTAGAGTGGTAACCAAAAATGGATGGGTTCAATCAATAGATGGGTTTGGTTGTTGTCAATGGTGGTATTTGGAGACATGAAGTGGTAGCCATGTGATGCCAATGGTGGTATTAGATTCTTGTTGGCAGCTAACTTAGGTTCACTATGATGGAGTGGTTCCTGTGTCAGCAGTGTGAAGAAGGAACATTTTTGGGTTGAGAGTCTTGAGACTTCAAAGGAAGGAAGAGAGAAAGATGATAATAAACAAAATAATATTTTAAAGATAAAATATTGAGTCTGGTGTATGAGCATTTACAAATGAGTTTGTTAAATAGTATTGTATTCTAAATTTGGCTAAACTTGTACAGAGGCTGGTGCGAATGCTCTAAGCAATGCCACCAAACAAATCCTCATTGCCAATAGACCCTAAACTTGGCCACACACAAATCTAAAGGCATGAACCCACATGAAACTCATTATTCATCGTCGACAAAATGACCAGGAAAGATCATATTGTCACCAATATATATACACCAGACTAGATCGTTAGTTAGTTAGTTAGTTAGTTAGTTTTTTTTTTTTTTCCCCGAACATTAGTAATTTCACTATCATATAAAACAAATAAAAGGAGTGGGTCAACGGTGGGTGTGGTCGAAGAAAAATGAAAGAAAGGGGGAATGAAGCCCACATGGAGAAATAAGTAGTTGCTGATGCACAAAAAATCGCCAGTAAGCCACTTGTTCATCTAGAGGAGCCAAAAAACTAGCAAGGATGAACACATTTTTGGAAAGTGTAAGTTTAGGGTTAGCCTATCAACCAACAACCCTCTGATGGTTAAGTTAATACCTCACAATAATCTCCAAGAGTTCCAAACGTGTGAGAGTTTGGAAATTTTACTCATTCCTTAGAATGGAGGAGGCCTGGTGTTTATATAGTGGTTTAGAGCTGACCATGTTCCCATGATTTTAGTCATTTTTCGTGCAGGGAGTGTAATGGAGGGAGTGATGTTAATGGTACTAAGATTCTCAAGGTACACTTCTCATATTCAAAGGATATAGGTTGATGGGAGGATTTTTTGGCATGGTGTGCAAGACTTTCCATATACATAAGCTTGGAGTGGAGGATACGTTTCATCTTGAGGGACAAAGTTTCCTTGGATGTTTGACATCGAGACTATTGAACGACTAAGGTTAGCTAAGTCACCCACATGAGCTAACAAGTTAAAGTTAATCAGTAGGTTATTTTAGTAACCTTATCAGGTGAGTTCTTGGTGTCGGACAACTAGACCATGTCGAATGACTAGACCCTGTCAGATGACCAAACCCTACCGAATGACTAGAACTTGTTGAATAACCACAACCTGTCAAGTGACCAAACCATGTCAAATGACTCTCTCATGCTAGTCATCTTGCCTTGTAGAAATATTCATTATCAGTAATCATAAAGAAAAAAAGGGGAACCTTATTCTAGCATATGATGAATGGGCATGGGAATGCATGGTCATGGTATTAAAGTAAGAAATAAAAAGGGAACCCTAATCTAGCATATGATGACAAACCAACATGTAAATAGAAAAGCAAAGACTCACAAGGCATAAAAAAGGAGCAAGACAGAGACATATTATGCATAATAAAAGAAAAGACAGAAACAAAAAATTAAAATTAGGGTTTTTGAGCAACAGCCTATGTATGCACATAGGAGCCTATGTATGCTGATCAAACACCTATATATGCTGTATTTGACCAGCGTAACATATGCATGATGCATGTGTGCGCAAGGTTGTTCAAAAACCCTAACCCAAAAACACAGAAAGCATACAAAGTAGACAAAGCTTAAAACAACAATTCTAACAACCTAACATACTTAAAACATAAGGAAAATTCAAACCTAATCTAAACAAACATATTATAAGCATAAACAAGGCAAAGAAACAGATTAAAACATAAACTAAAAGGCAGAAATGAAAGAAAAGTTTAAAATGAATATCTCGAAGCAAAAAGCTCCTAGACTTGATTTTTTACCATTCATTTCAGTCAAATCTATTCATAAGTCAGTAAAAATGTGATTAGTAATCTTAAACTCAAAAGATCAAGGCCAGAAAATGCCCCAATAAAATAAAATTGACTTGAGGATATTTTGTGAAAAAACTCCCTCTTTGATTCACTATTTCTAGTGAATCTTAGGTTTTCCCTTAAGATTTTCTGTGTGCTTGAAAATGAACCATGTATGGCTATTTATATTGTGAAAATGGGGGGTTTGGAACGGCTCCCAGACAATGTGGGATTCATTCCAAACCTTAACATTAATGCAGAAAACTTGCATTTTTTATGTTTCTAAAACCCTACCTGCGTGCGCAAGCTCGTGCATGCGTACGCATGCTTTAAGACTGCGTACGCAGGCTGAGGGCTTTCTTTGACCTTTCTTTTTCAAAAATAGATTTTTTGCTCATTGAAAAGTTATATTTTCCATTTTAACACATCTCAAATCAATTTATAATCTGATTGGGTCCTAAACCAACCTTGGGTCTTAGAATTTCGGCATCATTAGGGAACGGGGGCCCAAGTCGTAAGAGATACAAAATTCAGTGTCTACAATGGGTGATAAACATCTTCAATCTCAAACAAGAAGGTGACATTTACTATCTCCAGGTAAGAATCTTTAGGTAATAATAATGTTTTACGTTTTTTGATGTAGATGAGTCGAACATTGGAGTATCTACTTACATGGTTACTTGGATGTATGAGGTTTTGTTCATCGAGTAATTGAAAATTTGATAATCAATTGTGATTCGAAGGGCTTGGTGTAAAGTTCAATCGAAAGCGGGAAATTGTAAATTTGTGATGTTGTGGTGGTGAATATCTTCCAAAATTAAATAGTCAACATTTCGCTTTGTGCAAATTGGAAGTGATGGCAGTCTTGGGATTGTGAAAATTATGTAATTAGTATGTGTTGTGCATTTGAAAATTATGCAAATTGGTTTTTTATTTGTGTAATCTTTTTTGTGTGTAATTTCCTGTGTGTGTGGATATAATTGTTTATGGTGAGATTTGGGAAGTTTTCGATGAAGAATAATGTTGAGACATGGTCGGCATAACGCTGAGGTACATAACATGGAAGTTCAGAAATGTTTACCTATTTAGCTAGTTGCATTTCGTTTTTTAAGGAATTAATGTATAGTGTATTATTTATGTGCTACCACAGGGGTTGATGTTTATTACAATGGACAGTGTTAGCAACATGGTGTGCAGTCACAGAGCTGGTGCCACAGAAGATGCAGAACCAAATAACAAGGTCAATACACCAATGGACGTTGGTGAAGAACCGGGTGAAATTGTCGATGAACCAAGTGACTCTGATTGACCTCGCCCAGAGGAATTAGAACGGGCAATCTTAAGCCTACGCCAACCTATTCCTATCATGCCAAGCGTGGTCCTGCCCTCAAACCCATCACGTTGTTCAACTGAACTCGTTGGTTCCGCGCTCTATTCAATAGGAAAGCTAGTTGGAGAACCTCTTTCATGGATTCCCTACACGAAGTAAAAAAGGGTGCTGGAGCATTGCAAATAGTTATATATATCGTGGTCATTGTTGATAAAGATCTGTCACATATCACTAGAGTTTTACAATTAGTCATAGGGCAATATTGATGAATGACGGTTCCCTTTGTGCAATGTGGGTTGGTAGGTCAATGTTTATCACCTTTGGATACTAAGAAACAAATAGAATTCATGGAGGAAGTATCAAAACAAAAGAGCAGCTGATCAAAGGTATAAAAATGGATGTCGAGGGAAGAATGGAAGGAAAAGAAAAATTCAAACTCCTAGCTAAGAGTAGCACTCTTGGCTCCATTTGGGGGTTTTACTACGTGTAATTGATTATTAACATTTGTAGTGAGTTATACTGTTGGGTGTAACAAAGTGTATTAAGGCTTATAGTTATAGGGAGTTTTAGTTTTGATTGTAAAATGTAGGATGGGGGTTGTGCTAGAGCTTATGCTCTACTTTGTGTGTTGTTTGTTCTAGGCAAGATTTTTGAGTTGCCTTATGAGACCCTTTGTTCCTTGTTTCCTATGTTTTGAGGTAATAAAATATTTCTAATTGTTAAAAAATAAAAAATAAATAAATAAAAAGAAGGAGAAAAAAGAAAAAGAGAAAAAAGAATGACGGTTTCTCTCTACATTATTTTAGTTCTTTTTGGTGCTGTTCAATTAATGTTTCGGCATCAAAAGGGTTTGTGCAAAATTTCATTTTTTAAAACCTTGTACTTTTGAGATATCAAAATTCACTTTCAATAAAAATATATTAAGTAAGTTTGTACTCTAAGGTTACAACTAATTTTGTAGCTAAACTTTATCCATTATGCTAAATAATTTTAAAATACAAAGCACTATTATAAATTTATAATGATCTCTTTTATATTTCTACCTTTTAAAAACTGATTATCATTATAATTACCCAACATGTATCACTGCTTCAAAACACTCTAGATTATCAAATGCTAACAGCAATTTAGTAATCTCTTTTTTGGCAAAAGCTATACAACTTTCTTTTAAAAAAAAAAACTACTAGAGCTTCACCTTCCACCGAAATACCAAACAATTAGCTCGTTAGTTCATCCTTTTTTTTTTCTTTTTTCTTTTTTTTTCTAGTTGAAGTTTGGCCCAACTTAGGTGTGACGTGGCTGTACAAAATGTTAGGTTCTAAGGATTTAGGATCTAAATGATTTAGAACTTCAATGTGTAATGTTGGCAAACCATAATCAAAACTTAGAGTCTGGAATTAGGCTACTCAAAGTGTGTTTATATGTAAAGTTGGAATTGAGTGTACTGCAAGATTTATTGTGTAAATCTATAAGGCTCGATCAATCGAAAATTAGACTCGATCGATCGAAGCTTGTGCAGATTGTTTTTTTGCAGAATTTTCCAACTCAGCCCAAACTCGTATGACGTGTAGGGTTTTATGTTTTGCTTTAAGTATAAAAGGAAAAACCCTAGCCACGCTTTATTGTTGTTGTTTATGCTGTGAGTATGAATCTCTTATGAGATCTAGAGGTGTTTGCCTTCATACATATTTAGGGTTTCCAATCTCAAGATTGATGTCGAGAGCTTGGTGATCATCTCAGTTGTTGCATAAAGAGCTTAAAAAAAACACAAATAGGAGTACTTGTGGTTGCTGTGAATCCAAGAAAGAAGTAGTCCGTGGATTCGGAGTTGTCACATGGTTGTGGTAGTAAGTTTCCTACTCAAGGTAGCAATGTTAGTGGTCTAAGTTGCTATTGTGTAAACTTCAATTCTTTCATAGTGTATCTATTTTACCTTGAGGGTAGCTAGATTAAATCCTCCCTAGGTTTTTTATCAGTTTGGTTTTCCTGGGTTATCATATCGTTGTGTTATTTATTTTTCGCACTGTTCAATGATATAATTTATTTGTGTTAACCTAGATCTGAATAATTTACCTAAGTTAATCACTTGGCTAAATAACTAGGTTATTCTGTAGGTGTTTAAGAGGTCTAAAAACTTGAACAGATCTGAATAATTTACCTAAGTTAATCACTTGGCTAAATAATTAGGAATCTTGTTGAAAGAAAGATTGTTGTTCTTGAGTATATCCCTACTGAACGTCAGAATGCTAACACCTTCACCCAACCTCTTGATAGAAGTAAGTTTGAGACAATTTGTCAAGTAATTGGTGTGATTCTGTGTCCCTGATCATCTTTGGCCTTCATGGTCCTTGTGCTCCATCTCTCTATTCTTTGTGACCATTCATCTTTGTTGTTTTTGGTTTTTTTTTCTAGGATTTGCATTACATAACATTCATGCATTTCATGCTAGGTTGTTTTTGTTATTCTTTTTAAAAAAAAAAAATTTAAATAAAAGGAGGAAAAGGGAGGAAAAATGTGTTTTGCATTAAATTTTCTTGGATTTGAAATCAAGGTTGGCCATATTATCTTTACATAACATGTTTATGTACCTTGTTTAGCTTGGATGAGCTTATTTTATTGCACTTTACTAGTTTGAGCTTTGTAGTGCACGTTGTGTGGGAGTTGTTTATAGCTTTTGATCACATGATCTTGATCTTGGAGTCACATGCCTTTGACTGTTGGACTTGAACTTAATGAGAAAGACATAAATAACCATCTCACCACTATTTACTAGCCAATCATAAACACCTTAGTGCATATCATAAGATTTTGTGCTCAAGAAAGTGTAGCATATGCACAAAAAGAACATAAGGTGTAGCTTCGGATTAAATGCTAAAATTGGTGTATATATTATTGGGCTATAATAACTTCATAATCAAATAAAATTGGTGTGTACATTATCTTGGCTATTTTTAATAAGTTTCAAATCAAATAAAATTGGTGTGTACATTATGAGGCAAATCAAGAAACTTACATGATTGCAAGCTTTTATTTTAGGAGATGTGAGAGTTATATTATGTAACTCTTTAAGTGATGGTCTCTTTCAAACTATGTAATGAATTTTGTAGAAATTGTGAATGATCACTATTTACTTATCACCTCACATGTATCTCAAGTTCTTGCTAGTTGCACACGCTACACAAGTTACTCTTTGCTAGACTTTGTACATTATATTGTGTGTGATCTTGTTATGGCCATTCAAGATTAAAATTTCCTTGATTTTGATGCAAAATGTGTTTAAAGTTTGAGATTTGAGGACAAATTGATTGAAAATCTTTTTTTTGGAAGATCTGGGTTCAATTCAAGGGTTTTTGGAAAACTTTTCATCTCATACTTATGCATTTTATTCATAAAATATTGTGCTTTGAGGAGTTTCTGCATTAAAATACTCTGTTTTAAAAAAAAAAAAAATTCTAGATTTTTGATTGATCGAACTTGTTTCTGGACCGATCCAAATTACGATTAAAATTTTGATTTGAATCTACCTGACTCAATCGATGCTTGATTGCTGCTGGATCAATCGTATGTAATTTCTCGATTGATCAAATTTATTTTTTTATCAATCGAAAATCATTCAGAGAGTTTAAAATTTAAAAAAAAAAAAAAAAAAAAAAAAAAAAAAAAAAAACTTGAGATTTTCAATGTTCTTCACTTTTTCAAAAAGTTTCAAAAAGCTTTTTCTCTCTCTCTTTGAACAATCCAGATTCAAAGCCAATTTTTTGTTGTTTTTCCCTCAATTTTTCTTCAAGGTCTTTGTCGTCTAGCACCGGTAAGACCCTTTTACCCTTTCTTTTTGGTTTTATTTCATTTTTCATGCATTTTAGGGAAAATTTCGAACCTATAGAGATTTTGGAGTTTTTGGTGATTTCAATGTTTTCTTTCAAAATTGATCAATGGATTTTTGTTGTGGGATGATATTAACATGATATTTGTGGTTTAATTTGATCAATTTGATGAATTGGGAAAAATTGAAATTTCTAGGGCTTGAAACTACCCGATTTAGGGATTTTGTTCAATTAAGCATAAATTGATGAAATTGGCTTGTGTTATTGATTAATCTTATCATTATATACTGTTGTCTAACTTGTGTAATGATAAAGTGATCAATTTGATTGGATTTTTGAAAGTGGGTTTTCAAAATTTGGGGTTTTTGATATAAACTCTATGTTCAAGCCAAATTCTGTGTTTTTTAAAGTGTAATTGAACTATTCTCACTGCATTAGAGCATGCATCATGTGTTAATGCAGTTCATGCATCATATAGATCGTTATTTTTTTATATTGTTTTTGCTCTAACTGTGTCTGATGCAGTCTACCCTTGGTTTTTTTTTTTTTTTTTTTTTTTTTTCCTGTTTTGTCTCTTTTCTGTCTATCCTTTCTGATCTTTAGCATCATGGTTAGGAAGACTAAAGCCCATAGGACATCCACCTCTTCTTCTGCTCCTTCTTTTGATAGTGAGAGGTTTTTGAGTGAGAAAAACCAAGAGACGTATGAGAAGTTGAACATTCTTAGAAATGTGTGGGCTGAGAGAAAGGTAGTTTTAGATGAGCTTGATCAAGAGATTAGGAGAAACTTTGAGCGTAGGGGCTGGTTGCCTTTGTTGGATGTTGACCAACCTCCTCTAACTACCTTGATCAGAGAGTTCTACTCGAACCTCTCTATCCACTCCAATGATTCCAACACTCAGTTTGTGAGAAGTTGGATAAGGGGTGAAAAGTATACCATTACTCCTACGGTAGTGGCCTTTGCTCTTAGGGTGCCTAAGGTCCAACATCTTGTCTATCCTTATGACGAGTCACCTCCCATTGATGACATTATGTCATATCTTACTAGTACTTCTATCTAGTGGGGTTCTGATCCTCAGATCACCTCTCACGAGTTGACCGAGATTCATTATCTCTTTTTCCGGATTTCTTGCCATTCTATCTGACCTATCTCTCATTTGCATACTATTCCTATCAAGAGATGTGCATTTTTGTATGCTCTTGTCACAGATGCTCCGATGAGTTTTCCTCATCTTTTCATTCGTTCTTTGGTTGAGATTCATAGGAGTAGTTCTTCTGCTCATGCTCTTTTCTTTCCGGTTTTTATTCATCGTATTTTGTTACATTTAAGATTAGATGAGTTTCTGGCTTCTGAGCTTGTACATATCATAGCTCCCATAGGTGTCACCTTTCTTAGGTAGAGGGCAGCTCAGATGTGAGCTAGCTCTAAACGCCCTAGAGTAGATTCTTTCTCTTTGGGTGTTGCACCTCCTCTTCCTCCTCCTTCTACAAGTGATCCGACTACTGATGCATTTGTTGATTCGATTGCTGCTGCTGCTCCTCCACCTTCTACTTTGGATACTTCCAGCATTCGTCGTATGTTAGACACTATCATGACCGTTCAGGTGGCTCATGATCAGCTTTTGGTGGATGTTCTCATGGAGCTTCAGGCTTTGCGTGCAAAGTTGGCGAGTTTTAGACGGTCACCTCCACCACCTCCACCACCTCCTTTTGATGATGAGTCTTGATTGCCTTTTGGCAATTCGTCACAAAAAGGGGGAGTACATATGGATGGAGATAGGGGGAGATTTTTGTTATTTTGGAGCTTTGAAGCTTTAGATTGTATCTAGGTGCTTCACTTTGTACTTATTTTTTGGCTCATGATGTAGTTATTTGTGATGTCTTTATTCTTTTATGAGTTGTATATGATAGGGGGAGACATATTGTTTTTATTTTTGTTTCTTGTTTCACATTGTGCTACATTGATTATTGATTTATATTTATGAGGGTATTCATGATATATGTCCTTTATTTTACGTTATGTGAAATCAAGAATTTATTTGTTTTACTTGTATTTTCCACACATGCGTTTATATGTTTGTTAAGTGTTACAGGAATATACAGATTGATTCAGTTGTGCTGCTGTCTACACTTGCAACTGATAGATAGTAGTTAGGGTGAATTATTTTTGTTAGGCAATTTGTATTGTAATGGGCTATTTTTGTAACTTTGAGCATTTTGTTTTATTATGTGTTTTGTCATGGATTTCCAAAGGGGGAGTTTGTTAGGTTCTAAGGATTTAGGATCTAAATGTATTAGAACTTCGATGTGTAATGTTGGCAAACCATGATCAAAACTTAGAGTCGAGAATTAGGCTGCTCAAAGTGTGTTTATATGTAAAATTAGAATCAAGTGTACTGCAGGATTTATTGTGTAAATTTGTCAGGCTCGATCAATCGAAAATTAAATTCGATCGATCGAAGCTCGTGCAAATTGTTTTTCTGCAGAATTTTCCAACTCAGTCCAAGCCCGTATAACGTGTAGGGTTTTATGTTTTTCCTTAAGTATAAAAGGAAAACCCTAGCCACGTTTTATTGTTGTTGTTTATGCTATGTGTATGAATCTCTTGTGAGATCTAGAGGTGTTTGCCTTCATACATACTTAAGGTTTCCAATCTCGAGATTGATGTTGAGAGCTTGGTGATCATCTCAGTTGTTGCATAAAGAGCTTAAAGAAAACACAAGTGGGAGTACTTGTGGTTGCGGTGAATATAAGAAAGAAGTAGTCTGTGGACTCAGAGCTGTCACGTTGTCGTGGTAATAAGTTTCCTACTCGAGGTGGCAATAGGATGCTAGTGGTCTAAGTCACTATTGTGTAAACTTCAATTCTTTCATAGTGGATCTATTTTACCATGAGCATAGCTAGGTTAAATCCTCCCCAGGTTTTTTTACCGGTTTGGTTTTCCTGGGTCATCTTATCGTTGTGTTATTTATTTTCTGCACTGTTCAATGATATGATTTATTTGTGTTAACCTAGATCTGAATAATTTACCTAAGTTAATCACTTGGCTTAAAAACTAGGTTAATCTGTTGGTGTTTAAGGGGTCTAAAAACATACACAAAATTTGGTGCATTAGATTACTGTTGTCTCTCATTATGCTAAGGCAAACTAACCACAGTCAACAATTTGTTAGGGAAAAAACCCCAAAATTAGTTTTCCATCAGAGACCACTGGAACTACTTTAAAGCATCTCCAACAGATTCTCTATCTCTAGTTTTTGGAGAAAAAAAGCTCACTATTCACACTCCAACAAGTTCTCTAAACACAAAACTTTTCCAAATTTTTTTTGAAGTTGCTACAGTAGTTCTCTTAATCTAGAGAACACTGTAGCAACTCCAAATGAATTTTTTTCCTTAAAAAATTTAAACAACCGAATAAAAAACAATTCTTTCTCTCTCCTCTCATCTCTTTGTTTCAGTCTCTTTGCTTCACTCTCAAAAAACGACTCACATAATCCAAACACAAAACACAAAACAAAATCCAATTCTTACAATAAAGTTGAATCAAAACAAGCAAATATGAAAAAAAAAAAAAAAAAAGAATAAGCCAATTTGACCCAGCCTGGTTGTGGGGATGAGGACGAGCGGCAGTAGGGCGGCAGACGTGGTAGTGCCACATGGTGAACGCCGATCTCCACTGGCTTTGTCCTTTCGGCGACCTCGATCTCCACCGGCCTTCTATCTGTGCAACAGTCTTTCTCCTCTCTCTTTCTCTCTCTCTCTCTCTTTTCTTTGATGTGAAGTAAATGTGAGATTGCTAGAATGTTCTTGAGGAGAAAAAGAAAATAAAAGAAAGGGGGATAGAGGTAGGACACTGGACACTTGTGTGGAGTAGAAAAACAAGGAAAAAAAAATGAAACGTATGGATGAAAATGAAATTAAAGAAAGAAAAATAATATAAAAAATAAAAAATCCTAATTGAAAAATACTACCATAATATTTTCACAATAAATTTTAAGTAACAGATTGTTATTAGTTAATATTGGTGAGTAAAAAAATAATTTTAATGGTGGGTTCAAATTAGAACTAGTAACAACTTTCCACATAAATTTTATTGTGAAAGTATTGCGTAAAATATTGTAGACATAACACTTCTCATTGAAAAATATAGTTGTTAAAAAAAGAATAAATGATGATTAAAAAAAGAATAAACAATGAATGAAAATAATAATATTTAAGTGAGATAGAGAATGGGATAGAGAATCTATTAGAAAGTGTATTTGAAAAAGCGGGTAGCTAAAAGGTAAAAGTCACTGTTTATTCTCCAAACAGTACAAAAATTTGGAGAATCTGCTGAAGATGCTCTTAGATCCCCATATACATAATCATATTTAAATTTTTTTTTCTCTCTCTTTCTTGTGGAGAAATTAATCATATTTAGATTTGACCACTTCAATAAACTAACACAGGCTAGAAAAGTCTTCAATAAATTACCAGGGCTATTTCTTTTCATTTGTTTTCTTTTTAGAAAAAAAAAATTACCTGAATTCCATTAGCCCAGGAAAACATCACTAGCTCACTTGATGCGGGATGTGGAAGCGTCAAGAAGCAGAACACATCTACCTCTAGAAAAACAAGAAACAAAACACGTTTTCTTCGGAAAATAACCTCGAATCCACGAGGTTTCCTTAAATCCACAAGGAGAAAGGGTCTGGAATCCACCAGAAAATAGAAAGACAAAAGTCTGAATTTTATTGATTAAATAATTGCTCAAAAAACGTGTACAGACTTAGGGGCCTATTTAAGGGCTCTATAAAACTTGACAGACAAGAAAATATATCCTAAAATAACTCCTAATTGATACCTAACCATAATAGGAACCAAATTTGACCTAAAAAGTATTAAAAGCACCTAAAAACAAGGAAATAAATCATCTAAACCTAAAATAACGTTTTTTACATAAAAATATCGAAATTTAAATAATTACAAAAATTAAATTGTAAATTATGTCCTGTATCAGACCCTCCACTTAAAACAAAATCATCCTCGAGTTCATCTTTGAAATCTGAAATCTTCCATGCCAAGAGAACAAATACTTTGAATACTTCATCTTCATTGTCTTCTTGCCAAACTTGAAAGTCATCAATTGAGCAACTTGAACTTCTTGTCCCTTGATCTTCATGCAATTAACAATATTCACCAAATAAGAGTCAATAATCACATCAAATCTTTCTTCTCCAATAAAATCAATAAACTTTGTTTCAGTGTCTCCCATCAAAATAATAGGAGCTTGAACGTTGCAATCATCTAACTTGACTTCTTCGAGATCGTTCACAACTTCCTCTATAATTTCTTCTTTAATGGTTTCCTCTATCTCGACCTCAAGATTTTTCTTTATAATAGGGTTTTCATTAATCTCCTCCACAATCTTGATTTCAGGTTTTTCTTCTATAACAAAGCCTTCATTAATTTCCTCAAAAATCTCTATAATTTTTTCTTTAACTTCTACATAATCTTCAAGAACAATATTTACTTCAACATGCAATTTTTCTTTTAATGATGGACTATATGGCTCTTCAAAATAATTTAAGTATGAACTTCTTGGCCAATAATAATCTTGTATTGTATACAACAAGATTTCTTCACAATCCAAATGATAAAATTTGATAGCAAGCATCTTTTTCATCCTTGGCCATGAACGAATTTTGTCTTTACCTTGTTAGATTCTATCATATTGTACTTGTTCCCACCAACATAAGGCATACTTGCTAAGTTTATACAAAGCAAGTCCAACTTTTCTCTCATGACAAATATTCTCATAGTCAAATAAATCTTCTAGATCAAGTAACCAATCAAGAAAATCTTCTTTTAAAAAATAACCATTGCAATTTTCTTATAAGGTCTATATGAAATTTGCTTACCAATAGGTTGCCCGTGAATTATGTCTCCGCAACAGTTATCCCTATTGTTTCCATACTCCAATGATGGCATCCTAGCAAAGATATTTGTGAGTGCTAGCTGTACGTCACGTAATACTTGCTAAGCTTTCTGTCATTGGAATTGCTACCATCTCATACGGTAGCCACCAGACCAGGATAAGTCAAGGCTCTGATACCAACTATTGCGGGATGTAGAAGCATCAAGAAGCAAAACACGTCTACCTCTAGAAAAACAAGAAACAAAATATGTTTGCTTCTGAAAATAACCTCAAATCCACGAGGGTTTCTTGAATCCACAAGGGTCTTCGAATCCACAATGAGAAAGGATCTAGAATCCACCAGAAAATAGAAAGACAAACGTCTAAATTTTATTGATTGAATTATTGATCAAAAAACGTATACAAACTTTGGGGCCTATTTAAAGGCGTCGTAAAACTTGACAAACGATAAAATATATTCTAAAATAACTCCTAATTGATACCTAACCATAACAGGAACCAAATTTGACCTAAAAAGCATTAAAAACACCTAAAAACAAGGAAATAAATCACCTAAACCTAAAATAACATTTTTTACATAAAAATACCAAAATTTAAATTACTAGTCGCTAACCCATGCGATGCACGGGATAGATATTCAAAACTTATGCATATTTACTTTAAGCATTCTACAAAAGTATAATTACATTTGAAATATAATCAAACATTAAAGGAAAATTAAAAAATTGTACACAATTACTGCAAAATATGTAGATGAAAACTAAAAACCCAGGCGCCGATTTTGACCAAACCCAGGCAGCGAAAGATTATTGACTCTTATTGTACACAAGTTCAAACACATGTTTTTAGTTTTTAAATAACATTACACGTATTTTCACACTTTATTTAATAAATATATTTCTTATACTCTGTAATCTAGAATATTAGATGATACTCATATTCTACATAAGCATGAAGAAGTTAAAATATAAGAGACATGTGGATGAATATTATGATTGTTTGTACTGAGGTCAACCATAAAAATTTTAAATATACAATGACAATTACTATATTTTAAACTCCACACATATGCAAGTAATAAACTATAACAGACCAACATTGCTGGTTAGCAAATAATTTTATATCAAAAACTGTTTATTTTGTATATGTTTGTACTTTGTAGCAATGGTCAACAACGTAACAGATCAATTAAACCATTTTAAGCAGCCATTAAAACAAAATAATTTATCAGACTTCTATATACAAAGGTTCATTTTAACCACAGAAAATTAATCATCATTCAAAAATCTTTCTATGTAAAATTTTCTCACTTTAAATATAGATTTGCAACACATGCAATAATTCTAAAATTGAAAATCCATCAACAAATTGAAATTTAAATTTCCCATGAATCATTTAATTCGTACCTTGAATGTTTAATCATGAACATGACTTTCTACCCTCCTTGTATTTTGTGTTACCGACGAAGATGATTCACTCCTCCAAGTCTTGCTTTATCAACCGGTCTAAACAAAAATTAAATAAAAACTCATATATATATATATATATATATATATAAGACAATCAAAAAATAAAAAATACATACTTATAGTTTTACACACAGCCAACTTGAAGATTTAAGACAAAGTGACATTAACAAAGCCTTACCAGTTGGAGCGAATGCTTCAAATAATAAAAAAAGAATATTACGCTTGGTTCCTGAAATATATATGTATTAACCATCAACATCATTATATTTTCAATAATATATATATATATATACACACACACATGTTAAGTTGTTAACCATCAAATTAACCAAAAATTGTTTACCAAGAATCGAAGAAGCCATAATCTTGGTATATGAAAAAGATAGAGAAACAAAAATAACATGAAAGCTTGAATTTGTGTGAAAACACAAGAGCTATTTAGACCCCCAATTAAAAATTACAGATTAGTTGATTTTACTCTAACTTATCTAAGTGCGGAACAAGAGCAAATGAAGCGCAATAAACCGATAACTACTCTAGTGCATAAGCATGAATAACAAACAATAAAAGTAAAGCACAAGAGAAAGGGAAGAGAGATGTAACCACAAGATAACACCAAGACGTGTTATCGAAGAGGAAACCGAAGAACTCGGTAAAAAACCTCTCTGCCGCCTTCCAAGCGGTATATCGATCCACTAGAAAATAAAGTTGGAGTACACGAATAACAAAAGACCCTCCAAGCCTAGTTTACCCAATGTACTTGAACCCTCCAAGCTTTTGCTACCAACTAACTTGACGAAGCCTTGTCTTCTCTAGCTTTCCGAATCCCGCAATATGCCCGATTGCATTCACTAAGCCTCACCGGCTTCTTTTGGCAAATCCCCAAAGCTTCCCAAGCTCCAAAACACTCTCTACACTCTGAAAAGGTGTGGGTTGTGTTTGGATACAAATCTCCTCTCAAGGTATGACAATATGAGAGGAAAGGAGAAGAGGCTAGAATGATTTATTCACTAAGGATGAGTAGCTCTCTTTCTAAAAGATGGTTGTGTGTGTTGTAGAAAACTTATCTAGGGTTTTTTCTCTCTGAATGGCCTCACTTTTGTGGGTAATAAGGGTATATATAGTATGGGTGAAAGGTAAGAAAGTCACACTTAAAAATCCTCCAGATAGAGAGTTTCGCGGGTATCTCACGAGAAAGCATTACCCGTGAGACACTCGCGAAATCCTCCAGGCTGGCATGACTCTTCAGCTTCCAGCATGTGCTTCTCACGTGGCTATTTCGCAAATAAGCTTCTAGCGAGACACTCGTGAAATCTACTGATTCTTCGTTTTATGCTCGATTCTTCACCAACTTAATACTAAACTCAATACAACAAAATCTCACAAAATATAAGGAAATAAAATTAAAGCAAATACAACACTTTTTGTAATTGAATAAAGCCAACATAAAACATAGTTGTAAATCACAACTTTACAATCTCCCCATTTGGTTATTCCGTGACAAAACACCTTATAACAGACTCTAGGCTTAAACGTGAGTTTGGGAATAATGGAAAAACTCACTCACACCTAAATCTAAAACCTGTGATGAACTTGGAACATATATACCTGTAACCTGAAACACTTGCACAAAACTCATTAGACCCTCAAGGTAAATCAAGTAATAAAAGGACAAGTATAATGTAACAAGTAAACATACGATCAAGTAAACATGTTGTAAAACATATGAGTAACTTGTTCAAACACAAAACAGTCATATGGAAATGACTACAATGATCATATAGCAAAGCAAATGATCATCCGAACATGTAGCCAATAAAGCACAATAACATAAGAATGTATGCATGTCCAACACAGAAACACGATGCGATGAGAGCAACAAAAAGAACTATAAAGTAACGAGAAAACAAGCATAAAGTAAAACAAGACAAAACAAGGTTTTCTTATAAAGGAATGTCTTCTCCCCCTTGGTATATGCATCTCCCCTATAACTTTCTCCCCCTACAAATGTGCATGAGGTAGAATTTCTCCCCCTTAGAATGTGCACAAGGGTCATATAGAAATGATGATACACTCCAGTATACTCTCTAGTATACTCTCCCCCTTTTTGTCACGAATAGACAAATGAGCAAAGAGGAAGGAGGGAAAGAAAAGAAGATATGAGCAAGGGTATGATGCATGAGGGGTGCAAGATGAATTAGAAAATGAAGCTCAAACGAAAGACAAAAACAAAGAAAGTTACAAAACATAAAGTAAACATGACATGCGAAGAATGATGGAACATGATATAGACCTAGGTATGACATAGATACAAGAACATGTTATATGAGCTAAAAGGTCTAAAAAGACCTAACTAGCATGAGTGAATGCAAAACATGCCAAGTGTTAGAGTGTGTGCAGCAAGGTGCATCTAGTGTGCATGTGAGATGCATGACCAATGCATGAGCAAGCAGTCACGGAAAAAAGTGTATAAAACACACAACCAATGATTAAAACATGATAAACATGAATAATTATGGTGATCCCCAAAAATTGGTACTCATCGGAGTCTAAAACACCGAGAAAATGTCATTTGGGCATTTTATCAAACACATAGAGTGCACACACTGCACATGTAAGTTAAACAATGCATGAACATATGAAAATCGTGCCTAAATACATGTTATTTTTGCCACAAGGGGCCAATATCCAAAGCAAATGATCATTTAAAACAAAATCCAATTAAAAAGATTGACAAAAAATAAGTTTTCTAACTCCTATTTGAGAAAATCCCAACTATGAACATAAAACCCCCAAAAACATAATTTAAGGATCAAAATCAATGAAAAGAGTTAAAGATTACCTTAAAGATGTTTATGGAATGTAAAACACTTGAAATTAGTCGGGTTTTGATGTTGAAGCATTAAAATAGGGATTTGGAAGAAGATGGGAGAAGTTTAAAACAAATGTCCCATGAAATACCCTTTAAAAAACTGATTTGAAGTTTTCGTGGGAAGTTGGAAATTTTCGTAGGAAGCCCTACTCGTGAAACAGTCGTGAAACTTTCTGTCCAAAGTTGAAAAACTTGAGAATTGGACCATTTAACTTGCAACTAAGCTTATACATGAAATAAGTCACGAAAACACCTAGAAAACATGTTTTTTCACAAAAAAACAACTTGAAAAACTTTGAAAAACATGGGTGATACAAATCACTTCCAAAAGAAAACAAAAAAAAAAAAAAAAAAAATCTTTTTGGTCTGATCCACATATGGTTGAGCACACACACATCACATTTGAACATGTACAATCACACAAATGAAATAGGCATTCATTGAACAAAAGTCTTGCTTGTTGTGTGTGTATCAAATGTGGAATAGTCCTTAGTCTAGAGTGAAGCTTCAATGATCAATTCAATCAAGTTATACACAACTAGTACTAAGTCAAGTGGTCTATTTTAATTATAGAAATGAACATATATGACCTCCCACAAGAAAATGATTACATATCTTGGAAGCTTTACTTTTGGCTTCTTTCAACTCATAACTTTTTGATCATTTATGAACAATGCATCTCATTTTGAGATCGATGCCTGAAATTTTTGATATTTCATTTTTGAGAATAAGCCTTTAGCTTTTTAGGCACCACACATTTCAATATAAGTCACTTTCCCTTTTTTCTAGTCAAGTACAAGTATGTGCGACGGTTTTTGTAGCTCATTATCTCTTTTCGAGATTTGACATTTGTCGAGCTATAACGCAAGAACATAAAGGAGTGGGAAGATATATAGGCACAAGTCTATGCATGTATCAAAACCATCAAGACTATTGATTAATCATTCATGACAAGCTTGAAGATCGATTTAAAACAATCACACATAGATGTCAAGATTTTTTTTTTCACAGAGATAGATGTGCATACATAACAAGCTAAGCTCGTAAATGCACTACGCCATTAGTACGAAGGTACTAGGCCAAACTCACATGTGACATGTGCTCAAACATATACGATCAAACTTTTTGAATTTTTTACTTTTTATGTGGTTTTGGATTTTTACTCACACAAAACAAAAGCAATAAAGTAAGATAAAAGAAAAAACAATGCATACAAATAAATGCAAGATACAAAAAATGCATGAAGATATGACATTCAATGCATGAAGGGTCCTACAAAGATCGAAAGAATTAGATCAAAGGCCAAAAGAGCAAAAGCTAAACCATAGGAACCCTTCCTCATCTAAACGGAACAATTGTTTGGAATAAGTGTCTCATGAGAAAAGAGACAAGGGTTGGAAGAATGAGAACCGGAGATGCACATAGACAAGGAGGTAAGAGCATTAACCACATCCTTTAACAACTTACCACTTTCAATCAAATCCGGTTTAGCTTGCAAAGCACAACTTCCAAGAAGCTCAAGTTTCTCTTTTCTTTTGACTCTCTTAAGAGCTTGAAACTTAGAGCAATGTGGTCTAATATGACCAAAAGCACCACAATTGTGACAAACAATGTATTTAGGTCCACTAGGCCTTTTGGGAAGGGATCTAGTAACATGGGTTTGTTCTTTCTTCAACTTATGACATTGAGGTCTTATATGACTAATCACACCACAATGGTGGCAAGTTGGAACAAAATTAGATCAATCCAAAACCTTAGGTTCAGACCTAAACGGAGGCTTTGGCTTAAGAGTCTTTCTCTCCACTTTTTGATTTCTTTTGCGTGGAGGAATATACACCGATTTGTCCTTTGAGATAGAATACACAATAGGCACAAAATCAAGTACCACAACTTGATTGCAATAAATATTTTCCTTTTTTTTAGTAATAGGTTCAGCAATTAAACACTTAGCATCATCTTAAGAGATTCATTTTCACATTTAAGATCTTCAACTAGCTTGTTAGACAAAACAAGTTTACATCCAAGTTCATATTCAAACATTTAAACTCCTTTAGTTTTTCAAGAGAATTTTCAGCAAGTTTCTTATATTTCTCAACCAATTTGTTAGATTCCTTGAACTTAGCAACCAAAGCATCTTTTTCACAAAATAACTTACTCAAATTCTTATGAAACTTATTAGCTTTTTTCTTCAAGATTTTGATGTTAGTAATATCAACAACACCCAATGATTCAAGTAACATGCCATCACAATTATGAGGATTAATACTCATAGAGGCATTTTCACAAACACATGGCATGTTACAATCAACAACATCCGTAGAAGCATACAAAGCACTATCTATGGCAATACACACAAGGGGTCAAGAATCACACTTAGGTAACGAAACCAAAATAAGTGTACCCGCTCTAATACCAATTGAAAACTCAAATTTGTGTGAAAACACCAGAGCTGTTTAGACCCCTAATTAAAAATTACGGCTCGGTTGATTTTACTCTAACTTATTGTTGACACCCCATTTTGTAACCTGCATTTAACCTCACATGGAGGGTAAAAGGGTAATTTCACCTTGAAAATATGCATCTTGATTCTAACCATTAGATCCTTAATCTCATTTCACCAAAATGATCTTGATGTTGTAACGATCAAATCGACTGGTCATAAGCTCTAATCGGACCACCCGATTGAAAGTTATCATCAAATCAAGTTTTAATGGCCGAGATGCACTATCACAAATTAAGTCCGACTATATGTGATTATGAACAATTGATTTCAATTGGTTATAAGTATAATCAATTTGAGATTAATAATGTGTCATAATTTGATTGGTTAGGACTACATTTTATGGTGAGGTTGCATACACCTAATTAATTAGATAGTTAAACATTAATTATTCAATGAGTAATTTGTGCAATTATCTTTTAATTAGAGTAAATTTGGAACCAATTAAGTCTAAAATGAGAGTGATTGGAGTCATTTAATGTTAATTGGGAGTTAAATTGAGACCTATTAATGTTAATTGTGCTGAAACCATTTTCTAACAAATGACCTTTGCTCACCATTTTATTGACATCTCTCAGAATATTTTGAGTTTGTGAATGAGATTAATTTTCCAGAAACTAGACATCTTGGGTTTCAATTTGAGCACAAGAATGAGACAATTCCGATCAGAATTAAGTCAGATATGATTTTTCAAAGTTGGCTCTATAGGCTGTTATAGCAACTACGGGAAAACCGAATTTTGGCTTGCTCCTCACTCCCACCAATCTCTCCATTTAATGCACCAAATTTTTCTCAAGGCTAAAATGAGGTCTAGGTTCATGATTCTTTGTCAACCCTCATTAAATGACCTTTCATTCATATTTCCTCCACCACTACTATATAAACTCTCCCTCTCCTTCATTCCAAAACACACAAAAACACCATTTCTTCTCCTCTCTTAAGTTCTAGTGAAGTTTAGTAGTCTTGTCATATCTTGGTCTTCCTGAGACTCAAGGTATTGAGTGAGACTCACTCTCCCTCTCCTAGCACTTCTTTTCCTCCACCCTTTGGACCTCGCTCAAGAGTCTCCTCCCCCATCATATGGATCTTGCATGAAGATATAATCAATTTCCCTAATTGTTTTTCATGTTGTCATGATGAGAGTTTAAGATTAAAGCATGATAATAATCATTTAAATTCCTTTGAATATGTTTGAATGTTCTTAATTGTTCTTATATGTTCTTCACATGTTCTTATATGTTCTTCACATGTTCTTACTTGTTCATCATATG
Source organism: Quercus ilex subsp. ballota (assembly GCA_032727855.1). Taxonomy (NCBI): domain Eukaryota; kingdom Viridiplantae; phylum Streptophyta; class Magnoliopsida; order Fagales; family Fagaceae; genus Quercus; species Quercus ilex. Next base: position 20,148,482 of record CM064913.1, on the reverse strand, counting down.
TTCATGTATAACACTAATTTCGATCTTAAATCCACATCAAAAATATGAAAAAGATGTTTGTTTAATAATTCTTTTAAATTCTTGAATCTAGAATATCACCATCCACACACATTCACTAGAATTTATTTTTCAATCCAAATGAAATGCTTAATAAATTGAATTAGGATTTATCCCATGCACACACTTTAAATTCAACATGCAAAGTGATTGATAACATATTGGATGATGTGATATGAATGTTGGCCACCACAGTCTAGAAGACCGGTTTCACTGAGCAAGGTGGGTGCCTAACACCTTCCTATCTTGTAACATAGCCTCCGAACTTAGATCAATGGTCAAAACACCGATGTTTATCCTTGTAATTTTCAATTTCTAGATTGTAACTAGGAAACAAAGCTATGTACATTATCTTAAATTGTATCTAGGACCGAAGCCATGTAATTTTCCTATGATCAATGTAAATTCAATTGAAAATTAATAAAATGAGAAATTTTTCAATTTTGGTTTTCTTATTTATCTCAATAATTAAATAAGTGGTAACTCCATTGTAAAACCCTTAATCTAAAGGGTAAAATATAACTAGTCGAACCTCCATTTTGAGGAGCAATAACACGACTCCACCCATTCATGTGGATTTGGCCCAACACGCCTAAAAAGGGGCCGGGGGCGCAGTCTCTCACACTTATCTAATTGAAAAAAAAGAGCGCAATAAACTGATAACTACTCTAGTGCATAAGCATGAATAACAAACAATAAAAGCAAAGCACAGGTTTAAGGGAAAAGAGATGCAACCACAAGATAACACCAAGACGTGTTATTGAAGAGGAAACCGAAGAATTCGGCAAAAAACCTCTCTGCCACCTTCCAAGCTCGATCCACTAGAGAATAAATTTGGAGTACACGAATAACAAAAGACCCTCAAAGCTTAGTCTACCCAATGTACTTAAGACCTCCAAGCTTCTACTACCAACTAAAATGACGAAGCATTGTCTTCTCTAGCTTTCTAGATCTTGCAATACGCCCAATTGCATCTGCCAAACCTCACCGGCTTCTTTTGGCAAATCCCCAAAGTTTCCCAAGCTTCAAAACACTCTCTACACTCTGAAAAGATGTGGGTTGTGTTTGGGTACAAATATCCTCTCAAGGTATGACAATGGGAGAGGGAAGGAGAAGAGGTTAGAATGATTTTTTCACTAAAGATGAGTAGCTCTCTCTTTAAAAGATGGGTGTGTGTGTGTGTTATACAAAACCTATCTAGGGTTTTTCTCTTTGAATGGCCTCACTTACTTTTATGGGTAATGAGGGTATATAAAGTATGGGTAAAGGGTAAAAAAGTCACACTTAAAAATCCTCCAGGTAGAGAATTTCGTGGGTATCTCGCAAAAAGGCCTTACCCACAAGACACTCGCGAAATCCTCCAAGCTGGCATGACTCTTCAGCTTCTAGCATGTGCTTCTCACGTGGCTATTTCGCGGTGTAGACACCCAATTTTTCACTCATCATTTAATCAATGAGAATGACTGGAATGACCAATTCATGTACCCCAAAAATCATAATTGCATTACATGCATCAATTTGTTCTTGCTTTACATGCATTAGTTTGTCTTTGCATTACATGAATCAATTCATTCATTGCATATCATAAAAATGATCGTGAGATTCTAACGGTCGCAACGGTGTTTTCGGTTTTCAAATCGGACCATTGGATCAAAAGATATCACATGATCAAGTTTGCATGTTTAACATGTGTTATGTCTAGCTAAAGTCGACCACACATGATTAGTTTAAATTAATTATTCTTATATAACCTGAATTATCAAAAAAGGAAAAAAAAAAAAATCATAGACAGAGGATGAAAACTCGTTTAGGTACAAGGACCGGCCAAAAAACCCTAGAAGATGAGTCCAAACGGCACCCAAACACGAAAGAGTGTTCGGAGCCATAGGGCCAATTCAGCACTTTTGGAGTGCCGAACGGCACTCTAAAAGTGCTGAATTTTCATGATTTGGGCTTTGGCCCAATAGCCTTCAGGTGACGATAAGGCACACCCTTTTCAACCATTTCGCAAAAGGATGCATCCGGATTCAAACCCTAATCATTTGTACCTATTTTTTAGAGTCTTCTAGTCTCTATAAATAAAGACTGAACCTTATAATTTAGCACCTTTTTTTTTTTTACACTCTTAGAGGCACACATTTTGGGCTCCCAAACAACTTATATTCTCTGATCTCCTCTCTTTTTTTTTTTATTTTTATTTTTTTTGTAGAAGTTAGGGTTTTTAGGTTTCAAGGACAACTGAATAAGTTTCTTTGAACCCTAAAACATCCTCTCAAGTAGAAGAGTGCTCATGCAAGAGGCTTTTTTCTAAACCCCTTTATTTTTTATATTTTTCTTATCATGATGATGTATGTTTAATTGTTTCAAATATTCATAATCTGGTTTATAAAAATATGTTCTTGATTTCTTTATTGCTGATATAATCTGTTTCTTAATTTTAAAGATTTGCATGTTGTCAAAATTTTTCTTCAAATAAAACGGATCTGCATCTTTTTTTAGATGCAGATCTGAATTTTTCTTCAAAAAAATAGATCTAATTTTTATTCAAACAAAATAGATCTGCATCTTTCTTAGATGCAGTTTTGAATTTTTCTTCAAACAAAATAGATTTGCATCTTTCTTAGATGTAGATCTGAGTTTTTCTTCAAACAAAAACAGATCTACATCTTTATGAGATGCAAATCTGAATTTTTCTTAAATAAAAAATTGATTTGTATCTTTCATAGATACAAATCTGATTTTTTTAACATATGCAAAATTTTGAAATAAAGGAAAAGATTGAACATGATTGTATTTGTGTTTGTTTTACTTAATTCATGATTGCATAAATTTAAATTATGAGTGAAACTCTCTTCTTCTAAAAAAAAAAAAAAAATCTTTTTCATTTTTTTAAACATATAAAAACAGATCTGATTTTTTTTTCTGTCATCAAATATCCATTTTTTTTTAGTTCTTAAAAAAACAGATCTAATCTTTTATAAATCATAAGCCATTTTTTCTTAGCTCCTAAATTCAGATCTGATTTTTTTTTTTTTTTTTTCAAATCAAAAGACTTTATTTTATGTAATAAAAACATATCTAAATTTTTATTATCAAAAATCACATTTTCTACGTACTACAAAACGGGTCTGGTATTTTGACAAAACAAAATCAAGTTTTTTTTTTTACCAACCAAAACAGATCTGATTTTTCCTTAAACAAAAGAAGAGACTTCATTCATTAATAAATTTGTGTGATTTAATTTTTTTCACATGTTCAACATATTATTCATGACATGCATAAAAATGGTACATTGGTCACAAGAGTTTAGAAGACCAGACTTTGTCTAGGCAGAATGGGTGCCTAACACCTTCCCATTCCGTAACCTAACCTCTAGATTTAGGGCTTTGGTTAAGTAGATCTAGTCTTGTCTTTATTTTTTTGGGGAGATTGTAACTAGGACCCAAAGCCATGTAATTTTTCAATTTTACAAATATGTAATTTTTATTCAATCAATGAAGAGAACAATTTAGTCATGTATTTGTATATATTTAGTTTTTCTTATTTTTTTGTATAAAAAAAATAAGTGGCAACTCCATACCACTTACCCAAAAAGAGAGGTGCCCTAGAAGGTACCCGAATCTCTTTTTTGGGGGACGCTTTTTTGTCGAGGTCTTTCACACACGGGTAAGCTTCTAGCGAAATCCACTGATTCTTCATTTTATGCTCTATTTTTCACCAACTTAATACTAAACCCAATACAACAAAATCCCACAAAATACAATGAAATAAAATTAAAGTAATTACAACACTTTTTGTCATGGAATAAAGCCAACATAAAATATAGTTGTAAATCAAAACTTTACAGAACAAAAACCCCATACACAGTGTAAACACAATTGCGATAAAACAAACTACAAATTTAATACTTATTGCACATCATCTCACTTAATTGTGACTACAAAGCATGATTAAGTATGTCATAGGTATATACTTATGTCAATTGTGAGTCTTTAACGAACACTGAAAATAAGCAATAAGAATACTCTTCTATAATCAAGAGTATTCTTGATTTCCTCATTGAAGATTTTTTTCCATGCATTGCACGGATTTATGTTTCAGCATTAGTTTCCCTGAAAGAGTGTAAACTCTAAGCCCAAATCTGATTTTTAGTATCGACTCAAACAACCATGTAGAGTAAGGCAACGTAATTGGCTCTTTGTTCCCAACCTCGATCTTCTCCTCCTCCTTAAGTTGACAAAGTAATGCTTGAAACATTATGGAAGGCAAGTATTGGTTAGGAATCACATATAGTATACGCTTTTCACCCACATGCATGGCCGTGAGGTTTTTCTTGCTCTTCATTCGTAGATTTGCAAAGAGTCGCTGAAATATTTCTATAACTTTCGTCATCTTCAAACCCTAGTACCACACTCAGTGCGAAGAAAATTTAGAAAAGACAGGAATTCTTAAGAAGTATGAAGTTGATGAACTACGTTGGGGTCTTGGTGACTATATTTGTGTGTGTGTGTGTGTGTGTGTGTGTGAATACGTATTATAATAGAATTAGGTTTTGTGTTATACTTATACCACTACTAGAGCCTATATGTCGGTTTATATCTTTTTTTATTGATAATTAAGATTAACTTGTTTATTTAAATTTGACCCTATATGCAGTAGTATGGTATAAGTGTATAATTTAAAGATAGATTCAAAGGCTGTCACGGAGTTCTCTATGTTGGAATTGGATGACTAATATATTTAAATAAAAATTCAAATAATTTTGTTTAAAACCGGTTTTATAGTAAAATCAGAATTTTTGTTTTTTTATTTATTTAAGTAATGCTGATGTGGAAAATTGTAGAGGTCAGTGGCTTCGGTTATATATATATATATATTTTTTACAAAAATTAAATTGTAGATTCTGTCCTACATCATCATCCTTTAAAATCAATATATGGAAAAATCCTTTTTTTTTTTAGGGGAGAAAAAACCAACTATAGAAAGTCAATGCAAACTCTATTAAATTCGAGTATATAAAAATAAATAATAAAATAAAATAAAAATAAAAATAAAAATAAAAAACAACAACAACAACAACAATAACGATAATAAATTTTATTGATACTTTGTAAGCATGTATAATTGTTTCCATATTTTGTGTTTTTTTTTTTAGGGGATATTTCAGATTGTTTGATCTCTTAAATCTTTAGTGAGATATGAAGGAAAAAAAAATTTGTTGGGAAAACATGTGTATAGTGAAATCTCACATTGAATAAGAATGCCAAGAGGAAGTGGTTAATATAACATAGTTGAACCCAAATTCATTGTCTTAAGTCTTTTGGGTTATGTTTTATTTATATATGTTATGTTGGGAAATTTAGACCCCGGTTGATAGAATTAACAAATTTTAAACCCAAGTTGTTAATTAGATTTATTATGAATAAAACTTGTTAAAACAAACAAACATCAATATCATGTCAAAATCATGCAGCGGAAAAATAAATAAGACAAGATATGATGAGCCAGGAAAACCAATGAAACAAACTAGTTTCACAGTAGAAACCTGGGGGGAAACCTTCCCAAAAAGCAATCCACTATAGTAAAGAGAAGTTTCAAATCTAGTACAAAATCTTTCTCCCTAGGCTCTACAATCCCCGTAGATGAAATTACAGCAGAAATCTTCTACCGCTTCAGAACCTCTGAACTCTTCAATATATGAACGCCACCCTTTTGATGATGCATGAATCCCAGTACGTGACTAACCAATTACGCGGATCCCAGTACGTGACTTCAATCACCAACTAGAAGAAGATGTTGGCTACAAAGTTCTTCACTTAATCAACAATAAAGATCAAGAAGCACTTGGTTACAAAACCCTAAGGCGCAAAGACGCAGTAGCTTCTTTCAGAGAGAATAAGGCATCGGTCACTTTTTGCATATGTTCTCCTTGTATTCTCTTATGTGACGGCCTCTAAAATAAGCCTTATATAGGTCTAGGGTTGTGAGAAAAGAAACCCTACACAAATACAAAAGTCTGGCCCAAACATCAGATCCGAAAATCTGAATTCTCGTAACCTCGATAGATACCTCGATCGATTGAGGAGGTGTCGAGCTTTAAACATCGATAGATACAACTATCGAGTAGCTGTCGAGGAGACATGAGCTTTCTCGATTGATCCACCAGCTGTCGAGAAGGTGTCGAGATTGTGATAACAATCAACTGAAGATCTCAATAGATAGCCAGCTGTCGAGAGGTGTAGAGCAGCTGTCAAGCTATCTGTCCGCAGGTGTCAAGCTAACTGTCCAGCTTTAATGAACAGCTTTTCTTCACTTGTTTCTTGGTCCAATTTTCATGGCTTTAATACTAGACTTGAACAACATGTTTCATGAAGTATAAAACACATCCTAGATCTACCTAATTACAAGTAAAGTGCATTTTGTCAAAGGATTAGCCAATTACACAAAATGTGTCCTTAACAATCTCCCCCTTTGGCAATCTGTGACAAAACCACAACAAACAAATGAACATATGAGAGAAGTCATAAATCACTTAACTCATATTCACTTGTTGAATACAATAAAATCTATCCTAACACAAACTCTTGAAAAACTTTGCAAAAAGAGAGTTTATGGCAAGTAGACTTTGACAACCTGTATTTCTGAAAGACTTTAAACAAAACTTATCAAGGCATCTTAGTGTGAAACGGAAATAATAGATTGCATACAAGTAATAAGAAACATGTATATAAAGATAGAAAAGAAACAGCACATGTAGAGGTAGGTGAAGAAAACATACATCATCATATCATATAACAAAGATAAGCACAATATATGTAAACATGGTCACAAGACCCAAGGTACAAGAAGAAGGAGGTAAGCACTCCTCCTAACAAGATGAACACGTCTCCCCCTTACAGAGGCATATATTTCTCCCCCTAACATGTAGAATCTTAAAGAAAGGAACCACAAAGTCTCCACAATTTCTCTCCCTTTTTGTCATGATTGACAAATGGTACAAGAAGCTAGAAAGCTTCACCCGAGAAAACATAAAGATGATCAAAGATGATCAAGGGGGTATCCATATAAATGCATGAATGTAATGAAACAAGATGCTATGGATGACAAGATAATAGAAGGATGCAAAACATGTGAAAAACAAAACTCTCAACAAGAAAAAATGTTAAGCACATAGATCCCAAAATACACACACACACATAACAAGTCTAACCAATTTTATATTTCAAAAACAAGTTAAAACAGTTTAGTGAGCATACATTAAAACATGTAAAACCTTGTGATGGCCAAATTACATTGTACCTACACATGTATCAAGAGTAGCAAAGAATATTACGTGTTATGTGTGAAAGACATCATAAGATTGCATAAGTTTATACATGTTATGACGATTTGAGATATGAGAAAATCACTTTAACTCACACACAATCATAATTCTTTGATGGGAACTATCACCTTTGAGGTACATCCTATAACTCCCACATCTTCTAGAATACACACTTGCAATCATATTTAAAGCATTTTTTATCTTTTTGCTTTTTATTTTCTTTGCATATTTTCTTTTATTTAGCATATCATGCATGGGCATATAAGAGAGAGAAAAGAAATACCCAAGATGGTAAGCATTTGACATTGCACTTTTGCTATGCCGAAGCATACGGATGTCTTTGACACTGCACTTTTGTTATGCCAAAGCATACAAGTGTCTTTGAAATTGCGCTTTTGCTATGCTGAAGCATACAAGTGTCATTCATGATTGGCGGGTAACAGTGGTGAGATGGTTATTTATGCCTTTCTCTTAGAATTTTCTAGTCCTACCCGTCAAAAAGAGTGATACGAGTGTTAAGTTCAAGAGATAACTTAATCTTACTCATCACAAACAAGAGCCACAAAGCTCACTTGCTTAGTTGTGCATAGAGATGCTCATCTAAGTTACAAATGATACAAAGTTTAGAAAACTTTGTTCCAATGGCCATCCAAGGTACACAAGTACCAATGTACACAAACACACACTGTTTTTGTATTTTTTTGATTTTTGATTTTTATTTTTATTTTGAAAACAAAACAAAATAAAAACTAAACAACCAAACAAAAACAGACAAACAACATGAAAGCATGAAAGAAATATGCATATGCATGAAAGCATGATAGAAAGGTGCAAATGCATGAGAGCATGATTCCAAAAACAGATAAGAAAACAAGCAAAAAGAGTCCTACTTTAGATAGAAAGAATTAAAGCAGAGGACAAACAGAAAATACAATTAAGTCATAGGCTCCTTTCTCACCCACACAGCACGAGTCTTTGGTCGTGAAGATGAAAAGGCACGTGTCCTAGTATGTCTACTAAAGGACATAGAAGAATTTGAATTCTCCTGAAATTGAGTTAAAAAACTCAAAACTTTTAATAACTCTCCAAACAAAGGTGTAGGTCCTTGAGAGGAAACCTGTGACTGTTTGGACAATTGCTTATGAGGATATAACTTAAAGCAATTAGGACGAATGTGTCCAGAAACACCACAATGGTGACAAACATGAGGTCTAACAAAGGATTTAGAATTAGCCAAAATAGTTTTGGATTTCATACCTTTATCACCTTTCTCAGATTGTGGCACAAAGATAGTCTTTGATCCAGAAGCCGTGGAAGAGGAGGGGCTGGAGGAAACAGCATATCCTAGGCCAATTTTATTAGAACTAGGCTTTTGAGCACTCAATACTTCATCAAGCTTTGCACTAGACATCCTCTCTATTTGAGTTCTAGCTTGACTAAGCTCAACCTCAAGATTCTTGACCTTCTCTTCTAATGAGGTGTTCTCCACAACAAGAGTCTCAACTGACCTTGTAGTCTCATCAAGTTTGACTAACAAATCAGCTTTTTCAGTTTTTATCTCATTAAGCTCTTTTCTACAAAGATGTGAAGTCTTTTCAGATTTTATGAATTCAGTGCATAGCTTATCATAGGCTTCCTGAAGGGTCATCTTCTTAGGTACTTCATCATTAAAAGAATCCTCACTGTCACTAGCACTCTCCACAATCACCTTATCGGTTTAGGTAATAAAGGCCATAACGTGACTACATTCACCCACATACTCATCGGAAGAGTCATCCTCAGTGTCACTCTAGGTAGTAACCAGCCTTTTATCTTCTGGCTTCTTGGTCTTTTCCTTCATGAGGTAGTTTGGACACTCTATTCTCATATGATCAAAACCTTTGCACTCATGGCATTGGTTGAGGGGTTTATTATTCTTGCCCTTCCTAGAGGATTTAGATTTCCTAGGAGGTTTGCCCTTATCCTTTTTCCTAAATTGAAGAAGATTGATAGTCTCATCAGTTATGAAGGTTAGATCCTCATCCTCATCTTCACTTTCATCTTTATCATCAGAGTCCTCAATCTCTCCTCTATACCCTTAAGAGCCAAGTTTTTACTCTTTCCACCTTTTCCCATTGAGCCTAATCCCATCTCATAAGTTTGAAGGTTCCCTACAAGCTCAGTCAAAGGAATTTGATCAATGTCTGTTGCTTCTTCAATGGCAATGATCTTGGCATGGAATCTTTCAGGTAAGGACCTAAGGATTTTCCTAACAATTTTGGATTCTGTAATACATTCTCCAAGGTTGAAGGCAGAATTCACAATATCATTGAGTTTAGCATAGAACTCATCAAAGGTCTCATCCTCCTCCATCCTTATTTCTTCAAAACTACTAGTGAGTTGTTGAAGCTTCACAGTCTTTACTGCCTTGGTACCTTCATAGGTGATCTTAAGAATGATCCAAGCTTCCTTGGCAACTTCCGTGGATGATATCTTCTTAAATTCCACATTGGTCACCCCACAAAACAGAGCACTCAAAGCCCTACCATTGAAATTTTCCGCTATGATTGTTGCATCATCCCAATCCACAGGCGCTTCCTTTAGCTTAATCCAACTAACTTCAACAGCTTGTCATACCTGTTCACCTAGAGCCTGCAAAAAGAATTTCATACGAACTTTCCAGTGCGCATAATTAGTTCTATCAAATAAAGGAGGAATCAAAAGAGATTGTCCACGATCCATGACAACAGGGGTCAAGGATCACACTCAGGAAATTAATCCAATCAGAGTGAACCCGATCTGATACCACTTGTTGGGAAATTTAGACCCCGGTTGATAGAATTAACAAGTTTTAAACCCAAGTTGTTAATTAGATTTATTATGAATAAAACTTGTTAAAACAAACAAACATCAATATCATGTCAAAATCATGCAGCGGAAAAATAAATAAGACAACATATGATGACCCATGAAAACTAATGAAACAAACTAGTTTCACAGTAAAAACATAGGGGGAAACCTTCCCAAAAAGCAATCCACTATAGTAAAGAGAAGTTTCAGATCTAGTACAAAACCTTTGTCCTTAGACTCTACAATCCCCGTAGATGAACTCACAGCAGAAACCTTCTACTGCTTCAGAACCTCTGAACTCTTCAATATATGAACGCCACCCTTTTGATGATGCACGAATCCCAGTACGTGACTAACCAATTGCGCGGATCCCAATATGCGACTTCAATCACCAACTAGAAGAAGATGTTGGCTGCAAAGTTCTTCACTTCATCAACAATGAAGATCAAGAAGCACTTGGTTACAAAACCCTAAGGCGCAAAGATGCAGTAGCTTCTTTCAGAGAGAATAAGGCATCGGTCACCTTTTGCATATGTTATCCTTGTATTCTCTTATGTGACGGCCTCTAAAATAAGCCTTATATAAGTCTAGGGTTGTGAGAAAAGAAACCCTACACAAATACAAAAGCCTGGCCCAAAAATCAGATCTGAAAATCTGAATTCCCGTAACCTCGATAGATACCTCGATCGATCGAGGAGGTGTCGAGCTTTAAACATCGATAGATACAGCTATCGAGAAGCTATCGAGTAGTTGTCGAGGAGACAGGAGCTTTCTCGATCGATCCACCAGCTGTCGAGAAGGTGTCGAGATTGCGATAACAATCAACTAAAGATCTTGATAGATAGCCAGCTGTCGAGAGGTGTCAAGCAGCTGTCGAGCTATCTGTCCACAGGTGTCGAGCTATCTGTCTAGCTTTTATGAACAGCTTTTCTTCACTTGTTTCTTGGTCCAATCTTCATGGCTTTAATACTAGACTTGAACAACATGTTTCTTGAAGTATTAAACACATCCTAGATCTACCCAATTACAAGTAAAGTGCGTTTTGTCAAAGGATTAGCCAATTACACAAAATGTGTCCTTAACATGTTATATTAACTACTTTGTTGAAGGCTCTGCAAGATGTTATCTCTCAAAAAAAAAAAAAAAAAAACTTTAGTGATATTAGGGGTAGACATGGCAAACAGTCATGTTCGGCTTGGGTCAATCGGGTTAAGGGCCAAAATGGGCCTGGTCAAAAAACATACCATTTTAAACTAGCTAAAAATGGGTTAGCTCAATCGGGTTGTGGTTGGGTCGAGTCAACCCATATTTTTCACTTCGAAAAAACATTTTAAAAAAATGCCAAATTTTTAGAGAGAATGAATCAAATCAATCATTGCACCTAATAGTCTAATATCCTTTGTTTTTTTTTTTTTTTTCATTAAGTGGACACCTACTATTATTAAATTATTTGTTACTAACTTACTATTATACATGTGAAGGCAAAAAAACAAACATACCAAAAAACATAAAGTTTTCTATATTCTTGCAAATCTGACAATTTGGAGCATGACTAAAATTCTTTATAGTCATGATAACAAAATCTTCCATGTAATGTTGTTAATAACTCACAGACAGAATACTTACAATTACAAATTTACAATTTGAGAGAGAGATAGATCTTAAGAAGTACCAAAAAGTATATATTTTAAATTTTTACACTTTAGATTCAAAGTTCACTAATAATATCATTCCCATAAAAGAACCAAAAAAATAAAAATAAAATGTCATGGACCATATCAAGTTATCATTCTTCTTAAGTGCACAAATTCCTGTTGCTTTTACTTTTGTTGTGTTTTGTGCTAGTTAGACACTTAGACTTGGACTTAGTGTTAGTTAATAACTTAGTGTTAGATTTATGGCTGCCTGGTACTTAGTATTTAACTGAGTTAGTGTTAGTCTGTTAGATAGTCAGTACTTAGTAGCGTAGACTATATAGTAGACGTGTAGAAGTTGTAGTCTTGTAGATGCTTTAGTTTTGCCTTTTGTATTTTTGTTCCTTTCATTTAACTCTTTTTCTTAAATAAATGGGGCACGCACCATTGCATTGTGCCTTTATGTTAATGTTATGCACCTAGCACCTTGCCATGTAGTTTAAATACTTTTTAGGTAAAAAAGTTTAATAAGGGGTTAGGTCACAGGTTAGTCAGATCAGTTCGGGTTGGCCCACAAAAAAATGGGCGAGCCGCAGGTTGGCCTGTTTTTTATTTGGGCCAAAAAACTCAAGTTCGGGCCAGGTAAAAATGAGCGGGATTGAGTCAAGTTGGCGAATTTCGGCCTATTTTACCATGTCTAATTAGGGGTACTATTAATTTTAATATGATTTTCTTAAATAAATAATAATAATCTTACAAATTGATGTATCAACTTGTTTGGGTCTTTTTTTAGAAGGCCAGTAAATTGTACCTATCAACCCAAGTACAAAATAAGAGAGAGTCAAGTCCACAACTTACTCTAATATCACATAAAGGTTAGTGGTACATAGCAAAGATAGGTCATGCAAAGGATTAAGCTCATAGTAAAGATAAATGGAATATACATTGAGTATCGAATAAATAGTACAAATAATAGTCTTCAATGCTACATAACAAGTGGGGAGATCAATGGAGGTGATGAAAAAGAGAGAAATGACTCTACTTGTACTATCAGACACACAAAACACCATTTCCATGAGCTATTGTATTTACTCCAAGTCCGAGTAGTAATGTGTTTGAGAATTAGGTAGAATTGATGGTGGGAAGTTGATCTCTTCTTGCCTTACTCTTTGGGGTTAAGAAAACTCTTATTTATCCATCTCTCCAAAAAAATAAAAACTAAGGCTTTTGATTGTTGGATTTTAGAAAATGGCAACCTTGAATTTTGTTCTTATTTGGATATTAAGATTAGCTGCTTTTATGATTAATTTTTTGGTCAAACCTTTGACCAAACGCACATTCTTTACTTTACTAAAGGGAAACAATCCCCCTAGGAGCCTGCTAAATTAATGAGATCTGGTTATAGAGCATTCACATCTGCTTTCTTAGAACTATTCTATTTTACCATCTTAAAAATTACTTTATCAATTATATCATATCATTTTATAACATATCCAACATCCCAACTTTTATTTATCTCATCTATTCATTAAAATATTAATTTCACCAACTCTTTCTCTCTCTTCCTCTTCATAAAAAACAATTAAAAATACCCACCCACCACTATAAAATACAATATAAACCTTTTACAAGTTGCTACAATGCCATCATAAAAATAGGATGGCACTATAGGACAATTGCAAATTTTTTTCCAATTGCAAGACTTTGCAAGACCGAGTAATGGAGAGTTTTAGAGCTTTGATGCTAAATATTACCAACATATGGCATTTACAAGACCCAATGTGAATGCTTTAGAATGTCTTAGATGCAACTAGCCTATTTGTTTTAGGTTAAATTGATCAACCATTTGAATTGTGTGGCAAATACGACAACTTTAATTAATGTTTATTTTTGTGTTTGTGGCTAGAACATGATCCTTCTCATGGACCTTTACCTTTTACAAGTGTTCCAAACTCTCTTTGTGAAGCCTAAGTTTAAGTCCATTGTTTACCCTCCAAACCGTACTCCTTCAATTTCCCATTAAAAATATATGAGCTTGGGAAATATATAAAATAAATAAATAAATGATATGAATAGAGATAATGGGCACATAAATTGGAATTTGCTTTGTGTGGGCTTGTAGGATATTCCAAAAAATGGCCATCAACACAACATTCAATAAAAAAGCAAGAAAACAGTTAAAAATTTTTATTTATTGAGTTATGTGTGAAAGTTCAAAATGTGTGTAAAACACCCTTGAATGTTTAGACCCCAAATTACAAATTATCAATTCAAGCGTATTATCAAACAATTGATGTGCGAAACATGAATATAAGCCAAACACAGAATTGATAAACTATCTAAGCCAATTATAATCACATCCACAACAGAAAATAAAAGGAAAAGATAAAGGGAAGAGAGATGCAAACACAAAGACAACACGCGATGTGTTATCGAAGAGGAAACCGAAGCTCTCGGTGTAAAACCTCTCCGCCGCCCTCCAAGCGGTCAATAATCCACTAAAAAATGTAGTTGGGATACATGAACAGCAATAGACCCTCCAAGCCTAATCTACCCAGGTACATAAGCCCTCCAAGCTTCCTACTCCAACGAGGTTGCACCGAACCTTTTTCTTCTCTAGCTTACTAGATTCCGCTATAGCCCATAGCATCAACCAATAACCATTGGTTCCTTCTCAAACTACTTCCCTTAACACCAAAAGACCTTCTCACAGTCGTGGGTGTGGTGAGACAAGGATTTGGTCAATCCCCTCTCAAAGATGTATCAATGGAGAGGAAGAGAGTAGAGGAATTTGAAGAGTCTCTTAGTGAAGATTGGGGATGAGACAATCTTGTTTTCCTCTAGGGTTTCTCTCTCAATTTTTCTCTCTGAAAGCTCTCTGCATTTCGTGGGTATAAGGGTCTATATATAGTGGTGTGTGTTTGGAATACGAAGAGACAGTTTTTGCCAAACAGAGCTGGTTGGAGGCTTGGCCTCGCGGCTTGTCCAAGTCGCGAGATAACGGCCTGGCCAACCTGGGACTTTTGTCCTGTAGTGCGACAGCTGGCACGACCCTTCAGCTCCCCTGTGTGCTTCTCACGTGCCTGCAGTTGGCGGCTTGCCAGTCGCGAGTCAGCCGCGAGTCCTAGCCGTGAAACTCTGCTTCTTTGCACAAACTTGAGCTTTTCTTCACACTCTCTTCACACACTACCCTTACATGAATCCCACCTAAATACAGGGTTACTAAGTGTTAAATTACAAGCAAATTGGCACGGAATAAAGCCAACAAGATGGTTGATAAATTTCAACCTTACAATGTGGAACCATTTAGATTATTTATTTAAATAATATATATATATATATATATATAATATGAGAAACCATTACACATTTTAGAAATGTATGGTTCAAAAACAATTGTAAACTAATACCATGTATAATTTGAACCATATAATTTTGATTATTTTTAATTGTACCCATGTATATGCACGGGACTACACACTAATTTACATTAATGTAATATAAATAAACCTTTGGATACCTCACTAAACTTAATAAAAAATTAAAAAAAAAAAAAAAAAAAAAAAAAGGCGCAAGTCTAATATCATCATCACAAAAATGGGCATTTTCTTTTGTAAAAGGAATTAATTAAATATGAACACTTAAGAGGGAATAATATTAGCAATTGTTTTTCTTGAACAAAATATTAATTTTTTTATGAATAGTTAACTCAACTACTAAATTATAAAGTTTTTATTCTCAAATAAATGATTTAGGTTCATATCTTGCCTACATAAACAAATTAGTCAAATAAGGTATGTAGATTTATATCCCACCCACACAAAAACAATTAATGTCTTAGCCTTTAAAATAATAAGTTATATATATATATATAATAAGTAATTGTATGGAATGAAATACCAAATTTAAATTTGTGGTGCTTGATCCTCCTGGTACTTCCCTTAGGGATGACGAATTTGAGCTCCCAATTAATTTGTTGGTGGGCATCCTTACACTCCTACTAAATGTTGCCTCAAACGCTGCCTTGACAGCCCAAACCCCTCTTCTTCCTTGTCATAAGCCCAACCTTATATCCCTTTGATATCTCCTCTCACTCTCTTTTCTTATCCTCTTGATTTTTCCCTTCTCTATGTTTTTCAACCAACCATGGTTTTAAAAACCGGACTGGACCGAATGGTCCGACTAGTTTAACCAAGAACTGATCACTAATCTGGTCCAGTTATGTTTAAAAACCGAAAATCATCCAAAAATTGGGAATAACAGGAAACCGGCCGGTTTAATCGTAAAAACTAAAAACCGGTATGGTTGAACCGGTTATTAGCCGGTCACGGCCCTCACTACCTCTGCTCTACTTCTCATGGCAAATTTTCTTCAACTTCTTGGCTTCTTACGAGGAAGGTGCAAGATTGCTGTTCTCTAATTTGTAAAATCTCAAATTTGGGATAAAAGGAGGTTTGGGGAGGCACTTAGATTAGGTAAAATCTCATATTTTTTTAAGAATATGTGAGAAAATAATTATGAAATAAGAAATATCTCTTAGTTTGGGAGAGGAGCCGAACTAGGCTTTGGAGGAGAGAGAGAGAGAGAGAGAGAGAGAGAGAGGAAAATGTAGCTCTGCCGCTACTTCTTCTTCAGAGTGAGAGAGAGAGATTTGAGCAATTTGTTTAGATTTTTTAGATAAGGAGAGGAGAGGACTATCTTTTTAAAAAGATTGGTATAAATGTGGTTAGATGTCCTTTGGCCACGTTGATGGTTAGGTGGGAGAGGCACTCCACTTTGTGATTCTACATTTATTTGCACTTCATAAACACCGGTAAGGCTATTGCAATATTCAAGACAAGCATAAAATATTTTTATAATAAATACAATTTTTTTAGAATAAATATTTAGATGTGAAATTATATTAACATAGATAAATATTTTTGAAAATAAATAATGGTTTTGTTAAAAGTAATGAAAATTATATATGATTATAAAACTTTAAAACCATAACCTTTTTTATTTGGTAGTTTGTTTAGGTTAACTTCTTTTTCTTCCTCTAAAAAAATGATAATTTATTTTTCTTTTAATTTGAGTTAAATTTGACATGAAAATACTTCTAAAATTTTATATCTTTTTTAGTAAATATCAATAACTATGTTCTTATTTATTTAATTTTATTATTTTTTATAATTATTTATTTATTAATTAAATTATTAATGATGTCACTGGTTTGACCACCGGTCTGACCAGAAAATCGGTAACTAGTCCCTTTACCGGTTCTTTCACCATACCAGTTTTTAAAACCATGCAACCAACCCCTTTCCCATTAGCCCTATCTTGCCTTTTATAGTCTCCCCTTAGTGGGGATCCAAATTATTACTTTTGCATAAGTTCCCATGCAATTCCACTTCTGCCTAGAATCCCAAGGAAAATTATTCATTCTAAGGATTCTCTTGAAACTTGTTCCTGATATCAAATAGTGTTCAACAGCAAACTTCCCAAAGTCACTAACTGTGCTAAGGGAACCGACCTGAATTTGACTGTCCCCTCATCGGTCTCCCTTGGCATATTAGTCGATATCGAACCTAACCCGACCCAGATATAGTAGGTTTCTCCCGAGTGCCAACCTTACCTCCTTGCACTTTTGTCATTGGGTTGGGCCTATCCCTACAGTGTTGGGCCAGTTTCAGTTACCTGGGATAGGCTTGGTTACCTGGGTCAGTCCTGGTCTTGGTTACCTAAGCCAAAGTCCTTGCAAAATCCTATTGTATCGATGAAAAAATAATATATATTAATAGTTCCACTCAAATATTTTTATGATTACTCATAAAACAAAAATGAAATGATTATTTATAATATTATTGTAAAAGGAAAAAAAAAAATAGAGGGATGGAAAAAATTATCATCATGTGCATTAAGAGGTTTTTTTTTTTTAAAGAATCGATTTTTTTTCTAAGAATCGAATTAAGAGTTATTAATCTATCCATTAAACTAGTAAGAATTGCGACTTTATGAGTTCCATATATTTTTTTTTCTTTTCAAGATGATGCTAAGAAGTGATATGAAGAAAAGTCCGGGAAAAAAAAAAGTTGCATCTGCTATACCACATGTTTTTAAAAGAAAACGGTCCTAACGGTTTGAACATAACTATTCGTCACAGTTTCCAAATTTGGGAATCCACGTTTCCCAGACAGTTTGTTTTTCCTTTACGTTCCTGGACAGTTTTTTTTTTTTTTTTTTTTTGGTATATCTTTCTTTCATTCCTTCTTTTCTTCATTTATTTATTTCTTTTTAACAAAGGGGTGTTCTAAGTGTTGTAAAATAGTGGAAGCTCAAATTACCAATATTGATTGTGAAAATATTTTAAGCTTGAAAAAAATCTCCAAACTAATCAATAGAAACGAAGAAAATTAATCCAAAAGAAAATAGACACAAAACACCAAGATTTACGTGGTTTGGCAATAGGCTACATCCACAGGCGACAACGAACAAATTTCACTATAACAAATTTGGGATAATACAAATTGGTGTAGAGGTACTCTCACAAACCTAAATCTCAAATACACCCAAATAACTCTCTCTCACAAATACAAAACCAAAGAGCCAAATACGAACCAAAGAATCAAAAGTTCACAAATACCAAATACCAATTGCGCACAAACCAAAGAGTGAGCCACAAAGCAAATCCAAAAGTTGCAACGCACCAAGAGAGAGCAAATATCAAAGAATCAAACAAAGAGAGAGCCTTTTTCTCACACATACACCCTCTCTTCTCTTTCTCTCTAATTTTTCGTAGCAATACTATGCTTATATAGGAGACTTGAGTTGGCTAGTATATCCAAATCCAAGAGGAACTAGACTTCTTTTCCACACACAAAACGAGAATCACTCCTATTCCAAAAAGAACTCAAAATCAAGTGTTAGACAAGACTTCTAATAGAACTTTGTTAGAACATATGTGATTCAATGTTAGGAACATATGTTACTATTTTATGTAATTGGTTAATCTTTTGACAAAACGCACTTTACTTGTAATTGGGTAGATCTAGGATGTGTTAAGGAACAAGGTTTTAAGTTCAAGTATTAAAGCCATGCAAGTTTGTCCAATAATCAAGTAATGAAGTGCTGGGTTTTAAAGCTTGACAGCTAGCATCTATCGAGGTTTAAAAGCTGCTGTAGCCTGTTGCTCGACGGCTAGCTCGATAGATGGCTATCTATCAAGGTTTATGAAACTCAGTTTTTTAGAGCTGTTTTTCATCCAATCCGTGGGTGTATGTTTAGGCTTTCTTTTCTCACAACCCTAAACATATATAAGGATTATTTTAAGGGCCGTAAAAAGTTGCACAGTTGCACAAGTTTAGAGCAAAGTCTTGTTCATGCAAATTGTGACCAGAGACAGAATTTACCCTAGTTCATCTTTCTCTTAAAGAAGCTGCTGTGTTTGTACACCTTAGCGTTTTGTGACCAAGGAGTTTCTTTATCTTCATCGTGTGATAAACTGAAGAACTTTGTAGCCAACATCCTTCTCAAGTTGGTGATTAATTCGCGTACTAGGATCCGCGCATCTATTGGTTAGTCACGTACTGGGAGCCGTGCATTGAAATGAGAGATTGTCACTACAAAACAAGTCCAATTGGGTATTAGGGTAAGGGTTCAACTATAGGTTGGTATAAGGTACTGGGATTCCTTTACTTGTAATCGCTTGATTTGATAATAGTGGATTCTCGGGAGTGATGACCTTAAAATCACCCGATGGGGTTTTTGCAGTATAGGTTTTCCCCATTCGTAAACAAATCACCATGTCAATTTATTTTCCGCTGCATACTTTAGATAATTGGTGATTTGTTTGTGCTACCACGCCCTTTGCATGTTAATTTGATTAATTAATAAACTTGGCTAATTAATCAATTAATATATCACAAGGGATCAATACATTCTTGGCCTATCAAGTGGTATCAGAACAGGCACACTCTAATTAGGGTTAATCTTTGTTGTGTGATCCATTGACCCCTGTTTGTCATGGATAGAGGACAGTCTCTTATTATACCTCCTTTATTTGATGACACTAACTATGCATACTGGAAAGTACGCATGAGAGCTTTCTTGCAGTCTTTAGATGAGAAAGTGTGGCAAGCTATGGAGATAGGCCAGGCTAAGCTTATGGAAGTGCCAACCAACTGGGATGATGCTAAGATTAAGGCGGCAAACTTCAAAAGCAGAGCATTGAATGTTCTATTCAGTGCAATCACAAATGAGGAATTCAAGAAAATATCCTCTACTGAAACTGCTAAGGAAGCATGGACCATTCTCCAGACAACCTATGAAGGAACCAAGGCTGTCAAGGATTCAAAGCTTCAGAGGCTCACTACAAGCTTTGAAGAGATCAAGATGGAGAAGGATGAGTTATTTGAAGAGTTCTATGCCAAGCTCAAGGACACAGTGAACTCAGCCTTTAATTTTGGAGAAACCATTCCTGAACCCAAGATTGTGAGAAAGGTGCTCAGATCTCTACCCGAGAGAGTTCATGCCAAGATCACCACAATTGAGGAATCAAAGGATATTGACAAAATTCCTTTGATAGAGCTAGTTGGTAATCTGCAGACCTATGAGTTGGGTTTGACAAGGATCGGGAAATCGAGCAAGAGCAAAAGGATGGCATTGAAAGCCAAGAGCAGTGACACTGTTGAGTTTTCAGATGATGAAGATTCTAAAATGAAGTCCTACATTACAAGGAAATTCAAGAAGTTCATGAAGAATGCCAATGGGAAGGGCTTTAACAAGGACCGTAGGCAATCCAGTTCCTCATAGTTCAAGAGCCAAGATAAAGGGATAAAGGATGCTAAGGATGGCAGTCAGTACACTATTCCCTCAGGACCAAAGTGCTTTAGGTGTCAAGGCTTCGGTCACATGAAACAAAAGTGCCCTACGTATCTCAAGACTATTGGGAAGAGCAAGGCACTTGCTGCTACTTTAAGCAATACAAAGCCTGAGGATGATTCTGATAATGAGGGTGATGGAATCCTAAATGCCTTCACTACCACTGTAAATCCTACTGAGGGGATTGTGGAAAATGTGGATGAAGAAGAGGAATTGGTGGAGTCTAAGTTTGAGAAGATGGATAAACAAGATGACATCTATACAGCCTATGCAAAGTTATACAAGGTCTCCGAAAAGCATGAGAAGTTGTATAGGTTGGCCACCAAGAAGCTTAGTGATGTAGAGCTTGAGCGAGAAGAAATCTCCTCAAAATTTGATGAAGCAAATCAGACTATTGGAGCACTGAGATTTGAGAATAATTTCTTGGCTGAGAAGACCAAGAAGCTTGAGGCAGAACTGTTCCAAGTCAAAGATCAGTTAGAAAGGACTTCAAGTGCTAAGCTCGATGAGATTCTCTGTCTTCAGAAATCTGCTTCCAATCGAACCGGTTTAGGGTATGATTTCTCTTCTCCTAGTATTGCTACTTCTAATTCTACTGTTTTTGTTCCTCCTACTAATCATGCTAAAACTGAGAACAATGGTGTTAAGAATGAATTAGCTAGTGAGAACATAGACAATGGTAAATCTATCTTAGGAGCACCCCTTAAACTTGATAAGAAAAAGATTAAAAACCCTAGGGCTAAGAAGGGAAATACGCAAAAGCCAAAACAGAAAAAGCAGCATTTTTGTCATCACTGTGGCGTAGCTGGACATACTCGACCTAATTGTTATAAGTGGTTAACCACTCAACAGAGCAACGGCATGATCGCATTGGGAAACTAGAATCAGCTTCCATCCTCTTTTGCTCCTCTTAGAGATCTTCTCAAAGCCCTCATGTTCCTTTCGAACTTGAATGGTTTTAACTCTTCCCCCTCACTGCCAGATCAAGGGCTTGCTAAACGGAAAGTTTCTTCCAAGGTGTGGAAGGAAAAGAGCTCCAAGTAATTCTGTCACTTTTTCTCTCTTTCCCCTTCTTGTTTTTTATTTTGCATTACTTATGTGTTTTGCTTTTGTGTTTTGAGTCAGTCTAGTTTTATGCATTGCTTTGTTTAACATGTTTTTGTTTGTTCTCTTTTCAATTTTGCTTTATTTTGTTTTTAATATAAAAAATAAATAAAAAATTGAAAAATACAAAAATAGTGTGTGTTTGTGTACATTAATACTTGTGTACCTGGCTAGCTATTGAAACAAAGTTTTCTAAACTTTGTATCTTTTGTAGCTTAGATGAGCATCTCTATGCAGAACTAAGTAAGTGAGCTTTGTGGCTCGTGTTTGTGATGAGTAAGATTAAGTAATCTCTTGTACTTAACACTCGTATCACTCTTTTTGACGGGAATGACTAGAAAATCTTAAGAGAAATGCATAAATAACCATCTCACCATTGTTGCCCGCCAATCATGAAATGACATTTGTATGCTTCTGCATAGCAAAAGTGGAATGTCAAATGCTTAACATAATTGGGTATTTCTTTTCTCTCTCTTATATGCCCATGCATGGTTTGCTTAGAAGAAAAATATGCAAAGAAAAATAAAAGCAAAAGGATCAAAATGATTTATATATGATTGTAAGCGTGTATTCTAGGAGATGTGGGAGTTATAGGATGTACCTCAAAGGTGATAGTCCCCATCAAACAGTTATGATTGTGTGTGAATTAAAGTGATTTTCTCATATCTCAAATCATCATAACATGTAGATACTTTTGCAATTTTGCAATGTTTTTCACACATAACACGCAATAGTCTTTGCTACTTTTGATACATGTGCAGGTACAATGTAATTTAGCCATCACAAGGAATACATGTGTTAATGTATGCTCACTAAACTGTCTTAACATGTTTTCGAAATATAAAATTGATTAGACTTGTTGTGTGTGTGTGTTTTGGATCTAAATGCTTGACATTTTCTTTGATTGAGAGATGTTTTTAAGAGCTTAAAATGTTGTTTGGATCTTTGGTTGAGTAGCATTCTTAATTGCATTCATATCTGTGTTTTTCTCCTTTTTGAAAAACTGTTTTTAAGCAATCTTGATAGCTTCTCGATAGCTCTCAACAGCTAGGCTATCTATTAAGACCCTTCAGCTTTTTATCGCATTCTCAATAGCTCTTGATAGCTAGTTCAATCCATCGAGAAACATTCTGCCTCCTCTATAGTTGCTCGATAGCTACCTCGATCCATCAAGCTTCATTGTTGAGAAATCCTCTCGTTAGATCCTCGATAGCTAGTTCGACAGCTAAAACACGTCTTTTTAAAGCGCAATAGCTCTCGATCGATCGAGCTTTATGAAGTTTCTATATAAAGAGGCCTCGCGATTTTAAATCTCATTTCCTCTATCTCTCTCGATACTTTCAGCATCTTCAACTCCGAAAACACTTCTCAAGCACTCCAAACTTCCTCCTCACTCAATCTTTGGTCTCAAGATCATTTTTCTTCATCTGGTATGCTGATTTCTCCCTCTTTTTCATGCATTTCATATCTTCTGACCTAAATTTTGGGATTTTTCAAAATTAATGAAGTTTTTGTGCAATTTTTGGGATGGGTGTTGCTTCAATAAGTTTAAAACTTCATGCATTGCATCACATATGCATTATAATAATGTTTGATACATTTTTGATGTGTGTTTACTTTGTTGCTATGTTATGTGCTGATAGGTTTGGATGGGGCTGAACCCATGATGTATTTATTTTTGCATGTCACATATTCATGCATTTTCATGCGTACATACCTTCAAGTTTCTATATTTGTTATATTAAATATGTTTGGTACTTTTTTGATTGTCTCTCCCTCTCTGGTTCTTACGTTAGTTGCGTCATGGCACCTAAACGTAAATCCACTCCGTCCCGGAACCCTCTTCATTCTGGGGCTTCTTTTTCTTCTTCTCTATCTGACCCACTCCATCTCACGTATGGTTCCGTGATGAGAAGTCCAAATCAGACTTCTTAAAGAACTTTTCATGACGAGACATTCATTCGGAACGCCAAGTCGTTCTGTCAGATTTTTCTGACACTGACCTACCCACTGTCATCTACAGTAGGGGTTGGGAGTCACTATATGGCACCCTAGTCATGTGCCCTTCAATGATCATATAGGAGTTCTACTCCAATATGCACAGATTTGATTACTCTATACCCCAGTTTGTCACTCGCGTTCAGGCTATACGCATGGTAATTACTCCAGGTATTGTATCTGAGGTACTACACATCCCTAGGGTAGCGTATCCTAACTACCCTAGCTGTGAGCATTTGAGGACAGTGTCCAAAGACGAACTCTCGTCTCTATTTTGTGAGACACCTTCTTCTTGGGGTGATCGTCAAAACACCTCATACTCAGCATTTGCTAAAGGTCCAAGAATCCTAAACATGGTGATGACATTTATTCTCCATCCATTGTCTCACTATAACACTATCACAGAGCCTCATGCTCGGTTTTTGTTGTCCCTCATTAAGGATATCTCTATTAACTTCCCTTCTCATTTTATACTCTCTCTTATAGATGTCTATAGGGATACAATAACCCATGATAAGCTCATTTTTCCTTCAGCTATCACGCGGCTCCTTCGCCATTTTTCTGTCTCCTATCCCAAGTCTCCCCACTTCATGTTCATGTGTGCCATTGATGTTGCTACCGTTAAGCAAAGTCTTGCACAGCTTCACTCGAGGCAGCCCCGGACCAAGACGGCAACTCCATCCACCTCCACTCCTTCGTCTTCTACGGGTGGAGTGACACTTGAGGCCATCATGGCACAGCTTGTGCACATGGATGCTTGCCTTGACACTCTTAGTGATGAGTTGTGTCAGGTGAACACTCGTGTCGATCGTATCGCACGACGACAAGCTGTCATGGGTGGTTTTACTACTGCTCCTTCACCTTCTCCGCCAGTATTTAAGGATGAGAGTGACGATAGCTCTGGCAGTAATGATGCTAATGAGGATGATGATGATAGCTCGCCTAGTGATGATGAGATGTCTACTTGATTTACTTGCCCTTTGTCACTCGTGACAAAAATAGGGAGTAGTTTTGAGATGAGAGTAGTCTTACTCATAAGAGGAGGGTTAGTATAAGAGATAGGGGGAGTGTATATTGAAGGATGTAGTGAGGATACTTGTATCTTTCTTTTCTTTCTATTTTAGATACATTATTCCTTGTACATTGGTCTTGTGACCATTTTGATATACATTGTACTTATATTTGGTTTATATATATTTTGATGTATGTTCTTTCACCTATCTCTCCATGTGTTGTTTCTTTTCTCTCTTTATACACATGTTTCTTATTTTGATTTATGCAATCTATTATTTCTGTTTCACACTAAGATGCCGTGATGAGTTTTATTTAAAGTGTTTTAGAAATACAGGTTGTCAAAGTCTACTTGCCATAAACTCTCTTCTTGCAAAGTTTTTCAAGACTTTGTGTTAGGATAGATTTTATTGTATTCAGCAAGTGAATATGAGTGAGTGATTTATGACTTCTCTCATATGTTCATTTGTTTGTTGTGGTTTTGTCACGGATTGCCAAATGGGGAGATTGTTAGGACATATGTGATTCAATGTTAGGAACATATGTCACTATTTTATGTAATTGGCTAATCCTTTGACAAAACGCACTTTACTTGTAATTGGGTAGATCTAGGATGTGTTTAATGCTTCAAGGAATAAGATTTCAAGTTCAAGTGTTAAAGCCATGCAAGCCTGTCCAAGAATCAAGTAATAAAGTGCTAGGTTTTAAAACTCGACAGCTAGCATCTATCGAGATTTAAAAGCTGCTGTAGCCCATGGCTCGACAGCTAGCTCAATAGATGGCTATTATGCGTACCTAAAATATGGCTCTTGGGCTCAACCTCTACTTAGGCTCACAATCTATTTGTATTGTGGGCTTTGGGCTTCCTACTATGGGTGGTCCTATGCTCGGAGACCCAAGTACACTTTTATTTCCTCCAATCCTTCTCTTTACCTCACAGAGTCACTCCCTTTCTCTCTTAGAGTGATTGCTCTTTTCTCTCAATGTTCTCTCCAGAATTGCCAACCCCCAACTTCTCCCTTAATTCTCCTATTTATAGCTTTAGATAAGTGGAGGTGTTATGATTACTCCCCCTTACTAGTGCAAATGGGGGTCCAATTCCATCATCTTTAGGTAGGTTTCTGGTGGAAAAGTGGTAATGGCATTAGAACTGATTCCCACCTCTAAAAGCCCGCCCTACAGTGATATCCCCGAAGGCACTATTGGGTAACTGGGTACAAGGTATCTCCGAGCAACGATACCCTCGACCAGGTTAAGGATGATCGGGGGGGAATTTGCCTAGGGTATTCAAACTAGCGAAGTCTTATTTCAGCTTTGGGGCCCAGATTGAGGCTAAAGAACCAAAGATGGGGGCAGTGTCAAATAACGTGTCGCAAGGTTTGGGCTCGAGGCCCGTAGGGCCTGGGGCCCAGCCCGTAAATAGCCCCCCCCTTAATTCGTGTCCGGATCCCGAGAATGAATCAAGGAAGGCATGTGCCTGAAATTCCCTGAAAAGCTTAAGCGTCAATCGCTGAACAGATGGGACGTTAATTTATGTGCCCTTAAAAGGTGCACTGCGCCAGACTGTCAAGTGTTAACTGTCATCATTACCTAATGGTTCGTGAATTGAAGTGGTGCGCGTGGCAGTTACAAAAAGGATTTAGAAAGTTTTTCCTATCTGTCCTTTTCATTAAATGCTTCTACCCCTATCTGGCCCCTATAAATAGTTCCCTCTGATTTTCCATATCACTATTTGCATCCTTTCTCCTTCAATTTCTTCTCTACCGAGCATCCTTCTCCTGTGCGTAAACACTCCACTCCAGATCATCACTCTCTAGAGCCCAAAGTAAGTTTTCTTTACTCTTTCTTCCTTTCGATTTTTCTACACTCCATAGTTTAGGAATGGGATACTCTCATCTTCTTGCTCTTGGGGCTGCCTTGGCTAATTTTAAAGAGGCCTATGGCATCCCAGGGGATGTCGATATTGCCTATTGTCATAAGGGCGATATTGCTCTCAAGAGAGGCTCCAGCCCAAACATAGCATTCTTTCCCTTGATGGCTATATTAGAGGATGGGGTTAGGTTTTCTGTGGACCCACTCATTATAGGCACCTTTAGGTTCTATGGCTTATGCCCCGACCAACTCCCCTCAAATTTTTACTGAGTTGTGAGTTGTGTCAGTAGGCTAAACCAGATATTCAGGTTACAATTGAACCACCATGACATCAACTTCATGTATAGTTTATTATTAAGTTGGATTATTATTTAAAGACTAGGGACATGCGGGTACGGCTTATATCATACCTGCCTGACTCAAATAGAAACTCGGCAGGAGAATTTGTTCGGGTGAGCAGCAACTGGTTTGCCAATGAGCTCCCTTGCCCGCTTTCGCTGCGAGACGTTGGTCAATACCGAGCATCTTTACTTGTTAATTGTGTTTTACTTATGATTATTTCGCTCAAATAGTCACTAACCAGCTTTTGTATTGTTTTGATGCAGAAAGCAAGAGGTTTAGGCCAGACCTTAGAGTAGTGCACTTGAGGGACCTGAATTTCATACTCTGTTCTGAAATATTCGTGCATACTGACGGGCAGCTTCAGGCATCGCATCTCATCCTCAGCTGTAATCCCATCTACACTACGTGGCAACCCTTTAGGCTGGCTCTGTTGGTGGATAGCCCCTTGCTATTATATATCAACGTTCGACACGCCAATTTTCTCCCACCCTCCTTGACCGTCGCGAAGCTCGAGACCTCGGCCCAAGGTATACTACAGTGGAGGAACTTGCACCAGTGTGGGACGAATCGGCCAAACGTGTGTCTCAGAGCCGTAAAGTCTATGTGCCTGTTGAAGAGCCTAAAGCCTTAGCCTGTATAACCGAGCCAGAAGCAGCCGAGGCCGATCAAGACGCAAAGATGGTGACTAGGCGGAAGATAATTGTTGACAGATTTCTACCCGGCACTCGTCCTACGGCTCAGCCTTAACAGCCTCAAGGTAAGGGCCGTACTCCTCCTCCCCCCTCTGCCAGCCGCACCAAAAAGAAGCAGCGCGTTAACAATTAACCGCCCAGGGTTCCCAGCGATGCCCCTTCTAAGACCCCTCCCTGGGCATCGAGCGGGATCATGATCTAGGAGCCGATGGGCGATTCCCAGCCAACTACCTAGATTAGCACTAATGTGGCATCTTCCTCTCGGCCCAAGGTCAGTTTGCTGCCTACCTTTAAACTCGGCAATGGGCCTCTCCAGTGTCCACTAGCATAAGGACCCAAGCCCAGGGCCAAGGGGGGCGAGTGGCCCAGAGCTTGGTGCACGTCCTCGTACTACCTGAGGACATTCAGTTTTTCTTGGACGGGACCGAGGAATCATTGGCAAGGCGGTTACAGTGGCACACCATAGCGGTAATTTTCTCTCACTTTCATATTTGTTTTAATGCGTATTCCTTTCACCTTCATACTAACCACTACTGCAATATTAGGCCGCGCAACTGACCCACATCCTCGACAAGAGGCTGAAGGAGCTCGCCGAGGATGCTGAACAGGAGAAGGCACTAAAGGATGTCACTACTGCCACTGCAAATAAGAAGGGCAAAGCTGCTGAGGTTGCTAAGAAGAAGGCTCAGTCTTCAGAGAAAGCCCAGTTGGTGGCGAAGAGGAAATTGGCGGAGGCAGAGGACAAGCTGGGGGGTATAGAGCTTAAATTAGCAGAGGCAGCCAGCCTAAACCTGGCCCAAGCTGACGAAATAGCTAATCTGAAAGCAGCCCTTGAAGCCTGCGAGAATAAGTGGTACGACGAGGGCTTCGCGGATACCGAGAACTCTGTGGAGCCTATTGTCCACCAGGCACAGTTTCATGGGTTCGGGGAGGGGTGGTTGGTAGCCCTCCAAGTGATGGGAGTGGCCGAGGACTCCCCCTTAAGGACCCAGGAACAAATCCCTTACCCGGCTCCTCCACCCCCTGTTCAGAGTCAAGCTGGTGCTGCTGACAAGGAAGATACCCCCAGCATGAGGGAGTTATTCCAAGCAATTGACACCCATGTGGATACCATCGATCTCGAGGTCGCCAGCAACCTCAATGTTGCCGAAGATGCCCAAGCCTAGCAACCGCCCGCTAATTAAACTGAGGACATCCAATGCCAGCATGCCGATGATGCAGCCCATCTCCCACCCACCAATCCTTCAATCTAATACTTATGTTTTTATCTTGTTTTTATTTTCCACTTGTGTTCAATTTTTACTTCTACTTGCTCGGTTTGCCTATTGTCATCGGGTTGTGGTGACAGAACAATAATTTGGTTTTTATTTCTGTTTTTCTTTATTTTTAGCAGTTGTTTAAACAAGGTGAACGAACATCTGGTTTTAATCATATTTACGAATGTTTACTACTGAGTTATTCTCTTTGTCATGTTCTGCCTGCTTGTTTTCATCATTTTATTTTTTATATATGTACTCCTAACGACCGAGTAATCTAATCACGGTTTGCCTCTGAACGGTGATTGATACTATTTTCTCATTTATCTTCAAAAAGATAGGATATATCTACGCCTGTATGGTTACCAGGACCGGTCTGGAAGAGATTGCCTATATCGAGAAAGAATTGGCTCCTCAGCGATAAGAACTAAATTCAATATATATTGACTTATCTAGGAAAATTTAGTGTAGGGTAGTTACCTTCCTCGTGATTTGGATTAAATCTGGGAGACGGGTTTCAGTCTCCTGAATAATTCGACGTAACCTTTGCATGCCCGGTGATTGGAATAGAGCCGGGAAGCTTGTTTCTAGGAGTAACTCAATGTAAGGTTTCTTCTTGTTCGGTGATTAAGATCGAACCGAGAACCAGTCTCTGTCCTTAGGTAAAATTTGAGATTAGGTTTCCACCTGTCTAGTGATGAGGATCGAACCGGGAACAGGTTTATGTCCTTAGATAAAATTTGAGATTAGGTTTCCACCTGTTCAGTGATGAAGATCGAACTGGGAATCGGTTTCTATCCTTAGATAAATTTTTCAGTTCTCGCGTTTGCTGACCGGGGATAATGAGTTAACAATGGACTTATAAGTACAAATACACCTGCATGGATAAACATCACTTTCGTATTAATTAACAATATGCATGTATAACATTACACTCAATCCGTACCCCCGCGTACTGATAATCAGTGGTAGAATTTTTTCAAATTATAGGCATTCCATGGCCGGGGAAGTGGGCTTTTGTCCAAGTCCTCCAAATAATACACCCATGCGCCTGCAATGGCGATGACTCTATAAGGTCCCTCCCAAGTTGGTGCCAATTTCCCCGCATTGATATCCCGCGTATTCCCCACTACCTTCCGAAGTTCCAGATCTCCCGCTCCAAACTCCCTTTTCCTCACATCCCTGTTGTATCTTCAAGTAAGTCTTTGCTGATATTTTGCCAGCCGTATAGTCGCCGATTCCCGACGCTCCTCTAACAAGTTCAACTGTTTCAACATCAACTCCGAATTCTCGGCAAGGTTGAATCCCGAAACCCGGGCACTACACAAGTTTATTTCTGTTGGTATGACTGCCTTCGCTCCATATGTTAAAGAGAACGGAGTTTCTCCCGCAAACCTTCTCAAGGTTGTTTGGTATGCCCACAGAACACTAGGCAACTCCTCTGCCCACTTGCCCTTAGCATCTTCTAGTCTTCTCTTTAACCCGTTCACAATGGCCTTATTTGTAGCCTCAGCCTAGCCATTGCTCTGCGGATACGCCGGGGTAGAATACCGGTTCATGATGCTGAGACTGCCACAAAACTCACGAAAAGCTCAGCTGTCGAACTGCAACCCGTTGTCTGACACTAGGGACTCTAGTACCCCAAACCTTGTCATTATGTTCTTCCATACAAACTTCTTAACATCCACATCCCAGATGTTCGCCAACGCCTCTGCCTTTGCCCATTTGTGAAGTAATCCATGGCTACTAGAAAAAACCTTTGGTTTCCTGTTACCCGAGGGAATGGACCAACGATATCTAGCCCCCACTATGCAAAGGGCCAAGGGCTACTAATGGGATTCAAGCTCCCGGCCGATTAGTGGATCATAGGGGTATTCTGACACTACTCACATTTCTATGCATATTCGATAGCATCCCTTTGCATTCGTGGCCACCAAAATCCTTGAGTCATTGTCCGGTGAGCTAATGAACATCCCCTCACATGACTGCCGCACACTCCTTCATGTAGCTTAATCAAGAGTTCTTCAATCTTGCTGGGGTGTAAACACTATAGATAGGGCTCATCAAAAGATCTCTGATACAGCTTATGATCGGCCGATAACCAATACCGAGCAATTGCCCAGCATACTTTTTCTGCTTCCTTCACATCAATAGGCACTCAATCCTCAGCTAAAAAGTCGATGATCAGATCCATCCAACATGGTTCACCTACTGTCACTAGTGAAACACCTACCCCTACTTTGATACTCGGTTATGCTACCAACTCCACTTTTATTAATCGAGGAATTTCCTCGGTTGATGATGACGCTAATGTGGCTAAAGAGTCAGTGTGCCAGTTTTGCCCCCTGGCTATCTAGACTACTCTAACATTCAGAAAGCGGTCCATGACTTGTTTCACCAACCGTAAGTACTCCACCATCCGAGGATCCTTGGCCTCAAAGCTTCCCCACACTTGATTGACCACTAACCGAGAGTCTGAGTAGACCTCTACTTCCTTAGCACTTAGATCCAAAACAATTCTCAATCTGGCCAACAGGGCCTCATACTCAGCTTCGTTATTAAAGGCCTTAAAGCCTAACCTAAAGGAATGCTCCAATTTTATTCCTTCTGGGGTGATGACTACGATCCCAGCCCCAGCTCCTAATGCGCTGGACACGCCGTCCATAAATACCTTCCACGGGACTACTTCCACAGGGCAAACTATCTCATTCCCCCCTCCCCTCGAGGAAAACTCTGCCATGAAATCAGCGAGGACCTGACCCTTCACTGAGCTTCTAGGCCTATACCTAATATCAAAAGAACCTAACCGAGTTCCCCACTTAGCTATTCTTCCCGTGAAATTAGATCTCTTTAATAACGATTGTAGATGATACTTGGTCAATACGTAAACAATATGAGCCTGAAAGTAGTGGGGTAGCTTCCTCGTGGCATGAACTAATGCCAACACCAACTTCTCTAAAGGCAAATACCTCGTCTCGGCATCGAACAAGGTTTTGCTGATATAGTATATAAGTTGTTGCACACCCTGATCTCTCAGCAGTATAGGATTCACTGTATGTTCGGACACTGAGAGGTACATGTATAAGTCCTCTCCAGGCTCTGGGGTTATCAGCGTAGGGGCCCGCGTCAAATACTCCTTCAAACCCTGAAAAGCCCTTTCACACTCTTCGTTCCATTGGAATCCCTTCCATTTTTTTAGAAGCTGGTAAAATGGACGGCACCAATCGGCAAACTTGGAAATAAACCGGTTTAGGGCAGCTAACATAACATACTGGTCAGTACTTGAACTTCCTTTGGATTGCTCGATGGTCTAAGGCGTTTTACTACTTCAATCTAATCGGGATTGACTTCTATTCCTCAGTTAGTGATCAAATACCCTAGGAACTTGCCAACCCCCACTTCGAAAGCACAATTATCGGCATTGAGGTGCAGCTTATGCCATCGAAGTACTTCAAGCACCTCTTTAAGATCGCCAATATGCTGCATCTCTTGTTTTCTTTTTACCACCATATCATTAATATAGACCTCGACTGTGCGCCCAATCTTATCTCTGAACATTCTCATCATCATCCGTTGATATGTGGCCCCGGCATTCTTTAACCCAAATGGCATCATGGTATAATGATAGTTGGCATCAGGGGAAATAAATGTCGTCTTCTCCTGATCCTCGGCAACCAAGGCGATCTGATGATAACCTTGAAAAGTATCTAGAAAGCTCATCCTCGAGTGACCATAGGTGGCATCTACCAGCTGGTCAATCTTCGACATAGGAAAAGGATCCTTTGGGCATGCTCGGTTCAGGTCGATGAAGTCTACACAAACCCTCAATTTGCCATTTTTCTTTTTTACCACCACGGTATTTGCAAGCCACTCCGAAAAAAATGTCTCCTTTATAGCCCCAGCTTCCTTCAATTTCTTAACCTCTTGCCTGACAGCTTCACCATGCTCCTTAGCCGATCTCATTGGCTTCTGCTTTTTGGGAAGGTATAAGGGGTCCACATTGAGCTTATGAACTATAAACTCGAGATCCACCCCCGGCACCTCATACAGGCTCCAAGCGAACACATCCACATTCTGCAGAAGGAACAGCAGCATCTTTACCCTCTCTTTGTCCTCCACACTTGCTCCTATCAGAAAACTCCTATCATTATCCAACAGTATCCATACTCTTACCAAGTCCTCGGCACAGCTAGCCCCTGCTTCCTCTTGGGGTTCCTGTAATTGCTATAAGGGAGCTTCCTCGATTGACTCCTTTTATTTTATTCCCTAGCCAACTGTGGCTACCAAAAACTGCCTGGCCACTTGCTGGTTACCCCTCACTACAGCAATACCTTGCTTCATGCGAAATTTGACCTTCACGTGTAGGGTGGACGGTACTGCCCCCATTGTATGAATCCATGGCCTTCCTAGGATCACCATGTAAAGAGAAAACGAAGCGACCACTATGAACGTTACCATCACCTCTTTGCCTTCCATATTCACGATAAGCGAGATATGCCCTTCTGGGATCACCATCCGGCCATCAAACCCCATCAGCGGCGTATCGTACTTGGAAAGATCTTCCTTCTTCAAGCCAAGCCCCCTATACAGGTCTAGATACATCACCTCGGCACCACTCCCCTGATCTATCATTACCCTCTTTACTATAAAACCATTTATCTAGGCTGTAACCACCAAAACATCATCGTGTGGTTGAATCGTGCCCTCCAAGTCATCATCATTAAAGGCGATGGGCTCCCAAGTATACCTCAACTTTTTCTCGGCAGGTTGATCACCCATGCAACTTTCCGCCAGTACCACGGCTAATACCCCCCTTCTGCTGGACACCTAAATGCCTCTTGGAGCTGCGTGGATGACTTCTATCACTCCCAGCGGGGATGGGAGAGGATTCCCTTGAGGCCGAGCACCCTTCCCGCTTCCGGATTCCTAGGATCCACCACAAATTCTTTCAAGTATCCCGCCTTCACCAACTGCTCTAGATGATCTTTTAACACCCTACACTGTTCGGTGGTATGCCCCTTATCTTTATGGTAAGTACAATACAGGTTCTAATTTCTCCTGGACGGGTCTTCCCCTATCTTGTTTGGCCATCGAAAATATGGCTCATTTTTAATCTGATCCACGATTCTATGCACTGGCTCCTTAAATGTCACATTCACCTCCCCCATTTCCGCGCTCGGCCCCTGGATCCTCAAATCTTTCCCGGGTTTTGCCTAAAAACCGCTCTACTGAGGCGGATTTATGACCGGGGCCTTACCTTTGCTCTGCAATCGGTCATCCTCTAACCGTTTATACTCTTCAATGCGCCTCATCAACTGCATCATATCCTCGGGAGGCCTCCTTGTCAACGAGTCTCATAACTCAGAATCCTTGGGCAATCCCATCCGAAAAGTACTTGTCGTGATTTTTTCATTACCTTTGCCAATTTCGTTGTACAACTCCCAATACCGATTAGCGTAGCTGCGGAGGGTTTCGCCAACCCTCATTTTCATTGACAACAGAGCATCCACAGGTTGCGAAACTCCGCTATGAGTCATGAACCGGACACCAAACTCTTGAATCAGCTCAGAAAAATTGTGGATCGAGCCTTTCCTCAACCCATTAAACCACCTCAAAGTAGTGGGACCCATACTCAAAGGAAATACCTTACACATCAATACATCGTTATGAGAGTGCAAAGACATCATTTGAATATAATGGCTTACATGTTCTACTGGGTCCATCTTTCCATCGTAAGAATTGAACGGCGGCCGTGTAAATCTGCTCGGCATAGGGGCCCCTTCAATGTTCCTTGAGAATGGTAATTAGGAAGCTCGATGCAATATGCGGCTCATAGCATCCATGGCAGTGTTTCGAGGTTGTCGCTCCTCCAGGGGAATCAAGTCCCGGTCTGCATATTCCCACGAGCGATCCCGGTGTCGATGAGATCTAGATTAGTGGGACCCTGCTCCATAGCAACTTCCCACACTAGCCGACCCTTCTCTTCGTTCCTCATGGCCCTTTCTCTAATGCCTACCTCTCACTTCCATCTCCAAATCCCTTACCAACCTATGTAAACGTTCAAGTTTCTCGTCCCTTCACTCAAGTTCTTCATCCCTTTCGTTGAAACGATTGCACCTAGAAGCACCGGACATTGTCCAGTATGTTTGGAACAACCTTTCTCCAAGGCCATACTGCCCTTCCTCCTCATACTCCCTATCTTCACGTCCTTTCTGTCTTCTTTCCCACCAGGTGGAGCCCGAGAAGACCTCCTAGAGCCACTTTCAGCATAACTCTCTAATTGACCCCCAGACATTTTCCCATGCACGTCCTAACAGAACCATAGTTTCGTAGGAGATTCCCACAGACAGCGCCAATTGTGCATACCCAAAATATGGCTCTTGGCCTTAACATCTACTTGGGCTCACAATCTATTTGTATTGTGGGCTTTGAGTTTCCTACTATGGGTGGTCTTATGCTCGGAGACCCAAGTACACTCCTATTTCCTCCAATCCTTCTCTTTACCTCGCAGAGTCACTCCCTTTCTTTCTTAAAGTGATTGCTTTTTTCTCTCAATGTTCTCTCCATAATTGCCAACCCCCAACTTCTCCCTTAATTCTCCTATTTATAGCCTTAAATAAGTGAAGGTGTTATGATTACTCCCCCTTACTAATGCAAATGGGGGTCCAATTCCATCATCTTTAGGTGGGTTTCTAGTAGAAAAGTGGTAGTGACATTGGAACTGATTCCCACTTCTAAAAGCCCGCCCAGCAGCAATATCCCTGAAGGCACTATCGGGTAACTGGGTACAGGGTATCTCCAAGCAACAATACCCCCGACCAAGTTAAGGACAATTGAGGGGGAATTTGCCTGGGGTATTCAAACTAGCGAAGTCCTATTTTAGCTTTAGGGCCCATATTGGGCCCTAGGGTTTCCAGGTAGAGGCTAAAGGACAAAAGATGGGGGCAGGGTCAAATAACGTGTCATAAGGTTTGGGTCTGAGGCTCATGTGGCCTGGGGCCCAACCCATACAGCTATCTATCAAGGTTTATGAAACTCAATTTTTCAAAACTGTTTTTCATCCAATCCGTGGGTGTATGTTTAGGCTTTCTTTTCTCACAACCCTAAACATATATAAAGATTATTTTAAGGGTCGTAAAAGGTTGCACAGTTGCACAAGTGTAGAGCAAAGTCTTGTGCATGCAAATTGTGACCGAAGACAGAATTTGTCCTAGTTCATCTTTCTCTTAAAAAGCTGCTGTGTTTGTACACCTTAGGGTTTTGTGACCAAGGAGCTTCTTGATCTTCATCGTGTGATAAACTGAAAAACTTTGCAGCCAATATCCTTCTCAAGTTGGTGATTAAGTCACGTACTAGGAGCTGTGCATTGAAATGAGAGATTGTCACTACAGAACAAGTCCAATTGGGTATTGGGGTAAGGGTTCAACTATAAGTGAGTATAAGGTACTGGGATTGCTTTACTTGTAACCACTTATTTTGATAATAGTGGATTCTCGAGAGTGGTGACCTTAAAATCACCCGGTGGGATTTTTTTCATGTAGGTTTTCCTCATTCGTAGACAAATCACTGTGTCAATTTATTTTCTGCTACATACTTTAGATAATTAGTGATTTGTTTGTGCTACCACGCATTTTGCATGTTAATTTGATTAATTAATAAATTTGGCTAATTAATCAATTAATATATTACAAGTGGTCAATACATTCTTAGCCTATCAAACTTGATGACTTCAAACAACAGTAACCCAAAAGGAATAAAATTTCTTCCTTATCCAAATCCAACAAGGAGTCGAACTCCTAATTCAAGCCATATTCTACACTAAGAAACTATCAAAATAAAAGTATGAAGGATAGCGACTAAGCAATTGGAGATAAATAAAACTTGTCAATCCAAAAAGAAAAAGGTAAAAGCTAGAGAACTTGTAATGAAAATTATATTTAAAAATTTTATGTTCTTCCTTAATTTGCATTTATTGAAAAATGTTTTTTTTTTTTTTTTTTTTTTGTTGGCGTGTGTGTAATGAGCAAGCTAGAGAACTTGCATGCAACATGTGTTTAGCAGTGGCAAAGTTGGCAACAAAAGCTAGCTGATTTTATAACCATACCTAAAATAATATAGCCATCATCCCAGCGTTTTGAATCCCAATCATTTTTCAGCCAAAAAAAAAAAAAAAAAATTTCCCAATCATTTTTGTCTCATTAAATTACTACTAGACCCTTTATCAAAATTTTAAAGAGCAAATTCCCAAAAGCAAATTTAAAAAATCCACATCAGAATTACTGATCAATTCATTTCCTCTACTACTCTAGCTACACGGCTCTTCTTCCCTCTCTTTCCCTCATCTATATATACGTAAACCTTCTTTAATCGCTCTCTCTTACCTCTTAAGCTCTCCTTTAATACCTCACTCTTCCCCTACCACACACTTCAAGAAAATACGAGAAGAAAATGGTGAAGTTCTCTAAGGAGCTTGAAGCTCAACTCATCCCAGAATGGAAGGATGCGTTTGTAAACTATCGAATATTAAAGAAACAAATCAAGAAGATGAAAGTTTCTAAAATTATATCCAAACCATCCCAACACACAGATGGCGACTTTGGCGTCTCCATTTTCGATTCTATTCGTTTTTTCGCCAAGAAAATCTCTGACAAGTTCCGAAATTCAGAGAGCAAAACCGATATAATTCAGGTATATATTTACAATAATACAAATACATAAACATGTTTATATATATGTATGCATGTACGTTTGTGCACACCCTCTTACAAAATAATAATAATAATAATAACCGTGGTTGAAGTGGAATGTAACCACACAAAAACAAAAACAAAAACAAAAAAAGCAACTGGAATATAATTCCGGTGACATTTTCTGTGTTTTCCGGTGGTTTCGTAAGTGGGTTTGAATTCATTTAGGATTTTCCGATGACTTGTACGAGTTTCCGATGAGTCTTAAAAGCTAAAGGCATCCGAAATTTACGAAAGCTTTTTTTGTTCTTTTATAGTATTTTCGTATCCGAAAGGTAAGTGTGCTATGGTTTTGTCACTTTGTTACGTTCGTTTGCTTGTGTGAATTTTGAGAAAGTTTTAAGCGACTTCATTTTCAGGCAAAAAGTCTTAAAAGTCTTGGGTTGTTTCCGATGCCACTGATAGCTAAACTGATTCGCTGATAATACCCTTGAACATTTTGTAATGTTTAAATTAATGGGTAAATTTAAGGCACAATACATGTGAGAACTGTATCTT
This sequence comes from Quercus ilex subsp. ballota, assembly GCA_032727855.1. Classification (NCBI taxonomy): domain Eukaryota; kingdom Viridiplantae; phylum Streptophyta; class Magnoliopsida; order Fagales; family Fagaceae; genus Quercus; species Quercus ilex. Next base: position 20,110,259 of record CM064913.1, on the reverse strand, counting down.
TAATATTGTGTATCTCTTAGGGTAAATCTAAGATCAAAAGTTACAACTCTATAAATTTACAAAAGTTACGGCTTCTAAATTTTGTGGTCGAGATTTATTTAATTTTTTATCACCTGCTTGCATATTTGTAAGGATGACATAGCCATATTTAGTATTTTCTTAGAAGGGTCCCACGAACATAACATTTAGTGCTTTTTTTTTTTTTTTTTATTGTACATAACATTGTCGGCGTTGAAACATGATACTCTCAATTTCAAATCAATTCAAATAACTTCTTGTTATTTTCTCAATTTGCATTAGATTTTATGTCTGACCTTCGTTATCTCGGTTTTGTTCGAATTTGATATAAGAAAAGCTTAGATATACAAGTTTGTTTGTCAAATAGTACTACTACAGAAGAATAAAAGAACATGGGACAGAAATGACAAAAATGTTATGGGAATCCAACTGCGATCCATTATAGAACCATTTTTGGTGTCTTCTGCTTTCCCTTTTGGAGAGTCTCTCAATCTTTCACGAAAGCAATTAAACGGTTATAGGATTCACACTCATTATCACGAAATAATTGTGAGTGACAGAAAAGTTGCATAAAAACTAAAGAAAAAGACATACATAATTACAAACTAATATTATAGAAAGCAAGAAACTTATCCCATTTTATATCCTTTTTTTTTTTTTTTGTAGGTTATGAGCAAAACCATTGACGATGGTGAGGAAGAGGTTTATGTAACTGATCTTTCTCAGTTATTTTATGAAGAAGACGAGGTTATACTTATGACCCATTTTTACTAATTACTTTTTTTTTTACCAAAAAAATAAAATTATTTTTCTTTCCCTGACATTATTTACGGGGTATTTGATTGATGTTTAGGTGAAACAATTTTTTGAAAAATTGGATAACGAGCTTAATAAGGTCAACCAATTTTACAAGGAACGAGAGGATGAGCTTCATAAGAAACGAGAAAATCTCAGCAAGCAACTGCAGATTATACTCGATCTTAATCAAATTTTCAACAAGCGTCTCCGGAAAAACTCTATGCCAAGTTTGAATGGCGGAAATTCTCCTCGTTCTTGGTCATCTCCTGACCGCAATTCTAGTTTCTCCGGTGAGTGATCTATCTTCCCATGACTAATCATCACGTACTTATTTTTCAGCTTATTTAGCTTGTATGAATATGAGCAAGACTTAGGTACAGTACTTATGTACTGTTCCTAAGATTCTCTTTTTACGATTTTTTATGTAAATTTTTTCTCATGGGATGGAAGTGTATTTTTTAGTTAAGTAGACATATAACTAAATCTTAAGAATGGAACTTAAGGAACAGCACCTAAAGTACTGTACCTAAATTTTGTACCATGAATATGTATAGTTTTTGAAGTTTTTCATAATACAAGTTCTTAAAGATATACATTTAAACTTTGGAACTTTCACAGAACAGGTAGCCAACGCATGTAAGACAAGGGTATAAGAGGACAAAATGAACCAATCAATATTGCTCTTATTCAATTATGGCATCAGAACACCATGCATGGGTCAAAAATATATTTTCCGTAAATTCATAGTAGAAAGTTAGTAGCTTTTGATACTCTTTTGGGGAGGAGGGTCAGGTAACCTTAATTTTGTGGATTATTTTTTTAGATCTAGTTAAGGGCTATCCTTAGAACATCTATTAATTGACCAATTTAAGAAAATTTTGATAACAATTTTATAAGAAATATAAAAAGTTATCAAAATATAATAAATGTTATTAGATGCCCTTAGAACATTGGTTTAAGAAATAATTTTAGAAAAATTTTATGGGGAAAAAAAAAAGTGATTGGTTTTTTTGACAACTTTTTATATTTCCCTTGAGGTTGTATTAAAACTTTCCTAAAATAATCTATCAACAAATTTCCCAAGGACACCCATTAATAGGACCAAAAAAAAATTCTCATAAAAAGTTTCTATAAAGATTTTTTAAACAAAAGCCTTTAAGGCATCCGTTAACTTTTGATTTCTTTCGACCAACTTTATTATCGATTAATTTTCCATATTCAAAGTGAGATCTATTTAAGTCTAATAAGTTCTTTTTTTGGGATGATTTGATAGTTAAGGATGAGTGATTTGAACTCTACACAATTAAATTAAATAATTAAATCCATTATTTCTTTCTTTCTTTTTTAAGTTATTTCTTAATAACTTAAACTTGCCTTCAGGACAATCAAAACTTACCAAAGTCATTAATAATGTATAAATTCACAATTTATCATCTCTAATAATGTGAAATTAAACAGAAAGGTCGATTGAATTAGCTGAAAGCCCTGAAATGTCGGAAACAGGGGAAGTACGAGCTGCATTAGAAAGAAATGGGGTATATTTTATGGACTCAGGGACAAGGACGAAGACAAAGAATGGGAAACCTAAGATGGCCATGAAGATTGACAGTCCGGCCAACACACCACGTTCCGTTACTTCAATTCTGTATGAAGATATGATGAACAATCTCAAAAAGGAAAGCTCTGGTGAATTCATCAATCCAAAGAAGGTCCAATGCTTTGAGAAGAAGATTAGAGGAGCATTTATGGAGCTCTATAAAGGGCTTGGTCTACTCAAAACATACAGGTTTTTTTTTTCTTCTTTATTTGTTCTTTTAATTAATTATTAGTATGAGAAAATGTTTAAGTTAAAGAAATTTGACCTTGATAACTGGGTTAGCTTGATGGAACTAGATAAACACACACCAAAAAAAAAAAAAAAATCACACTTGTATAAATTTATTATTGCATATGCATATGTAAAACTAATGCAGAAATGTCCACAATTTAATATATAAAAGTGAATGTTAAAAAAAATGTGTGAAATTGTGGATAGGAGATTATCAAAACCCAATTAGACATGAGCTGCATGGCATTTTCCATTGCCTCGTGTGGCTGCCTTTAATAAATGAAAGTTAGTGAAGGTAATGCGCTTGCCTTTTCAAAAGGGAGCCGAGGCCTAAAAATATCCATGGCCATATGTGAAGCAAAAAATCAAATTGAATTTGTTAAGAAGAATAAATTCAAACTAACTTTGAGGCTGCAATGCAAGAGAAACCTAAATTAATAAAATGTTATCCTTGTTTGGAGTAGTTATTTAATTATAGTTCATGAGTTCTAATTGCTCAACTGTTAAAATATCTGATAGTTGAATAAGAGATTTAGGGTTTAATTTTCGCCTACACCAAAAACTAATTGGTGTTTTGATTTGATGATAAAAATTTATTATCAGAAGCGGATGTCATAGGTTGAACCTCTCTTAAAAAATAATAATAATAATAATTCGGGAGTCCAACCGTGTAATAGTATCAAGTCAATGTATTTTGAAAGTTTTTAATAGTTTTTATTTAGTTTGTGGCACATCCATAGATATTAGGAAGTTTTTTTTGGACAAAGAAACTCGTGGTTTTTGGGATCATGTGTAATTGTGATAATTCAATAGATACAAAGTGGCAGGGGATTTTTGATTGTGTGTTTTGAGTTTTTTCTTTATTTTATCTAAATTAAGCATTTTCAATTCTAATTCACTTTTTTTTTAATTGAAATAATTCACTCTTTTTTGCAGCTCACTGAACATGACGGCATTTGTCAAAATAATGAAGAAATTCGACAAGGTATGGTGGTAATATCTGGATCTCAATTTACCAAATGAAAATAGCTTACCATATATATAACATTCGACAAAACACAAATAGAAGAAAAAGACACTAAAGGAATTGCATAGATATATTCTGGTCACTAGGATATTACACATTTGGTAGATAAAGCTTTTAGCTTTTAGTTGGCAATTCAGGTCGATAGCATTCAATGGCATTAAATTTGATGATTTTTACATAACAGGAAATGAAATGGGAGTTTTTAAAATATAAAAATCTGATGTAATACTTGCATTTCATATATACCATGTCTAAGCTAACTGGTTTTGAAGACAATGATGTCAAGTACCTCACATGAAGACTGTGAGACTTCTAACAATTATCAACCTACTGTTCCTAACTATCCATGACTCATACCACGTTACCTAAATGGAGTTATTGGAGCACCGTTGTTTCCTGTTTTTTCTTTTTCCTTTTTTCTGTTAGATAAAACTTTTGACCATTATAGAAAATGGACATTACGGATTCGATTACGATTAGATCATATTTTTCTTTTGACAAGGACCCTAATTATTTTTTATTTTCTGTACACATTTTTCCTTATTTACTTTCCAGAAATACAATTGAATTAAAATGTAGTAGTAGTAGTATTTAGAAAGGATTAAGTTGAATATATTCCAATGAAATTATTTGTTCTAGCATATAATACTATTTCCTTCTCAAAAAAAACAAAAAAAAAAAGCATATAATACTATTCTAATGATGCAATTATATTCTAAGTTCTGTCCACAACTTTTAAAATTTTAATATTTCATATGAACAGGTATCTAACCAGAATGCCTCGGAAAATTATCTAGAAGCAGTGAAGGGGTCTCACTTTATTAGCTCTGACAAGGTATGTCCAAGTCTTGTAGTAATATTCTTCTTCTTTTTTTCAAAAAATTTAAATTTTTAGGCCAATTAGTCATTTTTTGACACAAAGATACACATCTAAATCACTAAAGTTACTAGGCTTAATAGCCACACATTATTTCTTCAAATAACAAGTGAATTGTTTTAGGAATAATTTTTTTTAGCCGTCCACTGTACCTCTCTTGATAAGATTCGAAGGACAAAGTATATTTTTAAGTACTGCTAATCATACTTTAGAGGATAAAAATAAAATTAACAAAAATAATAATAATAGTTAGGAAATGCTAACAAATGCCCTTAGGACATTGATTAATAATCCATTTAAAGAAAGTTTTTAAGGAAAAAAGAAAAAAAAAATTAATGTTTTGACAATTTTTTTCATTTCCCATAAAAGTGGTATCAAAACTTTCCTAAAATAAATTGTTAATCAATGCCGTAAAGGCACTCGTTAGCGTGACTTGTAATAGTTTCGGTGGTGATAAAGTTTCAAAGCTCATTTAGAATTTGTACGACCAAGGTAACCGAGTCAATCCCCACCAATCACCTAAAAACAATTTCTATTGTCAGCATTGAATTTTGTGGATATTAATAGATCTTTGTTAGTGATTTACTGACCAATAATTTCAGTACTATGTTGTCTTTGATATAAGAAGATTTTGGAGAATAATGTGATGGTTCTAATAAGGAATTGTTTGTGTATTATTATATTTGGTTTGTAAAAGGTGGTTCGAATGGTGGATGAAGTGGAGTCCATATTCACAAAGCACTTTGCCAACAATGACAGAAAAAAGGCAATGAAGTTCTTAAGGCCCCAGCAAAGAAAAGCTTCTCACATAGTGACCTTCTTTGTTGGTAATGATCTTTCACTACTAATAACCCACGTATATATACTAATTCTCCATCAACACTTGAACCCTGCTGGCCACTAATTGCTTAGTGGGATTAGTCCTGACTAATAACCACCGTGAATAATGAATAATATGCAATCTTAAGTAGGCTCCACCAGGCACTGTGCCTCATTATCTCATTTTCATAAGAATAAAACTGTGCCACTATTGAATAAAGTTCCATTTTTTTCTTTTTTTTGGGGCCTTTCCTTTAAGAACATTGAATAAAGTTGCTTGGTTTTTTTTGCAGGATTGTTTACGGGTTGTTTTGTGTCACTGTTTACTGTGTATGCACTCTTGGCACACTTGACGGGTATATTCTATGGCGGTAGAAGAAAAGATTATATGAACACAGTATACCCAATTTTCAGGTGGCCTTATTTCACATTGTCCTCAAAAGACTTTATCTCACTTGTTTTACTAGCCTAAAAAGATTTAACTTGACTGAATTAAACAAGCCTTTGTATCAATAAAGTAAAACAAAAATTAACCATTGATTTTATTTTCTTTTTCCTTGCAACAAGTGGTAATTAAAATATTAAATATTTGAAACTAGATTTTCCTTATAAAGAAGATCGACAGTAACACTCAAGTACAAAGCCATTTAAAAAATAAACCATAGATATTTGGACTAAAGTGTCTAGAATTAACTGTGTTGGGAAAAACAAAAAATTTATGAAAAAATATAAATTTGTTTAAAACCGAGCTATTAGGGCTGACCATGGATCAAGTTGAGTCGGATTTCTTGCAACACGACAACTGACCCAATCTGGAATTGAATAGTGAGGTTCCTGGCAAAACACTAGTAATGTTCATTTTTTTACATATCATATTTTGTCCATATACTCTCTACTATTAAGGTAAAAGACTCAGATATGTTATTGATATGCTAATAGTAAAGGTGTGAATTGTGCAGCATGTTTGCGTTGCTGAGCTTGCACTTGTTCATGCATGGGTGCAATTTGTTCATGTGGAAGAGTAAAAGAATCAATTACAATTTCATCTTTGAATCCTCACCAAAAACAGCCCTCACGTACCGAGATGCATTCCTCATGTGCACCACCTTCATGACAATTGTGGTTGGAGCATTGGTCATCCACCTTTTGCTAGGAGCCAGTGGATACCCACAAGGCCCAGTGGATGCCATTCCTGGACTTCTTCTTCTGGTTAGTGCAATTTTTTTTTTTTTTTTTTTTTTTTAATTTTTGATAATTCGATAGTTAGGGAAAAGTTGGATTTGAACTTTAATGTTTTCATTGAAAACACTCATTAGGTACTAACCCATCAAACTAAGACTATTGGCAATTTTATTGTTGATGTCGTGTTCTATATATCATATTGGACCAAAAGAACAAGAAATAAACATGTTCCAATTGGAAAAATCTCCTCTTAAGTTACTAATATTTATGTAGCAACTAGCATAGGCGTTCTTAGCTTTTTAAGAAACTAATTGCTAACATGTGCTGTGTATGAGAAAAATTATCAAAAAAACTGTTTATAAATGTACATATTTAAATATATATTGTAAAAAAGACTGGACTCATTCATAACCAGCAAACATAAGGCTTGAGTAGCGTTAATTACATAATGAGTACTGCTACAGCCACAATATTTTGACGAAAAGTCTAGGTTTCAGAGTTAGACTAAAAATCTCCTAGGTTTCATAAACCCAACACACACTGGCTGTCTCCAGGTAAAGCCTGGTTTTCATGCCAACATTAAATGTTTTTATGAATCTTGTATTGCCTTTGTTCTAATCTTAGATCCTTTTTTTTTTCAGTTGGCCTTCACTATGCTCCTATGCCCATTTAACATCTTTTATCGACCAACCCGCTACCGTTTCATTCGTATAATTCGTAATATAGCATGCTCTCCATTTTTTAAGGTACATTTATTTCCATTCTCATTTCCTTCAACAATTAATGGTATTCATTCTTCACAATATATGAACAATTATTAAATTACAGCTATTTTAATTTGTTTGAACAACTCTATGTATTTAGGTTGCGCTGGTGGACTTTTTCATGGCTGACCAACTTACTAGCCAGGTAACAACTCTTAAACCTACAAGGCTACAATATCTGGTCCAATGAAAAAAGTAACTTTTGCCTTATAAAATCCGAACATCTACTTCTATGTTCTTTTACTCCATATTCTTGGTAACCAAACAACTTTTGGGACATTTAAATAAACTTGTTTTAGATTCACTCTCTTCTCTCGATATAGCTTGACTAATCTCCAATACATTCTTCTCTGTTTATAGATTCCATTGCTGAGGCACTTGGAAACCATAGCTTGCAACCTTCTGGCAAGAAGTTTCAGAACACACCAGTATGAAACCTGCTCTGATTTAAAGCTATATCAGGAGCTATCTTATGTAATTTCGTTTTTGCCATATTATTGGCGAGCAATGCAGGTAGCTGTCCCAAACTCCATGGCAGTCTAATCAATTGTTTTCCTCTTTTGTGTATGTTGGAGGGGCGGCTCTTCCACTAATTGCCTAGGACCTCAAAGTGGAAGAGGACCAATAATTTATCCTATAGTATAGTAAAATCTTATAAGAAAAAGTTCACCTCCAACCCAGTTTGAAGCTATCTTCCTCCAACTCATTATATGGCAATTAAAGAGACTATCCATGTTTAGTTTTCACATGACTTTTTAATGAGTCATGTGACTTGATTAAATAATACACATTGATAGTTTTATAAATCACCATGTAGTAGGTTAGAGGAGATAGCTTCAAAAACTTTGTCCAATTTGTCTAAAAATCTGTATGCCTTATTTACTCGTATGAAAATGATGTTGCATTAATCACAATTCACTGCTTTAGCAAGTTGTCGAAAACTTTTGTTGTCTGTTATAGCATTCTTGGTCCAACTAACACTTTGCTCTTCAATGAAACTACAAGTGTGCAAGAAGATGGTTTGAAGATTCCAAAGGGGAACATTTGGGTAACATGGGGAAGTATGTTTCGGCCATGGTGGCAGCTGGCGCCAGGTTGACATATGATCAGCATAAACATGACGCAAAAAACTACCATGTATGGTTTGCTATGGTCTTGGTGACTTCTGGGGTGGCTACAGTATATCAGTTGTACTGGGATTTTTATAAGGACTGGGGTCTTCTCAGATCAACCTCCAAAAATTTATGGCTTAGAGATAATTTAATTCTGAAGAATAAAAGCATCTATTACATGTCCATGGTGAGTAAACTCTTATTCTCTTCTTCTTCTTCTTCTTCTTCTTCTTCTTTTTTTTTTTTTTGGTCCTAGTAGAATTTTCGTGGCCTTCTTCATACCACTTTTAGACAAAAGATATGAACAGATAAGAAACTGAATTGCAGGCCTTGAATGCTGTTCTAAGAGTTGCATGGCTGGAGACCATAATGAAAATCGATAGAGATGCTGAGCAAAAGTTATTAGGTTTCCTCTTGGCTTCATTAGAAGTTATTCGTCGTGGGCACTGGAACTTTTACAGGTACTTTCAGTCTTACATTAAAAAATTTTGGTTAAAATTGTTATCCTGTCTAGGCAGAGTTCTTTATATATAATTGAACTCTATGACTGGCATTTTAAGAATATGAGAGTGACTGTTATATTAGCAGCTATCTTATTGATAATGCCTCTAATTGGAAACAACTCCCCCCAACTTTAGTTTTTTATCTACTGTTTTCCAGCAGACACAAAATTAGCAAACAAGGCCGCATTAACAGGAACCTTTGAGAAATACTTTTTAGGTTCTTTATTGGTTAGTGATATAATTAAGTTGTTCCTCCATGGCTTTGTGAACTATGGAAATTGAAAGTAAAGTTTTCTCATATTTGTAATTTGTCAATTTAATAGGTTGGAGAATGAGCACCTAAACAACGTCGGCAAGTACAGGGCAGTAAAAGAAGTTCCATTACCATTCGGCGAGATAGATTCTGATGGCTGAACCCTTTCTTGGACTCACGTACAGATGTCCCTTACAAGCTGACCCGGAGAGGCATGGGATCGCAAAAGGGTTCCACATTTCAAAATAACAAAATGTGCAGTCACACAAAGCATTCATTACATATCCAATTCAAAATGTGAATTCTAAGGCTCCGATTGTAATGAAGAAAGCTCTTGTAAAAACAGCAATGTTCCTTGTACATTTAGTTATTCTAAGTTGGACATGAAGTGTGTCTTACATTTCTGAAAGGTTGTTCTGTATATCTTCTTTTTGCTTGGCATATTCTGTAGGTCTGGCTACTTGAAAGTTTTGTCTGTCTAATGCAGTGGCAACTACAGACAATGGAAATCAAGCAAAACGAAATATGGTTCTCTCAAGCAAAGTCCACTTACTTTGAGAAATATGGTTCTCTCAAGCAAAGTCCACTTACTTTGAGAAATACGGTTTTCTTTCATGAATTCTTGCATTTTTTTCATTCCAAGTGTGATAAACAGTGGCTTGCCAAGTTAGTTTACAAAATACATGCTACAGACTTTTTCCCTTCAGCCTTTTCACAGCCCAATCAATCTCCTTATCCCAACTACCAATGCTTCTAACAAACATGCACTTTTTATGAACTTCTTTGCAAACTCTTAAAGCTTTATTCACCACCAATAATGTTTTGATACATGGTTCAGAAATCGTTTCATGTTTCTTATCCCAGAGTCAGGCTCACATTTTGGGCTTCTATGAACAGGATTATCCCTTTCCCTTTCCCTTCACCACTAGTTACTATCAGTTTGCATTATCATCATTTCTTGCATTTGCCATAAGAGTAAGAATTTTCTAGATATAAATGCTAGAGAAAGAAAGAAACCAATAATTTTCTATTGTTGTGATGCTTTACTTGTCTTCAACTCTCATGAACACTAACCATTTTACTTCCCCTTTAAAACCTTCATCCTCACAGATTGGAACCTGATTGTCTTCTCTATGGTTAATTTGGCCTGTTAGTCTAAGGATATTTATTTTCATGAAATTAGTCTGAGTTCATCGTATAAAGGCTGCTTGTAGTATGGAGGAGCAGTTTGTTCTGCAAGTTTTGAATAAGGAAATCTTGCAATTATTCCTTTTGGCAATAAATGGAAACCATATAAAATATTAACATTTTTCTAGGACTCAATCTTCCGATGAAACTCATAAATTTGTGTATATCCCAGAAACTTATTTCTCGTAGAATTTTTGCTTCATTTTCAGTTGTATGCTGCTTCTTACCCCTATTCTTGTCTTCCAGCTGTTGGTGCTGGTGTGTGGGGGGGGTGGTGGAGGGAATGTTGTGGTTGAAAAATTGGAACTTTTAGTCTAAATAACTTAAAATTTTGAGAAAACAATACCATATATGCATTTAATCATTGACAGACATAATGTTAGATAACTTTTAGTCCAAATGACTTAAAATTGAGAAAACAATACAATATATGCATCTAATCATTGACAGACATAGGAAGTTACATACTTATTGCATACTGAATCTAATGTTTATAACATATCCTTATTTAACAGATGATTCAATCTAAAACAACATTTCCAATGTGGGTGTATGTATTATTGTGTACGTATGTGTGCACATGTAGATGTTTGCATGGTTAAAGAAGAATAAGGGGAATCAGGAAGCTTTAGAGAATGTTACCCTTTCTAAGGACTCAGCTATTCTCTTTGAAATGCAGTAAGCAGTGGATTGAATGGTGATCATGGGATTGACACCAACGGCACTTGGCAGAACACTAGCATCACAAACGAATAGGCCCTCTGCTTCCCAACTTTCCCCATTAGAATCAACCACACCTTCTTTGTTATCAGCCCCCATCCTACAGCTACCCATCTGATGGGCAGAGGTGAGTGTTGTCCAATTCTCTACCATCGACAATGGCCCTTCCACTACAGAAACCATATCCAAAAACTCCCCCATTTCCTTTTCACTAACTCCTTTGCATTTTAATCTCTGCCCATCACTACGCTGGGTGCCCACCTCAACAGCACCGGCTGCTACCAAAATTCTTAATGCCTGCCTTAACCCAACCCTGAGGTTTTCTCTGTCTGATGTATCTAACTTGTAGCTTATCCTTCCCTCTACCTTAACTTCTCCAGATCCTGAGTCCCTAACTATTGCAATCAAATGAGAAGTTCTTGCATAATTAACCATTCTTCTCTTGAAGTCTAGTCCAGATTCCCAAGGACATAATCCAGAAAATGATCCCGGCCCTAGTGATGGAGTTTCTATGATGGCTCTCACCTTTGAGTCTCCCCCACCCACATCATGGACCGATGTGATTATTCCACCCTCATAGCTTTTACCCTTGAGGTCTGTATTTGATTCTGGAAAGTATCCCCAGGCCATAGCAACAGGGTGGAGATGAAGGTAGCGGCCAATGTTTTGGTTCTTCAATCCACTTGAGATCATTATAGGGGGTGTTAAAAGAGCCCCACATGCCGAGATTGTTACTTTGGCCTTAATCTCTACTCTCTTTGTGATGTTGTTACTCAAAGTCTTTGCTATCACTCCCAGGCATCTCTTTGTTCTTTTGCTTCCACTCTTGTTCTCTTCCAATTTGAATCTCTCAGCTTTACATCCTGTTAAGATCACTGCACCATGATCCACAGCATCCACGAGCCATGTAGCATCACTCCCTTTCTTCTCTCCTTCTCTACAGCCATAGCCACAAGACCCACAATAATGATTCTCCGAGGAATTTCGTGGCACATAGTCAACTTTAAGGCCTAAATTCTCACACCCTTTTCGAAGTACTTGATTTTGGAACCCCTCCTCCACACAAGTCTCAGTTACACCAATTCTCTCACACACAATATCCATAGCAGAGAGATATTCAGGGCTCCCAAAAAATGGGATTTTGCAGTCCTCGGCCCATTCCCGAAGCACTGTATTAGGTGTTTTGATGCATGCTGACCAGTTAACAGTAGACCCCCCACCTACTGTTGAACCTGCCATAACAAAGACTCCCCCATCAGTAGATGCAAGGAGTCCCCCTGCTTCATATAGTTGCTCCAAGGAGGGGCCTTCTAGAGAAGAATAATCAGAAGCAGTGAAATAGTTCCCTTTCTCAAGAACAATGACCTTGTGTCCTGAACATGCAAGCACAGCAGCTGCAACTCCTCCTCCACATCCAGAACCAACAACTACAACATCACATTCAATTTTGAAGAGGTTCTGCTTGGGGTCTAATTCAGCTCTGATACCTCTCTGGGCAAGAGATTGCACAAGGGTTGAGTCAGTTTCTCGCATAGTTTCTACAATTCCTTTGTCAAGGGGCCTTTTTTGAGGGACTTCAAATGACTCCTTGTCAGTGTCAACATGATATCCAATGGCTTCCCATGCTGGGTTTTCATCATTTTCATTCACCTGTAGAATGGAACAGCATAAAAGATACTAGAGTTAATTTCTTAGGTGTTGTGCTTCACTCTGTTGGTTGTAGATTCAACCAACCTTTGATTTTTTGAAGAAAAGATTGAATTTTTTATCAAAGATCTGAATTTTGAAGTGGACATTGGAAAATTCAATTTAGATCCCAAACAACTAAACACAGATTAATTGATCAAGTTATGGTTTATTCCAACATAACTCTTGGTCCGCTTGAACTAGAACCACTTCAAGGAAACTCCTTGAAGATTTTGCTGCAGTGAACCTTATGGAAATGAGTTTGTGGTTTCAAACAATTTCTCACTCTTTTTAGGATCACAACATGAATGAGTGGAAAACAAGGTTCTTCTCAATTAAGCACGAGGAAAAAAGACAGCAGTTTCTCTAAATATCTTTAGAGCACTAGTAGCATTAGATATACTAAAAAACTTATATTTCGATACATTAAAAAGTTACTTTATCTAATTTAACACACCACTTAACAATACACCCTACGGCACATCTTCTATTCATTCACCGTTATTTAAATATTCTTTCTTTATTCCTTTTAATTCTTACTCTTTTGTTCCTAACAATCATTGAAGAGAGAGAAAGTTTGAATAATTCTCAAGAGTCACAAAGAAAGAAAAAGTTCGAATAAAAAATACCGAAATATTATTTATAGCACATCTCGTCACACGTTACTATTATTAAAACGTCATTGTAGCTCACGCCAAATTTATTTGACATTTGGCACAGATAATAGAGGTGATTTTTTGTGTTTGGTGTTCTAAATTCTAAAAATTATCACCAGCCATATGTAACCTAACCATGTTTTTGTCAATAAGCCACAACCCAAACTCATTTTCCCACATGAACCAGTATGCCACTTCGCATGCTCAAGTAACCTAACCTCACCTTGCACACAAACTGGGGCACAAACTGCTTTACCAATCTAGCCACTCAAGCCGCATGTGGCATAAGGAAGGCATGTCTTCAAGAGCAGATTGTGCTATGCTACCCCTCTATCCGTGGTGCATGATTGCATGATGAGTAGGCTATTTGTGATACGTGATAGTGGTTTTGTGTAAATTTGATGACCCGTGGTCTTCAATTTTATCATGATGAAGATGCTTATGATTTGTAAATCAGTTTGTGGGCATGATTTTGGACAACAGCATAGCACAACCTGATGTTTCCCAAAGTCTTTATCATGATCAAGATGCTCACTCATGACTCAAACCAAAAATCAATATTAGAATATTTATAAATGCCTAAGTTGATGACAACTTTATGACGATTGTTCTTTTATCATCAAGTGAGGCACCAATAATGTATAGATGGGATTCGAATATATGTCTCCAATTCGACTAAAAACAATTTACCAACTAAAATAAGTAGTACCCATGTATTAGAATTTTCTTTTCTTTTTAGGTGTGTAAGGTGATAAAGAACAATTATACTCCTCTTTAATCAAAAATAAAATAAAATAATATCACACTCCCCAACTTCTGGGAGCGTGCATAAGTCGAGCTAGAGGGCTTTTTTAACCCAACCCACTTGGGTCATGAGTAAGTGAATTGTGCATGCACATCTTTTATGCCTTATAAAAAAAAATTAAATATTTATCAATTATTTAAACATTTTATTTCAACAAATTGTTATGATTTGTATAATGTGTTTAAATTATATTTTCAAATTCATCGAAACTAATTATCAAAATACTAAAATCAATCAAATAAAATTTCAACCCACTAACTTATGAAACCAACTGTGACATCGGATTGGATTGGGTCAATTTCATCGAGTTGGTGGGTTTGGAACAAAGTTTCTCTCCAAACTTGTTCGGAAAGAAATCCTTCAAACTCCTCATATATCTTTATATTGGGTATAAATTTTGAAAATTTAACTGTTGGATTGCATGTTCTTATTATATCCTTCATGATTGTAAAATTTCAAGAAGATCAAAGATCAATGGCTATGTCATCAAACAAATATTAAAATTTCAAGTTCTTATGATCTAAAATTGTGTATAAAAATAAGTTTATTGATCGAATAGTAATAACAACTAATTTGAACGAAATTTGATAGACATGTTAAAAACATAAGAAACATGAAATTCAACAGTTAAATTTTCAAAATTCACACCCAAAAAAGAAATATTTAAAAAGTTTCTCTTCAAACAAATTTGAGGAGAAACTTTGTTCATGGGTTTAATGTATACCCCAACCTCCTTCCTTCATCTTCATTAGGGCCCGTTTGAAAGGAGAGAGGGTGAAGGGAATAGAGTTGAGTTGATTGAAAATAGACTAATTTTAAGTTAAATCTCCTCTACTCTACCTTACACCCCTTAATCCGAACGGACTTGGGATAATAAAATAAAAAATAAAAAACATAGAAGCACTATCACATTGCTATTAAGAATTCGTTACGAGCAAACCGTGTCTGCCCAATCCGATCTACTAACCTTATAAAAAAAATAAAATAAAATAAAATAAAAAAGAGTAGACCTGAACTTGTCGGCCCAACGACCATTCTCTCCCATGGCACCAAAACTGCAAAATCCATAACAATTTTTTTTTCCCCCCATTGTCATTGCTGCTTAAGGACAAGAGCCCCATATTAAAAAAAAAAAAAAAAAAAAAAAGATCCCTTCTCTTTTTTACATTTCTTTTACCTGTTTTACTTGATGGATCCCCTGTACACACAGTAACATTATTCTTGTCCAAGCTTTCAAAATATAATAATTACCCATCAACGACCCTAGAATTTTAGTACCAAGTCATTAATGGATGATGACCTTTACCAAATACAGTTATAGTTTTCCACATATAGCGCATCAAATATGATTAATGCTTATCCGTTTGGATACAATTTATTGTTACTGAAAGTTGCTGAAAATTGATTGTTGCTGAAAATACTGTAGCAAAATAATTTTTAAATGTGTAAATAGTATCGTGGGACCCATGTTTAATATTTTTTAATACATAAACAATGTATGAACAATACGTAAACAGTGCATGCACTGTTCATGCACAGTAAATTTTGTCCCCCAAAGTCAACAAGTGCAGCAAAAAAAAACAGAAAACGCAACGCCACAAATAGTAAGAATAAGTGCTATCCAAACCGGCTATATATGTTAGTCCACCACAATGGTTTTTGTAAATTTCTTGGTTGTCATTATCTCTAATATACTATGCTCTAAACTGTTGCTTAAATAAATTTTTTTTATCTTTATTGGTTGTTTGGAGAGATTAAATTATTTCAAGACTTCTTAATCAAACATTTTGACATAATCAAACTATTCATCAGGACTTCTTAAACATGTTTGACCAAATTTAAAACTAGAAATTAGGAGTACTACTTTAACACTACAACGATCAAGTCCTAAGAAATAATGATAGATAATGGACTCAACTATCTTTTTCTTTTGCTTCTCAAAAAAAGAAATATATATATATATATATATCTTTTTCTTTTTCTTTTTTTTTCCCCTTATAGGAATGGACTCAAATATTGTCTAAATAAGACTAGGGAGTACCCAATAAGCTTGATATTGCCATAGCAATTTTGACACTGTCATAGTGTCATCAAGCACACACTTTCTACAAAGTAAAACTCGCACTAACTTATAAACAGTTATTTATATTTTCTCAAAATAATAATGCACGTAACTTATTATATAATTTGGTGAAAAATTTTTGAGAAATGCATTTCTAATGGTGCGCTTTTTGGAAAAGCACAATAAACTATGTAAAATAACAAAACGATTGATTTAATTTAAGTGCATGTTAGGCTTAAATTTTACAAGTTAAATTTTATCCACTTTTAGATTAATTAGTTTTTATTAGTCCAATGGTTAAGATTACTTAAACTGAAAAAAAAAAAAATCAATAAAATCCAACGGTGTGTGTGTATATATATATATATATATATATATGTATTAAATTTGATAATTACAAACTTACAAATTTACAATAAGAAATAGAAGATTTGAATACTAAAAGTCTTCACTAGAAGTACCAATACCAATTCAGAAATAAAAATTTGGAGAGAATTTAACAAGAATTTATATAACAATACAACTTCAGGAAAATTTGATTTGATCATATTATTATTACCAACTTACCATAGATTTATATTCAGAAACCAAGTCAAAAACGTGTTAGCTAGATATGGAAAATATCACTTTTGAAAGCGAAATAGACTATAATCAAATCCTTATTTTAATTTCAAATTAGAGCATAATCTGAGCAAATCTTTTCGTAGTCCACTTTATGAAATTATATAATATAATCTCAAAGAAAATCGACATCAACTTGCTACATCATTATTATGCCCAAAAAAAAAAACTTTCATACTTCCCCCTTCCATAAATTTATGTTGGAATCGAAAGTTCATATAAAAGAATGGAGTATCACATCAATATATTACTGAAATAACTAATAATTTTCTCATAATTATCTAAGAACATTCACATTAGATTCTCTAAAATAGCATAAGAGCCCTATATGATAAATGAACCCAATATATAAAAGCACCCACATTAGCTTCCCAATACAAGTCACATGACTAATTAAAAAATTTATGTGACTAAAACTACACATAATAGCCTCTTTAATTGTCACATAGTAGGTTGGAGAAAAGTACCATTTTGCCACTATGCTACCCCAAAATTAGGGAACACCATAGCTTCACGAAACAAATATTTTGTTCTCTTTTTGAAAAGTGGGTATGAGTATTTTAAAAAGTAGAGGAAAATTTGGTGTTTTGAAAAGTGGAGGAAATAATAAAAAAAATGAGTGAAGTAAAACTATTTGAATGAAATAAAGTTTAGAATAGATCATTGATGTAGTTGTTTTGAAAAGTAGTTAACAAAAATATAAAAAAGTTAATTTTTATTCTAAACTAGTGAGAAAATTAGGCACAAACTAATGTGAATAGTCTAAATCGAGTAAGTATCATTGAGTTATAAAATTTTTCGTATTACTTGTTAAATTTTCAAGAGAACAATGACATTTGAGATAAAAAAAATAATTAAAAAATTGAAAAATTAAAAAAAATTAAAAATTAAAAACCAATGAAAAAGTTAACTGGAATGTTCAAAGTTTTTATTTATTTATAAGTAATTAACTTCAAAGGATTGGCTAGGTGATTCTTAAAGCCTCATGATATTCACGAGATCTTAAGTTTAAAATTTGTTGCCTCCTAAGGAATTTCTATACCCTTTTTTGTCAAAAAAAATTTTATAAGTAATCATAAAAAGAAATGAAACAGAGTGGAAAATGTAAAAGGGTACCCTATTTGTTTTCTAACTAAAAATAAAAATTAAAGAAAGAGAAGAAAAATCTCTCAACATGTTTTGCTTTCAAGGCAATAATAATGATGCGTTTGGATACTGCTTAAATGTTTAAAACTGAAAACTTATTACTGAAAATACTGTACCAGAATAATTTTAAAACGTGAACAGTAGTCATGAATCCGAATTTTAAAACACTGCCATGGGTCTTCATTTGTTGGCTGAACAGTAGTTATGGGTCCTAATTTTAAAATATTATCATGGGTCTTCATTTTAAAATGTAATCAGTAGGCATGAGTCCCAGTTTTAAAGCACCAAACACAAGCGTGAGAAACATACTGTGCCATCCAAACTCACACTAAGATGGTCAAAACGTGGATCCCTTTCAATCTACCATCCTCCAATTTATGGCTAACAACTAATGAAAGTTAAATCTAACTGTCATGGGCTATAGCCCGAATCATACGAAAAATCTTTGAACCCGAAATAAAAGGAAATATGTCTTATTCTATGGAAACTTCGTCTAAGAAACAATTTTCTATTTTTAAAGTTAACATTTCTAAGGAAAATATTCAGGTTAAAATCTTCTTCAAATTATAACTATGAATTATTCAAAAAATAGATAAAATAAGACAACCTGTAACTTTAGCATCAATGAATAAGCCTTTATTTATATTTTTTCAGCAAAAGAAAAAGGCTCTTTTTCAATCCAATGCCGTACGAAGTAGGTGGATCAAAAATGAAGGAAAGAAACTCTCGTAAAAAACAAAAACTGTTTGTCAAGTTTGTAGGCTGTACTGACAAATTTTTCTCTATTTATTAGGGAACTTTACGGAATAATACTGAATTTTTCTATATTCTTTGCCTTTTTCTTAGAAGAGAAATGCTAAAAATGCTACATTCACAATATTTTCATAATAAATTATAAGTGACTAGTTGTTATTGATTATAATTTGAACTTATAATTAAAATTAATTTTTTACTCTACCAATAACAAACTGTCACTTATAATTTATTGTGAAGGTATTGTAAAAATGTTATAGTGATAACATTTTTCTTTCCTAAAATGACAAAAAATAAAACAAAACAAAGGGTCCAAGGTGCCTTTAGAACATTTTTTAATAGACCATTTTTAAGAAAGCTTTAATACCACTTTACGGGAAATATAAAAATTAATTAAAAAATTGATTATTTTTTTTAATTAATTGCCTTCCTTAGCCCCTGGCTTCCACACCTTACAATCACTCATACTTGTAAAGTGACCATTACACTAAGAGTATGCGGTAGTGAGATTTTAAAAAAAAGAAAAAAATTAATAAGTTGGGTTGTTTACTTGTTTATACTTATATTAATGGGTTGTATGTAAAAAATAAAAGACTTCATGTAGAGTACATAATAAAACCAGTATATTTTTTACCACTTTTTTATAGAAATAATTATAATAAGTTGCTAACTCCTCAGCTCGAACATTTTTTCACCCTAGACCTCTAAGCACTTTGTGCACGGAGAGGTGTCAATTCAACTACAAAATCTTTATCTATTTTTTAGCATCTTTGATGTGAATGCAAAAGAAAAACTTGAAGTCAAATCTTTCACTCTCCTATTTATTGAGTCATCGTAAAGAAAATTATCCAATGAATATAAGAGTTATTGAAAGGGAAAAATATAAATTTAAAGGCATAAATTAAGGAGATTGTCAAATCACGTTCTCTTTCAAGATTTTGAATTTATGTGAGAATCATAAATCTTATTAACATTGTGAATGGCTTGGTAAAGAAATATTAACTGCTTAATAAGCTGGAAGAGTTAGAAGTTTAAACTGGACCGGAACATGACTAGTCTAAAAGTCCTAATCTAGCCTCCTTTTAATTTCTTTCCCTTCAAGTATTCACCAAACTATGAGTCATCTATTCTCCAAAAAAAAAAAAAAAAACTATGAGTCATTGAGAAAATATAATGTTTCATTCACAAACCTCTGTATCTTGACAGCAGACAAGCAGGATAGCGTCAATGATGATCAGGTGTTGATATTGTGATTCCAACCATTTTTAGTTATTTTTCATTCCTCACTTCAATGTTATATCTTATATCATATCATTTTCATAGGTGTTATATATTTGGGTAATTATATTTTAAACCTTAAAATTTTATGTATTTTTATATATCTTAAAATATTTCATTTAAATCTCAAAGTTTCTAAAACGTCTCATTCATATAACATTCTATTACTTTTTTTTTTTTGGGGTTAATCCCATTAAATATGACATTATCAATTACTTTGAATGAAATTTGTTTCAAAATTTAATCTTTAAATGAAATTTACACACACACACACAAAAAAAAAAAAACAAAAACAAAGATTTAAATAAAATCTTGGCGAAACTACATTGTTGGTCCCTAAAGTTTACCTACGGAGCACTTTTAGTCCCTGAAGTTTCTAGTGAGCGCTATTGGTCCCTAAAGTTTCAATAATGAGTGCTAGTGGTCCTTCTATTAACTTCTGTTAGTTGTTTTGTCTATGTGTCTAATGGAATAATGATGTGGCAATTTTTTAATGACGTGTCTTTTTCTTAATTAAAAATTACATATCAAAATACACATCAGCTTGGATCTCCCAAATCAAATCCAGTTCTATTTTGAATCATACACTAATTTTCTTAGGAACCAAACAGAACTACTACTACTGATTTTCTTAGCAATTTGCATCTTATAATGACCACCTGGCTTCTTCAAGCTATAGTACTACCTCCACTCTCTATAAAACCAAAGGATTTAAAATCAAAACCCCAATTTGAATTAAAAAGAAAAAAAAAATAACAAGAATAGGACTATTTGCGATAAAAGAAAAAGATGGAGATACTCTTTTGATCGTCCACCAGAAAATATATTATATAGGGTAGGGAGATGCCTTCCAAATGTGGGTGTTAGTCTAACTGATCTCGAAGATACCATTTACTTTGGAGAAATATATGAGTTGTGGTTTTTCTTTCATTACCCTAATAATTATAATCGCTATTATGTTATATCTCCAAACCTTGAGAATGTTTTCAATTTGTATTTGATTTTCGGCATGTACTACAAATTTCCAAGCAGTGGTGAATCTAATAGCTAGTAAGAAGGCAGGCAATGGTAAATTCGGCAAGCCAGGTTTCAGCGATTGGAAGGCTTCAGCGATTGGAGAATATTAGTAGTAGTTTTGTTTGGTTAGTAAGAAAATCAATGGAAGATCCAAATAGAATTGGGTTTGATTTGGGAGACTCAAGCTGATGTGTAATTTTTTAATAATAAAAAATCGTCACATCATTAAAAAAAATGTCACATCATTATTCCGTTAGACATATAGACAAAAAAACTAACAGAAGTTAATAAAAGGACCACCAGCACTCATTATTAAAACTTCAAGAATCAATAGAGCTCACTTGAAACTTCAAGGACTAAAAGCGCTCTATAGGCAAATTTTAGGGACCAACAATGTAGTTTCGCCTAAAATTTTTGTAAAAGAATTTAAAATATAAATGAAACATTTTGACATTTAAGATTTAAATAAGATATCTAAAACTCTTAAATTTTAAAAGTGTTTTATCCTGTAATTTTCTCTAAAACTCTAAAATTTTATTCTTCGCGTAGTATTGTATATTTGAGTATTTGACTGACCTTGTTAATTTTCTCTTTCTTTTTTAAATAAAAAGTTTTTTAGAGCTTTGACAGTAATGACAAATGTAAAATGATTTAGTGTATTAATTGAGTTAGAGCTCTGACATTAATGGAAAAATGAAATAAAAAGTTTTAAATATGGACCATTCCTATTTGAATCCCAAAAAGGCAAGTAGGAATATGTCTGCCTCTCTTTTATGGGAGAGAGGATGCATGTTTCATAAACATAATGAATTTTTTCCTTTTATGAAATTAATTGAGTTAGAGCTCTGACATTAATAAAAAAATGAAATAAAAAGTTTTAAATATGGACCATTTCTATTTGAATCCTAAATAGGCAAAGAGGAATATGTCTGCCTCTCTTTTATGGAAATGAAAGAGAGGCAGACATAAGAATGGCGGAGTCAAGAAATTCAATAGTGGGCTCAACAATAATGACGCTATTTGTTAAGTTGTTTTTATTAAAAGAATAAAAAATGTTAAGAAGTGCTCTTAAAGTACTGGTTAATAATTTATTTAAAGAAAATTTTAATACTTTTTTTATTAAAAAAAAATCAAAATATTAATTACTTTTTTTTTCATTTCTCATTAACTTAAAAAATTTATTTATGATATTAATAATTTATAAAAATATTATAAAATAATTTATGGTTGTAATATTATCTATTTCACGTCCAATAATAAAACTAAATTTGTGTCCCATCCTTTCCTTTCAAAAAATTTGTGTCCCATCCCTTTAAGTGGGGCCCAAAGGGTTGGAATCAAACCTTTTGACAGTTCATTGATCCAGCTATCATTATTTTATTTTTTTTTTTTTAATTGTAGCACAGTAGGATGGACTTTTATAGATTTACATTATATCCGTGATACAAACTTACACGGTAAAGACAAAAAATATATAAGATATAAACTAAGAATTTTCCAAATAGGAATACTGGGTACTAAAATAAAACAAATGAAAGGTTTTTTTTTTTTTGGTCTTCTTTTGTTTCAATCTCTAGCTAGGTACTAAATTATAGTTTTCGTCAAAAAAAAAAAAAAAGTACTAAATTATAGTAGTAAATATAATGTAAGAAAAAGCAAATAGAGCATGAGGCATTACCCGAGAGAAGAAATTGTGAAAGGACAAGGCCTTGAT
The DNA here is from genome assembly GCA_032727855.1 of Quercus ilex subsp. ballota. NCBI lineage: Eukaryota > Viridiplantae > Streptophyta > Magnoliopsida > Fagales > Fagaceae > Quercus > Quercus ilex. The sequence goes on along the minus strand of CM064913.1, from coordinate 20,087,432 downwards.
GTAAAGAACTGCAGCTCTGATCGGTGTCAAAAATCTATGCCTGAACCACTTCTGCAAAATTTTCTCCCTATTCTCCAAGGATATGCTAGAAAAGTTGAAGACGAAGGGCCATTTATTGCTAAGACAAAGAGGTCCACAAAGCAATAAAGTACCCAACCTAGTACCCAGCGCCCCTAAAACCACTCTCACTAATATCACAGCTTCTGTTACTGCTCTTTTCCCTATAAGCTCTGCAACCTGTTCTCATTCCATTACAAAAGAAGAAAAATAAATATTAAGTACTTCTTGATGATTACCTAACTGGCCTTTGTTAACAATAACCTGATGGCATAGGTTAAGGTTTATTAACTATTTTTTTTAATATATTTTCAAAAGATAAAGTCTAATCCCATCCAAAAAAAAAAAAAAAAAGATAAAGTCTAATTGTGCACTAATAATATTATTTACAAAATATATATATACAATTATAATAAATTTGTGCGTGCAAACTAATTAATTACAAGCAAATGACTTTTTTCTTTTTTTTTGAAAAATATGTATTACAACTCATAAATATTTGTCTAACGTGTCCCATTTTGATAGAAGCTTGAAAGTCTCCCATGGAGGGTTGCAGAAACTATCATTGATAAATTTCATGAGTTCTATAAAAAACATGACATTGAGAACTAAACCATGCATGTACGGAACTGCTGATAGACAAACAGAAACTCTTACACACAGAGAGTAATTGAAGAATTAATATTATTACCTCATCAGGAATGGGAAATTGAGACCCAGAAGCTTTGTAGAAGGACTGCACAGCCTCGGTAGGTTGGTCATTCTTCCCCTCTAAAGAATTCAATGTCAAAGGAGGTAATAAAGCCTCACAAATGCTAGCCAGTGATTGAATCTCAGCCGCCGTCCACCCATGACTGTATTTACTCTCTCCTCTTCTCCCTCCCCTCAACAAAGGATGCCTCTCTCTCTTCATCTCTCTCTCTCTCTCTCTCTCTCTGTTCGTGTCTTCCGTGTCTCTCTCCTTTGAAATTGAATCTGCGTGTGCTCTATTTAAGGGAGTTTATAGGTGACTTTGTTATAACCAAAAAATAAATGAAGAAGAAATGTTTTCTTTTTCTTTGAACAAATTAATGCTTTGAATTTTGATTAGTAATATCTCAACATTAGGAATTTAGGGATGGCAATTTTTACCCATATCTATGAACTTATCCATTACCCACCTTATTTGGATAAATTTTAACCCAACCTATTTGAATATTTGAGTTAAATAGGTAAAGACTCATTTGGTTATTTAATTAGATGGGTCTAAATGGATAAATCCACTAATACCCACTACACCCATCTAAAATTTAAATAAACAACATAAAATCTAAATTTTTAGAAAATGACCAAAATACCCCTGAAAACTAATAAATGACCAAAATACTCCCAAAATCCAAAAAATTACCAAAATACCTCCAAACCCAAAAAATGACCAAAATACCCTAAAAACCTAAAAATTACCTAAATACCCCCCCCAAAACCCAAAGAAAATGACCAAAATACCCCCTGAAACCCAAAAAAAGACCAAAATACTCCCAAAACCAAACAAATGACCAAAATACCCCAAAACCTAAAAAATGAACAAAATACCCCAAAATCTAAAAATTACCAAAATACCCCCAAAACCCAAAAAATGACCAAAATACTCCCGAAACCTAAATATGACCAAAATACTCCCAAAACCCAAAAAATGACCAAAATACCCCCAAAACCTAAAAAATGAACAAAATACCCCCAAAATTTGAAAATTACCAAAATACCCCCAAAAACTCAAAAAATGACCAAAATATCTCTGAAACCCAAAAAATGACCAAAATACCCCCAAAACCTAAAAATTACCAAAAAATGACCAAAATACCCTCAAAACCCAAAAAATAACCAAAATACCCCCGAAACCCAAAAAATGACCAAAATACTCCCAAAACCTAAAAATTACCAAAAAATGACCAAAATACCCACCGAAACCTAAAAATGACCAAAATACCCTCAAAACCCAAAAAATAACCAAAATACCCCCCGAAACCCAAAAAATGACTAAAATACCCCCAAAACCCAACAAATGACCAAAATACGGTGTTGTTCCTTAAGTTTTGTCCTTTTATATATATTTGTCTGGCCTGTACAATGGCTAAAATGTTCCAAGACTATAATAATAATGGATGATGTTCCTGTTCATTCCAACTCTATTGATGAATACTAGAAACATTTGTATTCGTTTCTAGACACTATCAAAAGAAATGGTCTTGTTGTCTCTGCTAAAAAAATCAAACTATTTCAAACAAAAGTCCACTTCCGTGGATATGACATCTCTAAAGGATGGATTCGTCCTATAGATAGAGCCATTCAATTTGCTAATAAGTTTCCTGATGTTATCACTGATAAAACTCAACTCAAGAGATTTCTTGGGTCCCTAAACTATGTTGCTAATTTCTACAAGGACATGAGGAAACAATGTAAACCCCTTTTTGATCAGTTACATAATAATCCTCCTCCTTGGTCTGATGTCCATACTTTCCTTGTTAAACAAATCAAGTCTCATGTTAAAACATTGCCCTGTCTTGGTATTCCTACTGTTGATGCTTTTAAAATTGTTGAAACTGATTCCTCTGACATTGGTTATAGTGGTATTCTGAAATAAAGGATCTCTCCAGAGTCATCTGAACAAATTGTTCGCTTTTATTCTAGAATCGGGAATAATGCACAGTTAAACTATAGTACTATTAAAAATGAGATTTTATCTATAGTACTATGTATTTCAAAATTTCAAAGTGATTTATTAAACCAAAATTTTTTATTACGTATTGATTGCAAAAGTGCTAAATATGTTATTGAAAAAGATGTTGAGAATATTGCTTCAAATCATATTTTTGCTAAATGACAAGCTATTTTAAGTGTTTTTTATTTTGATATTGAATATATTAAAGGATCTCAAAATTCTTTCCCTGATTTCCTTACCTATGAATTTCTACAGTGTCACCATGGCAATTAGAGGAACAAAAGACAAAAGCCCAGCCACTAATAAACCACCTGTTAAAAAAGAACATGTTTCTTCCCTGGAAACTGTTAACCGATTCACCCCCTTAGGTACCATCCCTAAGCCTAATTACTCCTCTATTCTAGCCTCTTCCTACGATCCTTATGCTTTAACCAGTTGTGGGGCCTGAGAATCTGGCGACCCTAGCCCATTTTATATTAAGCCCAAGGCTCATGCCGAAGATGGAGAAACATCCGAGGATGATCGAAGAAAGTCCAAGTTGCCAAGAAACATCGCCGAGGACAATCTTGTCCTCGGCTTGCCGAGATCATAGAAAGGAAGAGCAGCACGCCACCAAGGCGACCTCCCTAAGCGCCCCAAGAAAAAGACAAGTACAATGGATCATCCATGGAAGCATGGTGGGGGAGCAATTCAAGAAGAAACTGTCACTTCCACATTAAATCCCCACAACTAACGCCCTGGCTACATTAATGAGGAAATGACATATGAACAGTGCAGCCTTGGTTGCTGCAACTCACAGGAGGTTTGGTAAAGTGGCTGATAGGACGGTTAGTCAGGTATAGGCTTGGATGATCAATAAGTGGAAGGCAAAGATCGTTTAAAGAGGACTATATAATAGGTAAAACAGATCCTAGAGGGGGGGCGGGGGGGGGGGGGGGGGGGGAGGGGGGAAACGATCTGAAGAATTCATGTAATTATTCTCATTCAATAATTATTACAACAAAGCTCCTCGGATTGTGCCGAGGACAAACTTTCTTAGATAATCTCAGTTCATCTTTGTTTGATTGTCATGAATGTCATGTTGACTGTTGTCCATGTACTAAGGTTTAGTTCTTTGGCCTACTCTCTACAAATTCATTGTATTGGACTAGTTGGGTCTGAGCCCACTCACCCAAAAGTAGAAGTGCTCAAACCTAGTCCCTACACCAGTGTTTCCCAAACTGTTAAAACTGTTTATCCCAAAACTTCTAATGCTTCACAATATGTTAAAAAACAATCTATTCAAAACCTGTTTTTTATTGAGTCAAATAGAGCTTCCATTACTGATCCTTTTTCATTTGCTACTAGTTACTTTCCCCCATGATTTCATTGGATCCCTGAACTTGGTGAAAAAAATGTCCAATATTACTCTGATATCCTGTGCCATGAAAACTCAATCACTATTAAAGCAATAGCCGATAAGATCAACACTACTAAGATAATTTATCACAGTGTTTTCCTGAATCATATTATTTCTAAAGAAATGTGGGGCCCTAACCCTGCCGCCACAAGAAGGCTTCCAAAATCTCTTATTCCCTATTCATATCATGATTATCTCACTACCTGGTTCAAATTCATGCTTCGTCAAAATGAAAATATGTCTCATTCATGGTTTGTTAATTTTGATAAGTATTTCAATTCTGATTTCCCCTTCTGGTTCATCCGCTGGTGGACCCAATTTGGCTCAATTGTTGAAATATTCTCTGAACCATTAATGAATTCTTTCACATATTTTAAAAGTGTGTTCAAAGTTGATTCCTATGGTGCTAAATTCCCTCCTTTACTCCATTTCATTAAGAAATACAAGGTTCCTTGGATTCTGAAATGGCAATATGATAAGGAAGGAGATGTTCTCACTCGCCGATGGTATGTTAAGTGGTGGGATAAGTTTCCTCATACATCATCAATTATTAACAATGTTACTAGAGAATTCTCATCCCCAAGTGCTTCTTCAGCGTTAAGAATCAATACCCCAGTGCAGAAAGCTGAACTGGCTGATGCACCTGCACATCTACTAAAACTATTAAATCTTCTGCTAGCCCTAGAAAGAAGGGTTCTCCTTTGGATGAAATTCGCAAGGACCCTGATGCTCTATATGCTCTCTTCAAGATGATATCAAAAGATAAAGAAGCTGTTGTATCAGATGATGAACGGTCCTCTGAAACTTCTGTTACAAAAGACCCTTACTACCCCTACAATCAGGAGTGGTTTGGTCATGATGAAGAAGATGCTGATGATTTAGCGAAAGATTGATTGATTCCCTTATTTGTCTGGCCTGCACAACGGCCAAAATGCTACAAGACTATAATGATGATGGATGATGTTCACCATGCTTTCAAGTATTCCAAGACTATAATGATGATGATCATCATGCTTTCAAGTATTCCAAGACTACTTTCGGTAAGAACTAGACAAGCCTCTTGCTACGGATATTTTGAAGACAAAAAGTAAAAAAATTCACTTGTTACTATTCACTGTACTATTCACTATTCACTGTACTATTCACTATTCACTTTTACTGTTCATGATACTATTCACTCCAAATTTTTGCCTATTTAACGGGGGTTGTCCCTTAAGTTTTACTCAGAAGTTTTTCTTAAGAGTTGGAGTAGAGAAGCCTTAGTTTTCCTCTAAAGCTAGCCTTCTCTTCTTTAGAAATTCTCTCCAAAACTTCCACTATTACCTACTACTTCCCCACAATCTTGAAACTGTTGAACTGTTTCAATCTTGTAACTACTACTAATGTTGTAAGTGTTTTGTTCTATTTTTAATAACAAGTATTTTCAGCTTTCAGTTTAATATACTACTTGTTGCTACCGCCTCTTTGGATGGTTTTATACATTAAATTGTTTTGATATATATTGCTTGGCTGGTTTTATCGCCATACTATTGTTTTAAATTACTTTGATTACATCTGCAATACCGCCTCCTTGGCTGGGTTTACTTTGCTTACTTTACTTTCAACAAATTATATTATGCTTCCGCCTTTAGCACTATGTCCCTTTCCCCTGTATATATATATATATATATATATATATATATATATATATAATATATATACAAGATAGAAATTCTACTCTATCCTAATTTAAGTGTATATATGTGTGAAACTTTTTTCTGGAGACTTGAACCCCTACCCTTACTCCCCACACTCCACAAGCACTTAGATAAATGAACTTTCTTTCTTTCTTTTTCTTTTTTTTTTTCTTTTTTTGATGCAAATGTGGACTTTCTAATCTAATGCAATCCTTTCAAAGGAGTTATTTTATCCTAGTTGGAGATGAAAAGGAAGTTATGAAGTTATAATTCCTATTTATAACCAAAAATATTTTAATGTAAAAATGTTTACAGAGTAGGGGTGGGGCTGGAAAATCCCTTCTCGGGATCGCTCGTCACAAGGTAGCTTTGTAGTTCATGAACACGTGGCTCACAAAAATGGTTAATGGCATGTTTGGATGTTTAAAAAAGGAGGGGGAGTAGAGTAGAGGGAGGGAGAGTAATGCAATTACCTTGTTTTGAAGTTTTTTAAAGAATGAGGGGGAGGGGTTTGGGGGAGTTTGGAGGGGTTTGGACTCCCTCTAGCCCCCCAATTTTAATTCCCCCAAATTGGAGAGATTTGGAGGGGGAGTAGAGTACATAAACTATTGACCAAGTAAATTACCTAATTTACCCTTATTATATTAACAAAATTACACAAGGGGAAGGACTAATTACTCCCTTCCCTCTTACTAATTTTAAAAACATCCAAATAAGGTGGAGGTGAATCATTCTCCTCTACTCTCCTCCCCACTACTCCCCTTCCCTCTACTCCCCTCTACTCTCCTCCCTCTCTAAACTTCCAAACAAGCCATAAACGATTGTATAAATGATCTCAACTAGTTGTCCCACTGCCAGTTGTATATATCTTATAATAAATAATAATAATAATAATAATATAAGTTTGTTATAGTAAATGAAGATAGAAGAAAGTAGACTCTAGTCTTTATTCTAACGTGTTTCTATGTGGAGATATATTATCTTGGCAGACAAGTGCATGCGCTCATTGTCTCACTGACATGTGGATCCCATGCGTGAAGGACCCGCATGTCAGTGAGACAATGGGCACATGAACCCGTCTCACCCAAGATTTTTTCCTCTATGCGAGGGGAGGGAACTCCGGAATAATCTCTATGTTTGTTTTCTTGTTAGTTGTTACCACTTTTCCTGTGTTTCGTTCGCTTCATTTCTTATGTTAAGCTATTTTTATTTCAAGTCCCTCCCCTAGGTGACAAGGGTAGTAGATGAAATAGCTCATATAAATAAATTTGCATGGAAGGAAAAATGTATTTAACTTTTGCCATGTAATATTTGGATTCATCACAATTCACAATAACCCCTAACGTCCAATGTATATATATGTATATAGACAAATCGGGGATCATTTCTAGAAAATCATTTCCTTTGTTTTTCTAAGATGAAGGACTTTTATAGGAGAAGTTTGGGCTTGAAATTCACATCCCAGCTTTGTGGGGTATATGTTTCGACTTTCGATACTTTTTTTTTTTCGTGCAAAACAATGAAACATACCCGGAACAAAATTTTCTTTAGAACTCAATTTTCGAGTTTTTTAGAGAGGTTTTTCCACCACAAGATGCATACGCGATCTCAAGAGTTACAAATGCAGCTTTCACAGATGGACATCGATCCTACTCCAAATTTAAAAAACTATATATCTCCCACATTTTAAATTCAAACTAGTCAAATGTGTGTCCATATTGAAGCCATGTATGTATACTTTCTAATAGAACAAGTTTCACTCAACAATTTCTGATGATTGAAGAGATATGATCACGTAAGTGATCAAATGTCATTTTCTGACAATAAACTGAGCACAATTTTTCACAATGATTAATTGAAATGCACAAGAAAACAAACTACCCACAAAATCCAAATCCAGAAAAAACAAAAAAGTCCCAGAAACATAAAACCAACTAAACTACCCAAAAAGAGTGATGATGTTAGGGTTCTCATCGTCAATCTCGTAGACGGTAGAAATAGAATCATACAACAACGTTGAGGATATACTGACTAGAATGTGGTATGAGTTAGTGGTGGAGGAATTGTGAAAAAAAATTCTTTAATTCACGAAAACAGACCCAAATTGAAAAACATTTCTATTGTCTGGATCATTTAATAGCCTCAAAATTCAGAATCTACACAAAAAATTCAAGTGAGAAATGAGCCAGTTTGAGCAAAGAAAATACTGTTACTTTGAAAAAAAAAATTAAAACTTGGTTAACATCTTGTCAATATTGGTCTATGGAGAAAAAGAGGAGTTTGAGAGTGTATATAACGTCATTCAAAATATATAAAATTCTTTGTTTGATGGAATAAAATTTTAGAACACCAACACACTCAAATAAGTGTTTTTGGACCATGTATGTGACAAGAATGGCCCCTTAATTCATTCCATGGGAAATTGGAAATAATTCGAAAGATAAAACTTATTGGTCCATTTTCTCCTCTCTCAATTAAATGCTAGTGTTTTTTTATAGAAAATTTCAGCCTATAGCTATAGCATCCGCTCCTGTCATCAAAATGACCCCATATCTCTTTTTGTGTCTGTTTGGCAAAAATTATTTTTGTCAACTTAAAGTCTATTTAAATACTGCTTATTTTGCTGAAAACTGAAAACTTATTTCTGAAAACATTATAGTAAAATATTTTTTAAATGCCAAACACACATTGTTCATGCGTTTTTGGTGTTGGCTGGTCCATGATGGGACCAGCCAAAAAAAACGCAAAGGCAAACTACAGCAATTCTGAAACGCACACTTAATTTACTATTCAGTTTATTTTTGCTCCTATTCATGGGTTTCACTGCATTTTTGGTACTATTTATGAGTTTCACTATACTATTTCAACTAACTTTTACCTTTATTAACAGTATTTTCAGCAAAAAATTTTCAGTTTTAGCAAAATAAATAGATCCCAAATAGACCCTTAGTGTTATCATACTAAAACACAAATTGATTTTTGGTATTAGCGGTGGTCGAACCCCATATCTCTTTTTAATTAATTGTTAAAATGATAATTATAATAAGGGTAAATTGCAAATTACACCCCTAAAGTTTTGGGAGTTTAGATTTTATACCCTGAAATTTTAGAATTTAAATTTTACCCCCTAAAATTTGGAGTGTTTGAATTTTACACCTTGATATTTTAGAATTTGAATTTTATCTCCTAAAATTTGGGATTATTTAGATTTAGTACGTCCAAAACTTTAAAGTGTAAAATTCAAACACCTAAATTTTTGGAAGTAAAATCCAAATACTCCTAAAATTTAGAAGGTAAATTCCAAATTTTAAAACATCATAGAATAAAATCCAAACACTCTCTAACTTAAAAAGATAAAATCAAAATTATAAAATTTTAGATGTAAAATTCAAACACCACTAAACATTAAAAATGAAATTTGCAATTTATGGTTATAATAATTGGGAAATGCTAACGAGTGCCCTTAGGGCACTGGTTAAAAATCCAATTAAAGAAAGTTTTTATGAAAAAAGAAAAAAAAACAATTAATGTTTTGACAGATTTTTTCATTTCCCATAAAAGTGATGTTAAAACTTTCCTAAAATGGATTCTTAACCAGTGCCTTAAGGGCACTCGTTAGCATGACCCATTATTTTATGTATCTTTTCTCATATTCGTTGTGGCCTCGTGGGATGCGCCGCCAAAGTAGTTTGCATTAATTTTCTTATATTGATTGAGAATTTTGGGCTGCACCGCCAAAGTAGTTTGCATTAATTTTCTTATATTGATTGAGAATCTTTTTTTTCTTTTTTTGTAGGGTGCGCCAGGCCCTTGCAATAGTGCAACGCATGGAGGACGCTTGAAGAAAAGTAAGGGCTCAGCTCTTTGCTTCAACCTAGAGTTTTTTTTTTTTTTTTGGGTAATTATTTATGCAGGGGCTCGAATCCCTGAGTTGAAGGTCACTAAAGAGACCGGGTACCACTTGGGCCAACAGGCCTGGTAGTGGAGGTTGGTTTTTTTTTTTTTTTTTTTTTTTTTTTTAATAAATAGGCAATAGATTGTTTCATTCAGTAAGAGAATCTCCAGCGTACTCTTTACATTTTCGTACTGTACTGTTTGGAAAACTAACAGAACATTTTACTTCTTTTTACTTATTTATTTTTTTAAATACACTTTTTAACTGACTCTATTCTATTTAAATATTCTTTTTTCATTCTTTCTTTTATATTTCTTTATTCTCCTTTTAATTTTCCTTCCTTATTCTTAAAAGCTATCTTCATAATATTTTTACAATACTTTTACAAAAAAATATTTGTGATAAGTTGATACTGATTTTAATTTGAACATATTATTAAAATTATTTTTTTTCTTTCTGAAAAAATTATTTTTTCTCACCAATATTAACTAATAATAACCTACAACTTAAGATTTATTGTAAAAATATTGTGAAAATATTATAGTAGCATTTCTCAATTTTAATTATTTATTCTTTATTTTATTTTTCCCTTATCTCTATACTTTTTTTTTTATCCATATGTTTTTTCTTTTCTTTTCCCTCTTTTTTTCTCCTCCACACACATATACTTCTTATCTCTATCTTCATTTTCATTCTTTGTTTCTACCTCTAGACATTTAGCTCTCTCTCTCTCTTTTCTCTTTTTTTCTCTCTCTCACTTACACACACACATAGAGATCGCTGGCAAGAGAGAGTTAGCCTTAAATCGGCGTTCACGCATGCACCCTTGTCCGCCCCACCACTACTTGTCCTCTCACCACTACAGCTCAAATGCGTCAAATTTGCTTTGTTGTTGTTGTTGTAGTTTTTTTTTTTTTGTTCTGATTTGATTAGTTTTAAGATTGCGATATGAGTTTGTATCTTGATTGTGATTGAATAGAGATGTTTGAGAGAGAGAAAATTCTAGAATGATTGAGATGTTTGCACTTAGCTGTTGTGAACTCGAGTAAAATTGAATATTTTATTTGGTGGTTTGAATTTTTTACTATAGTTAATTGTTTTGCTCAAACAATAGGTCATCAGACCAAGAGAGTGATTGTTCATTAGCAAAAAATTTTTTGCTAATGAACAGTAATTTAGAGAGACTGTTGGAGCACTATTTTGTGAGTTTATTATCTAAATTTTGGGTTTAGAGAACTTGTTGGAGATGCTTTAATTAAACCAGGTTGAGACATCAAAGTTCTTCATTTCAGCCAGGAGATCAAGTCCCTTGAAAATTAAGTATTTGGGCTCTAGCCCAACTAATGTGGTCCAATCATTAAAATTAAATCGGACCCATGATCTATGGTATAGGTTCAAGACATTTATGTACCATGGACCAACAATTAAACATACTGGTTACAGTTACATTCATACACAACAAATCTATTGACAATCTTCTCCCAAAAAAAAAAAAAAAATCTATTTATAGAATTAAAAATAAATAAATAAATTACAACTGATATAGTATGTTGTAAATTGTAATTGGGATAAATAAAAACAGTGTCAATTATACCCAATTTAATCTTCTTCTCAAAAAAAAATAATTTGATAAGTTATTGCGTTAACAAACGATATCCTTAAGGTTTTATGGTCAAACGGCATTATATTAATATAGTATATACAACTGTACAAGAAATTTTCCCATAAAAAAATTAAAAAAAAAAAAAAACTATACAAGGAATTCAAGAACCTAAAACTGCTAGAAGCAGGCCATGGTAAGCCGTGTTCTTAAAACTGACTTCAACAAGAGTTACAAGGAATTCAGGCCTGCACTACCTCTAGTTTAATCAAGCAGGTGAGGACAAACAGTGTTCTAGAAACTAGACCAAACTTAATTGATCAAATTTTCATTTTAATAAAAATAAATCTATGTACACAACTTTTTGACACTTTTTCACAAATTATTGAGGTGACAAGTTTTCAGTATGCATTAAAAAATGAGAACTAGCTCTCATCAACCAACCCAAGTTTTGGTCCGGTTATTACCTCTTCTCTTCTTTCTTTTTGTCCAATTTATCATTTTGATACATTTTTTGCTAAAACTGGCTAGAAATGGCGAATTGATCACAGTTTTTAAGAATCAACTAATCTTCTGTGTGTGTGAGAGATTAAAATGTCATCTTTTTTATTACTCTTGTTGATACAATACAGTAGAGCTTTACGGAGAAGTGATTAAAATGACACCTTTTTCCAAAAAAAAATCCAAGCAAACTTGTAATTTGAATGATTAACCATAAACAGATTAAATTTAATAGATTTCTTCAGCGTTTATTCTACTTGAGGACTGCTTAACTCATAGTAAGATCTTCCCTATTTAACGAGAAATAGCAATGGATGCAGGTGAGCAAGTACATCAAAGAGATCTATTAACTAAACCCATAAAATTAAATTCTCTTAAAAAATCAGAGAGATAAATGAATAGCAGAAACAGTAGCAATTTCGAATTGGCCCCATGAGAAGAGCCTGTTATATTGCATTGTGCTAACCACACCAAGTTCTGGTGCTTTGGCCAATTACAGTTGCAATGGAATGAAAATTGCTTTCTTCAAAAGTTTGCTCAAATCAAAGCCCTCAGAAGAGTGTAGTAAATTTTATAAACAACATGGTCTTCTTATTTCTACTGGTTTCAAAACAAAAATCTTGGATTTGCTTATAAAATCAAGTCACCTAATGGAAAGTGAAACAGAAAGTACCCATGATTTAAAAGGCTAATTCTGGCGAGAAGGCTTATAGTTATATAACTGATGTGACCGAGCTCTCCCAACATTTTTTCCCATTTTATTTTATTTGGTTTCTGGTATTACTAAGTTAAACCTGTCCTCGGCACTTGAAAAATATTCTAAAGCATAATATCATATATAATATATATACACAAAATTGATCTGATGCCTATACCAAGTTCTATATAACAAGTTCAACTTCAATAAATATAGCACATTATTTCAAACATCTTACATAGCATGAGATAATAGAACACAAACAGCAGCACATTCTTTTGCTTATAGTCCTTTCCTAGGCAAATCAGGCTAAACAGGTTTCAAGCATGTCTCATACCTCTGATAAGCGCCTCCACACTGCTGGGCGATCTCTTGATATAAGGAGAGCACGAGATGACAAGTAATCAAAGGAAGGGGAACACAAGTCATTTGGACCAATGGTATCTATAACTTTTTGAGTGTTTCCAGAATCAATGGTGAGAGACTGCAACCCATCATCCCTCAAGGCATCAAATACAACTAGCCCCAACCCACAGGCACCCATTATAAGGTTTGAATTTCCCCAAACTTGTGTTATTGCTGTGTGGTGGAAGTGTGCATTGGATTCTGGGAAATCATAAGTGCTGTGTAGCCTTTGTTTGCGCAATGAGTACTGTTGCACCTGTGAAGAAGACTGCTTTCCCCCTACTGACCTTAAACTAGAGCAGCCAAGGAAGATAGAATCTCCACGAGAGAAAACTGACTGTACACTGACACCAAGTTTTGGTATCTTAAGACCTACCCCAGATGGGTGGCGAAAGTCCAAAATATTGATAGAATCCATGGTGCAGAATACACCATCATTTCCTTCTGCTTCCGCTGAACTTACTCTGCATTCCATATCAACTATTTCAGAGCAGGTACAAGAAATTTGGTAACATCTTTAAAAACGTATTTAATTACTACAACAAGAACATTTCAAATCCCACGTATATTTACAGGCGGGTAGCCTTAGAACATGCTATATATCAAAAATCATTTTCCTAAGAGAAGCAAGCAATATCAGAAGCAGAAAATGATCATTTCACAATGACACTAAGATTTTGGAGGAAACAAATTCACCAAACTCTATTAATCATGAAAAAAAAATTGTTTTAAAAGAAAAAATTTTAAAAGCTAAACTCTATTTGGGGGAAACAAATTCACCAAACTAAAGTGCCAAAGCAACAAAATATGGTGAACCAGCCAACAAGAAGAGTACTAGAACAAAAGGCAAATAGTGAAAAAAAATGCAAAATGAAAATGCTGGCACTCACCTTTGGCGAACCCCACCACCCAATTCAGCATCAGTATTGTTCACATGAAGAGCAGAAACTTTTCGACCCGACAAAGACACAGATACTAGTGCTTGAGGACTGAGAGAGTTCACATCCCACACAGAAATTGTCTCTGCTTCAGCAACAACCACTTTTCCTCTGTTTCTCCACTGCACTGGGCTTGAATAGTCCATTGTCAACACAGGCTTCTGCACATCCCATTTCATAATTTGCTCCCCATCACGAATATCAAAAATCCTCACACCTTTCTGACAGCTGGCAGTTGAGATTATAAGAGGTCCACAGGGTCTATACCACCATTGCCGAGTCTCCGGGGCCAGAATACTATGAACAGAAGTTCTTCTATGTACAACGTTATTGGATAAGGGACCAAGTACTGTTCTGGAAGAAATTGTACCTTCCTCAATTTGGAAAGCTCGCACATCTTTGGTGTAGAAATCCCAGGAGCAAAATCCTGAATCCATGGCATTCCCAGCAGATGCAGCCACAACATATCTTCCCGAGCAGCCATCCGCACCAGGGGCACGAATTATCCAACAATCTCTCCATATACCAGATGAGACTCCTGATGGGGGCTTGTACTCAGCCTTCTCCTGAAACAAAGATGGACCATCAGTGGACAAAACAAATCTAAAAACGCAGTGCTAGTTTTTGGGTTGATGTCTATTAATGCAACAAGCAATTCACACCACCATTAAAACATGTAATATAGTTCATTGATCTAAACATACTTCCAGTTTAGCAAAAAGAGAGATAATTATATAGAGTAAAAACCATTAAAATAAGAATCGAACAGAACAATCCATCCAAAGCACATCATTGACATAATGCAAGTAGAAGTGATCTAAAGTATTTGTACTACTATTTTTCATTGAAAATGGACAAAATCATTTTAGGGGAAAAGAGATTGGCAAATTAAATATCACAATACATAACTACATAAACACTTGATAGAAATGTACCTCCAATTAGATAACTAGAGTGCATACCTCAGAATTAGCAATATCATAAAATGAGCAAGAACCATCAATATGGGTGAGTAGCACTGCCTCCCCCTCAGAGACAAACCATCCTCCTGTTGAGGTCTTACAGCCAATTTCATTCAGTTGATCAATGCAAGTATCTTCTATCTCCTCACCAATTATTGCATTCTCTATATTCTCCTGATCATCAAACTCATCAAGTCTCTCATCAGTTGTGAGATTGAGCTCAAAATCACGCTTATCATGGAAAATATTTGAAGAATCTTGAGCTCCTGTAGAGGCAGCGCCATCCATTTCTTGAACTTCACAATATTCTAAACCAGCTTGCTGGTCCCTCGTGGTGACTTTAGCTTGCTCGGTATTCAAGGAAGCCAAGAACTCAACTGCTATTGGGTTCTCATCAATAGGGCTAAACAACTTCCCCTCCACCTTTGATTCACAATTAGATCCTACAACATGTGGCTCATGAATTTGAGAAGCACCTGATGTTACTTTCAAAGACGTCCGATTTCTGAGCAACTTATGATGAGGTAAGAGTCTAGCTTCCAGTTCCTCACAATTCAACCCTTTAACCGAACTTTTAGCACAATCCCCTTCCACACTCTTTCCCTTCTCAACCACCCCGTCCTCACGCTCACCATTTCCTTTCAACACCCCCACTTTCCCATCCGAATCGCCTCCAACAATAACCATCGCCTTCTCAATCCCTGAAATCTTGCTCTGAATATCTGAAAGTATCACCTTTGATGTGTCGGGGTTACTCATATCTAACATCTCCTTTGTCCTCTTAATATCCGACGCAATCCTCTTCACTTTCCCTTCCAAAAACGCAAGCTTTTCATGAAGTTTGCTCGGATACTTGTTACTGACCTGACCACCCACCCCATCTTCAACTAAGCCCTTCTCATTCTTCGAATCATTCAAAGACTTCTCAACACCATTTCCAACCTTCACAACTTCCTCATTCGACTTGAAAACCTTATCAACCCCAACACAAACACCAAGTCCAACTTTTTCATCAAAATTCAACGAATCTGAGATTAAATTAAGCTTCCCATTACAATTTTCCAAAACCCTAATCCCATTCAATTTCTTCCCACTTTCCACTCCTCCCATTTTCAATTTTTCACAAAGCCCACTCTTTTTTTCCAATTCCACACTTTCTTTACAATCCCTAGAAGCCCTAGTCCGAGTTACACTCAAATCCCTAGACCCCTTTTTCTGCCTAGTACCACCACCACCACCACTGGCACCCACAGGATTAGAAATCCTACGATCTGAGAAAACCCTAATGGGATCAGAAGGACTAGAGCTCCTACCTCTAGGGGCCGATGACGTGGACCACCGGACACGCGAATCGGCGCCGTCGTTGGAGAGAGCCATGGACACGGTCTTGTCGACGCGAGGAACTGAGCGGAGAGTGGGCTTTTGGGACCGAGAAGTAACGGTGGTGGGCCTGGGGTTCTCTTTGCCGGAGGCAGATTTCTGTAAAGTAGGGTTTTTGGGTTTGGTGGCGGAGATTGGGGTTAATGTTTTTGCGGCTGGTTTGGTTGCGCCGCCTCCGACGCCGTGGTCTTTGAGGCGGCGAGCTGATGAGGCGGACATTAATTTAGTACTGCTAGTAGTATAAGTATAAGTTAATGAATTTGTTTGTAATGTATGTTGGTGAAACTGAAAAGCTTTTTATGGGTTTGAGTTTGAACTTTGAGTTTGAAGCTGTTTGTTTGAGTTTTGACTTTACAAATCTACAATGTTAATAATAAAATGAGAAAGAGAGAATTGAGAAGATGTGGGGTGGGTATTGGGCGGGAATTTATTTGGTTTTTGAGTTTTGAATTTTTTTGGAGGGCTGTGCCTGTGCTGGTTTTTTTTTTTTTTTTTTTTTTGCCACGTTTGCTCGGTCAGCCTTTGTTTCTTTCTTTTTCTTTATTACAGTATTATTATTTACCCTTTCGGAGTTTTTTTTTTTTTTTTTTTTTTTTTTTTAATTTAAAGCATTTGTTTTCATATTAAAAGCATTGACACCGTTTGGTGCAAAAAAATTTTGTTTGTTATGTACTTACTTTTCAAAACAATTTATCTATATCTATACTATTATTTAAAAAATTTCTCTTATTTGGATTTTTCATTTTTTAGTTCAAAAATCCTCCTACACCCCTATGTTTAAGTAAAGACAAAACTAAAGGACAATCCGGTAAAAATGCAAACTTCAACTCCCACTAAAATATTGCCTAAAAAATATGACAACTCTCCTATTAATTTTCAAATTGATTTATTTACTTATAAATTAGATTTTCAAAATAAAAATTATATATATATATATATATATAAAATAAATAAACACAGTTTTTTTTTTCTACAAAATAGGACCACTAATAAAAATAAAAATAAAAGCCTCATCACACACGCGAAGCGCGTGTGATGAGGCTAGTATCATATTATCTATTTTACACTATATTTTATTAAAATATTAATTTTTCTTAAATTTTTTTTAATTATTTATCTTTCTTTACACACAAGTGCACAACAACCACCATTCACTATTCTCCTTCATCTTCAAGATACCTAAATAAAAAATAAAAAATTAAATGAATAGTATCAATAAAAATTTACACAATTATTGTAACAACCATGTATTTTTCACAACTTTGCATAGCCTAATGTAGGTAAATTTTAGTCGAATTTTAGGTTTGGTTGACTAAAATGTGATATTTTTTCTATTATACAAGCATTGATGCAAGTGCTCTAATAAAACCTTTTTACTCATGATTCATGAAGATTATTATGATCATTTTATTTTTAAAACTTGCACACATGGAAGATATCCATAGTTCCATTCTAAAGATATTCCCTATTTAGTGTGTGTTTGAGTATTAGCTTTTATACTAAATGTATGACAAAATTTTCAAAGTTATTATTTTTAACAACAAAAAAAATTATTATAATTTTTTATATATATAAACTAAGACAAAACACTTAAGGATTTAGCCAAATGAACTCTTAAGATACGTTTAGTACACTGAATGAGGATTACGATAGGAATTGTAATCTTTATTATTAGGAATAAAATGTGTTGTAATGTAATAACTAAACATATTCATTAGTTTAATTGTGAGTTATAATATTAGAATGAAACTTAACATTTATTTTAAGAAATTTCTTACTCATACAATTATATCTCCTTAAAAATTGTTATTTTTAAATTTAAGAGAGATATGTGTTATTTTTTATGATTTTTTTTATATATAATTGTTAAATGTATACGGAAAGTTTGTTTATTTGAAAATATATTAAGTTTTGAAATTATTGCTTTTACTAAGGAATAGCTAATACAACCTTTTAAAGATGAATAGTTATTTCTCATTTTGAAGAATAGCTATTCATAAGGAATGATTATTCCTTGTAATAAAAACATAACCAAACTAAATAATAACTAAACCATAGGAATAACTATTACATTATAGCGCCTATTACAATCTACCAAACATGCCTTTAGTAAAGTTTTAACTAAATTACATTTGAAAAGGTGGGAACAAAATATTGTTTGGGTAAATTTTTTTCTACATTTAGAAAACTAGATTCACAATTTATTATGCAATCCAGCTTTATGAAAATGGCTCTTAGGTGTTTTCTTAAAACAAAAAACTAAATTGAGTAGTAATCTAGTAATAATCATGAAGACTATGGACCCACAACAAATTGTTGTATACATCAATTTAGAATACTCACATCAATAGATGCATAATAGGAAAAAAAATGTGTAAAATTTACACAATTTTGCCTGAAAATGACCCACATCAGTCAACATATAATTATGTAAATTTATAAATTTTCTACAGTAACAGTGTAAATTTACACTGATACTATTCATTTTGCATTTAATTTTTTTATTCTTTCTTTACATATCTCCCAAGAAATAAAAGAAAATGGTGAATAGTGGTTGTTGTATGTAAATAAAGATAAACAATTAAAAAATTCAAGAAAAATTGATAGTTTAAATGTAGTGTAATATAGATAATTTGAAATGGGGTATTTTAAAAAGTAAATCTATAAATTAAAAAAATAGGTTCTTATGCTGAATAAGACATGGATTTTTACACAAGTTAATGTGAATGCTCTTAAATACATTAACAATACTTTTTCTCTCTTGTAGACTGAAGCAACAGCTAAGGTAAAGTCTCAACACTCACTCACTTTCTCCATTTCATTTTAAACCCAGCAAAGTCACATTATCTCTGTTTTAGACAACATTCCATTAGATCATCATACTTACTGACTTGTAATTATTCTCTATATGTAACACTATTTGAGGAAGAGGTGGTTGGTGTAAGGTCAAAAACAACTTCAACAACACGCATTGGCTTTTTAGATAGTGTCTGTGCCACATAACAAGTTAGTAGTAAGTATGATGATCTAATGGACACTATACCTTGACTTATGATCGTCTTTGTCTTTTAAAGATCTCAAAACTTGTGGCCAAACTTTGCATTCTAAAGCCAAAAAGTATGTAAGATATCACTTTATTATCAAACTTCAACACTCTCTTAAGTAGTGTAAGACAATTACCCATTCTTTTTTATTATAAACAAACACACACACAAGAGGGAAGAAATATATTATTGCTATTTAATACATGTAACTGATAAGTTTGATAAAATATATTTATTAATAGCAATGCACTCATATATGTAGTATAACAAATCGATTCAAGCAATTGATATTGGTCAAGTAAAAAATCTAGAAGTTATTATTTTTAACAACAAAAACTTATTATAATTATATATATATATATATATATATATTAATACAAAACGCTTAAGGATTTAGCTAAACAGACTTTTAGTAAAGTTTTTATTGCACTGCATTTGGAGAGGCGAGAACAAAACAACCATCTCAATTGACAGATTTATATCCTAGCTATTCCACCTAATCAAAAGCAACATAAGAGCATCTCCAGCAACTTCTCTAAATTTTTGTACTATTTGGAAAATAAACAATGACATTTACCTTTTACCTACTTTTTTTTTTTTTTTTTGAAAAAACCTACCTACTTTTTGAAATACACTTTCCAACAGATTCTCTATCCTTTCTCTATCTCATTTAAATATTATTTCTTCATTCTTTTTTTAATCTTTTTTTATTCATTCCCAACAAGTATATTTTTCAAATTCCTAACAACTATATTTTTAAATTTCCCAACGATAACATTTTCAAATTTTCCAACAATTATATTTTCTCAATAGCCTTTTTTTAAGGGTTATATTTTCAAATGGTAATATTTCTCAATTATATAAAAATTTTGTGACATAATATTTCTCCCTTTTTTTAATAATTATTTTCCCTTTTTTTTTTCATCCATACATTTCACTTTCTAGAATCATCTCTATCTTCTTTTTTCTTTTTCTTTTTTCCTTCTTGTTTTTTCTCCTCCACAAACATACCCACTCTTCTCCTACGTATCTACTTTCTTGTTTCTTCTCCACACATGAATCCCATTCTTCAACTTCTCCTCCTCTTCTGTGCTTACCTTTTTGTTCTTATTTTCTTTCCTCTTCGGCTCACTTCACACACACACAGCCGACCATGATTTTTTGACTTCTCCTCTATGTTTGCATTTTTGTTTTTTATTTTCTTTCTTCTTCATCTCACTTCACTCACACACACAGCCGGCAGAGAGAGTTGGCCTTCATCTATCTTTGTTTTCTGATGAAAAGAGAGAAGTTTTTTCTAATGATAAGTGAAAGAGAGAGCAAGGAAGAAAGAGAAACGGAGGAAAGAGAAAAAAAAATTATTTTTTATTCAACCAAGTGATTATTTTAATAGATAAAATTTTTGAATGTGCTACAGTAAACGCTATAGTATTCTCTATTTCAAGAGAGGTACTGTAGCAACTCCATTCCAAAATATAGAGATAGCGAAGCTGTTGGAGTGAATTTTTGATGTGTTTGCTCTCCAAAATTGGCTTTAGAGAGCCTATTGGAGATTCTCTAAGTCAAGACACAATTAACATTTAGGCAACTTTAGAGCTTGCTTTCAAGGTTTTTTTCCCCCAAAACTTAAAAGACTGTGGACCTCACATGGTGTATTATCATTTGGGTTTTTTTTTTTTTTTTTTCCCTATTCTAGAAAACTAGATTTACATTTTATTGTGCAATCCAGCTTTATGAAAACGGCTCTTAGGTGTTTTCTTAAAACAAAAAACTAAATTGAGTGTAATCTAGTAATAATTATGAAGACTGTGAGCCCACAACAGATTGTTGTATACATCAACTTAGAGCACTCACATCAATGGATGCATAATAGAAAAAAAAAAGTGTAAAATTTGCACAATTTTGCCTAAAAATGACCCACATCAGTCAATATATAATTGTGTAAATTTACAAATTTTCTACCTTAATAGTGTAAAATTTATACTGATACTATTTATTTTTTATTTAGTTTTTTTATTCTTTCTTTACGTATCCCCTGAGAAATAAAAGAAAAGAGTGGATAGTAGTTGTTGTATGTTAATAAAGAAAAACAATTTAAAAAATAAGAAATTTTAATATTTTAATGAAATGTAGTGTAATATAGATAATCTGATGTGGGAAATTTTAAAAAGTAAGTATGTAAAATAGAAAAAGTAGGTTCTTATGTTAAATAAGACAGAAAGTTTTATGCAAGTTAGTGTGAATGCTCTTAAATACATTAACAACACTTTCTCTCTCTTGTAGACTGAAGCAACAACTAAGCTAAAGTCTCGATACCCACTCACCTTCTCCATTTCATTCTAAACCCAACAAAGTCACACTATCTCTGTTTTAGACAACGTTCCATTAGATCATCATACTTATTCTCTATATGTGACACTATTTGTGGAAGAGGTGATAGGTGTGAGCTCAAAAACAACTTCAACAACATGCTTTGGCTTTTCAGATTTCTTAACTATATTTCAAGTTTTCATTCTCATAAAAAACTATACCTTGATTTATGATCGTCTTTGTCTTTTAAAGATCTCAAAGCTTGTAGCCAAACTTTGCATTCTAAAGCCAAAAAGTATGCAAGATATCACTTTATCATCAAACTTCAACACTCTCTTAAGTAATGTGGGACAATTAATACGTGTAACTGATAAGTTTGATAAAATATATTTATTAATATAGCAATGCTCTCACACACACACACACACATATATATATATATATAGTGTAACAAATCGATTCAAGAAATTGATATTGGTCAAGTAATCAAATGTAAATGGTCATGGTTATGATTAAATGTCACACATGTTCAACTGCACTTCAATCTGTTGAATGAGAAAACTTAGTTTTGAAGCCAATATAGAATTCTCCAAATGACCAGTAATGCCAACAAATACATAGCGAAAGCAAGCATATTAGAATTCAGCAATAGGTGGCCAATATATAAACAAATATGTATTAACAAACTATTCGCCTGTTTCTCAAAAAAAAAAAAAAAAATCTTCCAATAGGTGGCCGAAGAAAGCATGTTGAACTTCCAATATTGATCATATTCATTAATTTCATATAAAGCAAAATATTACATTTTTCTTCTATTGTTTAAGTCTTAACCAAATATAAATTCATTAAATATTACATTAAGACCATAATATATTACTTTCAGTCCATCAAAAGTCAGCAAAATATTAAGGAGTATTATCCATACATGTTTGCTTCCTACCCAAAGTCAATTTTCTAAAGCCTTAACAAAAACATTATTCACCCTCTAAGGAGCATTATCCATATATCATCTTGAACAATATTTGTTGATGTAACTGATCAGTTGGAACACCAAAAAATACTCTTATTTTTGTTGGATCATTAATCATGAATAACATAGCATCATGTTGGATGTTCTCGAGTACGCCCATCTTCACTAATTCTAAAAATATTTCATCTTTATAATAACAATATAGTTGTCCTCTCTCCATGATAGCAAGTCTCTCCTTAGCAATCTCATGTATTTGGTTCATAATCGCATGCCCATTGTAGACACTACATTTTGTACCCCTTACAACTTGGGCCCTCGTCCCTTAATGATGCTCAAACTCTAAGGCCCATGGCCAGTTTAGAGCCCAATCAAATATCAAATTTACTTGAGCAGTGTAAAAATGGAAAAAATATGAGCAAAAATCTATTTTTGGAAATAAAATAACCAAAGTAGCCCTAGGCCTGCGCACACGGGCCGTGGCCTATGTACATGGACCAAAGCATGCGTATGCAGCTAAGGTTTCAGAAGCATAAGATCAAGTTTGGAAAGCTTTTTGTGTGAGGTAATATTTTAAACTTGTCTTTTTCCTTTCTTTCATTTTCTACCTTTAAATCCTCCTGTTTGTTTTGTTTGTTGTTAGAATATGTTTTAACATGCTTTTCTAGGTTAGGTTTAAATTTTTGTATGTTTAAAATGCATGTTTGTTTGTTAGAATTAGGGTTTTAGTTCATGCTCTGCTTTTTTGCCTTGTTCGTTTCTGGGTTAGGGTCTTGAACAAGTCCCACGCACGCATGCTATGAGCATGCGTATGCAGGCCTTTGGCTATGCATTCCAACACTTGCCCAAAAACCCTAATCTAGATTTCTTGTTGTTTGGATCATTTGTTTCACATACTTTGTCTCTTTTTAAAGCCCTTTTCATATGTTTATACGTATTTGTGCCTTTGTCTTGTATGTTTTTTGTCTTTAATATGTTTAAATTAGGGGTTTTATGTTTGTTTCTTGCTTTGATGTCAAGCAATTAATTCACATTTCCATGCATCAATGGTATAGGTGTTGTGTTGTTGCAAGGTAAGTAAAGGGTAAGTCATGCGCATTTGTGTTATGGTCTATTTTGATGATATGATGGAGCATGCTTAGATGTATGACAGGGTTTTCACATGCTAGATGAATGCTAGGTTTTCTTTTGTGTGTTTGGCTCTCTTTTGCTTTGTGGATGGATAAGTATGCTTGTTTAGAGATAAAGATGTCATGTTGTATGTTAGATGCATGTTAGTGTGTGTGTGTGAGTCTAGGATATAAGTGTTGAGTTAGTTTTTAATAGGGTTAAGACATAAGACACAATGATGGGAGGCCAACCTTAGGGTTAGCGATCTTGGATGCTTAACACCTTCACAAGAGCGTACTTAAACTCCGAACCCATACTCTGGTAATAAGATCAATGGTCCTTCCTCGAAAGGACGCTATATATATGGTTCCTAGACTATTACAAAAACTAGGTGGCCACTCCATCCGCTGTGTCCACGCCCATCTATAGCAATGTCATTTCCTTACCTTACACTTGCTACAACATTAAAAATGTCTATATATTTCTCAAGCATTTCAACCATTTTAGTTGGTTTCTTTGCCCTTTTTTATGATGTCTCACATGAGTACGAAAGAGAGACGATTGGAGAATATTATTCATCATTTGATATGTTATACTCGTCAAAACCGTCAACATTTTCTTTCAAGTTTACACTATCCTCTATTTCCTTTTTAAATTGATGAAATTTCTCATTTGCACTTATAGAACCTTCATCATTTGCCCTATCTTTAGCATACAAATATAATAACTTCACATAATGTTGAATTTGAGTATATCGCTATTTTCCAGCATTTGGGTGTGCTTAAAGGAATACAATACACATGTATTAATATTATCATTATTATTATAACAAATATCAATAAAATGTACTCACTTGTTCTGAAAATATATCCATGACGTTAAAATAAAAGTAACTAACCTCTATAAAAGGTGCTCACACTTCAAGTCTTCAACTTCAACCTAAAAAAGTTAAAAGTAATTGGATTTGTTAGGTTCTAAAGACTTAGGATTTAATGTATTTAGAACTCTAATTTGTATTGTTGGAAAACCATGATCAAAACAGGTTGTTTAATCTTGTTTAGACTTGCTCAAAGTTGTATTATTTATGTAAAGTGGGAACGAGCTGATGCAGGAATTAATAGTGCTTCTCGGCCTGGTTCGATCGATCGAAACTTAGGCTCGATCAATCGAAAATCGAGTCAGATGCGTTTTTTCTACAGAATTCCAACTCAGACCTAACTCCTAAAACGTTTAGGGTTTAATGTTTTTGCCCTAGGTATATAAGGCAAACCCTAGCCACGTTTTAGAGGTTGTTCATATTGTTGTTTTGTGTAAATCTCTTGTGAGATCTAGAGGAGTTTTCCTTTACACAAAGCTTAGGGTTTTCAAGGAAGATGTTATCTACACCTTGATGATCAACTCAGTTGCTGCCATTGGAACTTAAAGATACACAAGCAGGTGTGCTTGTACTTGCTGGAGAATCCAAGAAGAAGGAGTCCGTGGTCTCGGAGCTTGCACGTGGTTGTGTCAGTAAGTTCTACTGGTGGGTAGCAATAAGAAGTCGAGCGTGGGGGCTTGTAAGTCTTATTGTATGAACTTCGATTCTTTCAAGATAGTGGATTCAAGTTTACCTTGAGAATAGCTAGGTTAAATCCTTCCCAGGTTTTTACCGTGTGGTTTCCTGGGTCATCATATCTTTGTGTTATTTATATTTCCGCTGCTATATACTTGATATGATTGTTTGATTGTGGTAACCTAGATTTGCATAATTTGACTAAGTTAATCACTTGACTAATTAACTAGGTTAATTCGGTTATGTTAAGGGGTCTAAAAACCGTTCAAGTGGTATCAGAGTGGATAACTCTCTTGTTGTAGATCTTTTGATCTCTGAGCTGATCCTTGACCTCCGTTGTCATGGAACACGGACACTCTCTGGTTATTCCTCCTCAGTTCGATGTGAATAATTATGCTTATTGGAAAGTAAGGATGAAAGCATTCCTGAAATCTATTGATGAGAGGGTCTGGAACTCCGTTGAATACAGATGGGAGAAATCCGCTACTCCTGTGAGTGAGTGGCAAACTTCTTAAAAAGAAGCAGCTGGGTTCAATAGTAAAGCTATAAATGCCATCTTTAACACTGTTTCTATGGAGGAATTTAAGAGAATCTCTAATGTTGAGGTTGCTCACACTACTTGGAAAATCCTCCAAATTGTGCATGAAGGCACAAAGGCAGTTAAAATTAATAAGCTGCAGAAGTTAACATCTAAATTTGAAAGCATTAGGATGTCTGATGATGAATCTTTTGATGAATTCTATGCTAAACTGAATGATATTGTTAATTCTGCATATAATCTTGGTTAAATATATGATCAACCTAAAATTGTTAGGAAGATTCTTAGATCTTTCATTGAGGACTTTAGACCCAAAGTGACTGCCATCACTGAGAGCAAGGATGTAGACTCCATCCCTGTTGATGAACTTGTAGGATCTCTTCAATCTTATGAGTTAGACCTACCCAAAGCTAACAAATCCAAATCAATGGCTCTTAAGTCAATTGATGATGTTGATGTTGGTGGATTTGATGATGAGCTCTCTGCTACAGAGATTGCATACCTTGCCAAGAACTTTAGAAACTTTCTTAGGAATAATAACAGAAAGGCAAGAGGTACAAACATTGCTAAACCTAGAAACTTTAAGAAGAATGATCCCACTAAGGTTAATAACAATGAAAAACCTAGAGAAAAAGTTGGCCAATCTTCAAATAATTCCTTGGGTCCTTAGTGTTTTGGATGTTAAGAGTATGGTCACATGAAATCTGAATGTCCCACATACTTGAGGTCTAAGGGGAAGGCTATGGCTGTAACCCTTAGTGATAATGAAGTTTTTGATGATGAGTCTGGATGTGACGAGGATGGGAACTTCATTGCTTTCACTACTACTGCTGTAGTCAATGAAAGTGTGTCTGTTGAAGAGAACCCTTCTGATGGGGAACTCTCTGAGGATGCAGATCTTCAAGAAGCCTACAATAAACTTTGTAAGGTTGCAGCAAAGGATGCCATGAATGTTGAATTAGGCTTAAAGAAAGTTGCATCTCTTGAGCTTGAAAAGAAAATTTTGCTTTTTAACTTGTTTGATGCTAATGAACTTTTGAACAATGTGAAAACTAAGAATATGCTCTTACTTAATAAAGTTAAATCTTTGGAACATGATTTATCTGTTGCTAGATCTGCTAGTTCTAAACTTGATCAAATGTTGAGTGTTCAAAAGTCTCCTTCTGACAAATCTGGATTATGTTTCGTTGAGAGTATCTCTGTGTCTGCACCAAATTCCACAAACTTTGTCCCTTCTTCTTCCTCTGTACCCCCTGTGAGTGAGGCTGTGAGTGAGACTGCTAAACCTATAGAGGTCACACCTCCTAGGGAGATTAGGGTTGATCTGAAAGAGTCTAAACCTAAGGAGTCTTCCCTTTCTAAGGACAAGATGCATGGTAAGCTTGTGTGGGTTTGTCATTTTTGTGGAAAGTCTGGACACATTCATCCAAATTGCTATAAGATGCAAGCAGCTAAGCGAGCAAATAAGCCAAAAGTGCATGTGCCTCAAGCACAAGATCCTATGGCACTTATTGGTGAAATGGTGAAGGCTCTAAACCTTTATTCCAATCCTGGAGTTGGAAATCACTCTAATGTGAATATGAACTCCAATGCTCGTAATGCATCTAAAATATTTTGGATGCAAAAGGCTCGATCTAATTTAGTCTTTTTGACATGGTCCTTATGCTTCTTTACTCTATCTTTTATGACCTTTGTTTTTTTTTGGTTTCTTTTACCTTTTGTTTCTAAGATTTGCATTGCATATCTTTCATGCATTTCATTCTAGGATTGCATTTGTTTCTTTTTTCAAGGGAAAAAAAAAAAAAAGGAAAGCAATTTGTGTTTTGTATTCATTCTCTTGGTTTTTGAAAACAAGGTTGGTCAATTTATTATCACATAACATGTCTGTGTACCTTGTTTAGCTTTGATGAGCTTAGTTATTGCACTTTACTAGTTGAAACTTTGTAGTGCATGTTGTGTGGGAAAGATGTTTATGGTTTTTGATCGCTTTGTCTTGATCTTGAAGTCACATGTCTTTGACTATTAGACTTGATCCTTTTGAGAAATGCATAAATAACCATCTCACCACTATTCACTAGCCAATCATGAACACCTTAGTACATATCGTAAGATTCTGTACTCGAGAAAGTGTAGCACATGCACAAAAAGAACATAAGGTGTAGCCTGGGTTTAATTGTTTAATACTTAAAATTGGTGTGTACCATTAGGCTTGATGCCAAATCACATAATTAAAATTGGTGTGTACATTATTCCGACTTTTAATAAGTTTCTGAACAACTAAAATTTGTGTATACAATATGAGGCAATATTCAAGAAACTTACATGATCGCAAGCTTATGTTCTAGGAGATGTGGGAGTTGTATGATGTAACTCTTTAGGTGATAGTCTCTTTTGAATTCTATGTGATGAATTTTGTAGACTTTGTAATTGATTTCTATTCACATATCACCTCGCATATATCTCAAGCTTTTGCTAGTTGCACACATTACACAAGTTACTCTTTGCTAAACATTGTACATGTTATTGTGTGTGTTTTTGGTCTGACCAACCAAGTTTGAAAAATACTTTGAGCTTTATGCAAAATTGATTCGTTGCTTGAGAATTAAAAAGGGAGTTTTTGTTTGAAAATCTTAATTTTGGAAAACTGGGTTTAAATCTTGGGTTTTTGGAAAGCATTTCATATCATACTCATGCATTTTGTTCATCTATTTCAATGCTTTGAGGAGTTTTGTGCCCAAAATGTGTTTTTGACTTTCAAAAACTGTGTTTTTCTCTCAAAAATTAAGTGAGCCTCTGTTTTTTTCGATTGATCCAATCTGTTTTTCGATCAATCGAATTTGTTTTAAAAGTTCTTTACGAAGTTTCTGTCTGATTCGATCGATCGAAACTGTTTTTCGATCAATCGAATATCGGGGATAAGGTTTTTAAAAATTCAGATTTGACTTGTTCAAATCACTTTTTCAAAAACTTTTCAAAACTTTCTCTCTCTCTCCGACTCGACAAGGCTCCACAACAAATTTTTTGTCGTTTTCCTCCTAATTTCTTGCAAGGTTTCTCTCTCCATAAGCCGGTATGTCCATATTACCCTTCCTTTTGCGTTGATTTTCAAGTTTTCATGCATTTTTTCATGGTTTTTAGCTAAATTTTCAGACTATGCATAAATTGGGATTTTTGTTTAATCAAGCCTTATTTTTTGAAATTGATCAATGGGTTTTGTTGCTATATTGATATATTCATGATCTATGATAGTTAATTTGATCAATTTGGGGTTTTGTGAAAAATTAAAAATTCTAGGGCTTGTATTGAATCCGAATTGGAAATTTTGTTCAATTAGGGTGAAATTGATGAAATTGGCTTGTTGGATTGATATAATTGATCATTCTAATCTGGTTTCTACCTTGTGTGATGATCAATTGGTCAAATTTCTCTAAAAACATTCAAGTGGTTTTAAAATTTTTGGGGTTTTTGTTAGAAACTCTATGCTCAAGCCAATTTTGTGAATGTGAACTTAAATTGAACCTTGTTTCACTGCATTAGAACATGCATCCTGACATTTTTATTGTTCATGCATCATATAGATTATTGTTCTATATCTGTTTTGTGCTAACTTGCAGTCTGCCCTTGGTTTTTTCTTTTTCTGTTCTTTCTTGTTTCTACTATGTATCCTTGTCCTTTCCTTAGCACCATGCCTAGGAAAACTAGAGCCCATAGGACTCCCTCCTCTTCTTCTGAGTCACCCTTTAGGAGTGAGTTGTTTAAGGATGCCAAGAGCAGAGAGGCCTTTGATAAGCTGAACAGTAAGAGGAAAATTTGGGCTGAGCATTTTGTGCTCCTAGATGAGTTAGATCCTGCCATTAGGGCAAACTTTGAGAGTCGAGGTTGGTTGTCTTTGTTGGAGATAGATCATCCACCTCTAACCGCCCTCATTAGAGAGTTCTATTCGAACCTCTCTTGTCACATCTATGATTCCAACACCCTTGTTCGGAGTTGGATACGAGGTGTTGAGTTCACCATTACCCTTAGGGTAGTGGCTGAGGCTCTTCGGGTCCCGGTCGTTAGGCATCCTGACTATCCTTATGAGGAGTCTCCACCCCTTGATGGCATCATGTCATACATCACTGGGTCTTCTATCCAGTGGCGTTCTGATCCTCGGATCACGTCCGCTGAGCTTCCTGTGACTACCTATCTTTTTCTTAGGATAGCGTGTCATTCTTTGTGACCTATCTCTCATCTCCACACCATCCCCATTGAGAAATGTGTGTTTTTGTATGCACTTGTGTCTGGTGCTTCTATTTCTTTTTCTCATCTGTTTCTTTGTTCTTTGAATGAGATTCATAGGAGTAGCGATGTTGGTCACGCTCTTGTCTATCCTATCTTCATTTATAGGATTTTGTTGTTTTTAAGTCTAGATGGTTTCCCCGTTTCTGAGCCCGTTCATATTACTGGTCCCATAGGTGCCTCTTTTCTTCGTCTGAGAGCTGCACATTTGAGGCCTCCTCGTGTTCAGTCTTATGGTGTTGCACCCCCTCCTTCCTCTTCTACAGGTGATGCACAGGCTGAGGCGTCTGGTGCTACTGCTGCTGCTGTTGATGTTGATGTTCCTCCACTGACTACTTTGGATGATTCAGACATTCGACGTATGTTGGATCATGTCTTGACCATTCAGGTGGCTCATGGATAGATTTTGGTGGACTTGCTCGATGAGGTTCGTGCTTTGCGTGCAGAGTTGGCGCCCTTTAGACGATCTTCTTCGCCACCTCCTTTTGATGATGGATTATGATTGCCCTTTGGCATTCCGTCACAAAAAGGGGAAGTAGTTTTTGGATTAGCCTGTAGAGTATTTAATGATAGGGGGAGTTTTGTTTCTTTAAAGCCTATGGTGATTAGATTGTATCTAGGAGCTGTATCTTGTTTTCACATTCTTTTGGCTCTTGATGTATTTTTGTTAGGCTTTTCATGTTAGGGGGAGATACATTTATTTTGTTTCTTGTTTCACTACTTATTGACTTATATTTTTGGTTATTCATTGATATATGTCTTTATTTTTGTGTTTTGGTGAAATCAAGAATTTAATTTGTTTACTTGTATTTTCCACACATGCGGTTATGCGTTTGTTGGGTATTTCAGGAAATACAGGTTAATTTAATTGAGCTGCTGTCTACACTTGCAACTGATGGATCGTAGTTAGAATTGAATTTATTGTAATGAACATTTTTTTTGTAAAGGGCTTTATTTTGTAAACTTTGAGTTTTTAGTTGTGTTTTGTCACGAATTGCCAAAGGGGGAGTTTGTTAGGTTCTAAAGACTTAGGATTTAATGTATTTAGAGCTCCAATTTGTATTGTTGGCAAACCATGATCAAAACAGGTTGTTTAGTCTTGTTTAGACTTGCTCAAAGTTGTATTATTTATGTAAAGTTGGAACAAGCTGATGTAGGAATTAATAGTGCTTCTTGGCCTGGTTCGATCGATCGAAGTTTAGGCTCGATCAATCGAAAATCAGGTCAGATGCGTTTTTTCTGCAGAATTCCAACTCAGCTCTAACTCCTAAAACGTTTAGGGTTTAATGTTTTTGCCCTAGGTATATAAGGCAAACCCTAGCCACGTTTTAGAGGTTGTTCATATTGCTGTTTTGTGTAAATCTCTTGTGAGATCTAGATGAGCTTTCCTTTACACAAAGCTTAGGGTTTTCAAGGAAGATGTTATCTACACCTTGATGATCAACTCAGTTGCTGCCATTGGAACTTAAAGATACACAAGTGGGTGTGCTTGTACTTGCTGGAGAATCCAAGAAAGAAGGAGTCCGTGGTCTCGAAGCTTGCACGTGGTCGTGTCAGTAAGTTCTACTGGTGGGTAGTAATAAGAAGTCGAGCATGGGGGCTTGTAAGTCTTATTGTATGAACTTCGATTATTTCAAGATAGTGGATTCAAGTTTACCTTGAGGATAGCTAGGTTAAATTCTCCCCAGGTTTTTACCGTGTGGTTTCCTAGGTCATCATATTTTTGTGTTATTTATATTTCCGCTGCTATATACTTGATATGATTGTTTGATTGTGATAACCTAGATTTGCACAATTTGACTAAGTTAATCATTTAGCTAATTAACTAGGTTAATCCGGTTGTGTTAAGGGGTCTAAAAACCGTTAAGGATTCCTTGTAAATTTACTCAAATTTTTAAAGAGGTCAAGACATGCATGGAAACTAGCTTTTAAGGTTTTTATGTGATTCTTGATGTAACTTTTTTCAATGGCATAATTAAATTCTTCAGAACATTTTTTAGACATATTTGTGAAAGAATGAGAACTAAATATTTGATTAGGCTTATTTTCATTGTTTTGTTCCTCCAACATGATATTAAGTAAAAAGTAATTCATTTCATATGATATTAAGTAACATTATCCATATATGCTTGCTTTCTACCTAAAGTCAGTTTTCTAAAGTCTTAACAAAGAAAACATTATCCATCCTCTAAGGAGTATTACCCATCCATCATCTTGAATAATATTTTCCAGTGTAATTGATCAGGTGGAACACCAAAACAATGTTCTCACTTTTGTTGGGTCCTTAATCAGGAATAGCATAGCATGAAGTTGGATGTTCTCTAGTACTCCTATTTTTAATAATTCTTGTTAGGACATATGTGTGTTCACTTGTTAAGAACATATGTCACTTATTTATGTAAATTGGCTAATCCTTTTGACAAAACGCACTCTACTTGTAATTGGGCAGTTCTAGGTGTTTTTAATACTTCAAGAAACAAGGTTTCAAGATCAAGTGTTGAAGTCATCAAGTCTGTCCAAGAAAAAGCAAGCTGAAGTGCAAGTTCATTAATTCTCGACACCTTCTCGATAGCTACCTCGACACCTGCTATCTGTCGAGAATTACAAAATCAGTTTTTCTGATTTGATTTTCTTGGGATCCGTGAATATGCTTTTGGGCCTTCTTTTCTTCTAACCCTAAACATATAAAAGGATTGTTTTAAGAGCCGTCAAATTGTACACAAGTTGCAAAAGCATTGAGCAATCTTTGTTCAAGCAAATTGTGATCAAAAGACGAAGTTCTTAACCGAGTTCATCTTCTCTCAAGAAGTTGCTGTGTATTTGCACCATAGGGTTTTGTAACCAAGCATCTTCCTGATCTTCATTGTGTATGATGAACTGAAGAACTTTGCAGCCAACATCTCCTTCTTAGTTGGTGTTTGAAGTCGCGTACTGGGATCCGCGCATTGGTTAGTCACGTACTTAGGAGCCGTGCATCAAAGGTGGAAATTGTCACTACAGATCAAGTCCAATTGGGTATTGGGGTAAAGGTTCAATTGTAGGTTGGTAAGGTACTTGAGATTCCTTTACTTGTAACCGCTTGATTTGATAATAGTGGAGTTTCGGGAGTGGTGACCTGAAAATCACCCGATGGGGTTTTTGTCGTTAGGGTTTTCCCCATTCGTAAACAAATCACTGTGTTATTTAATTTCCACTGCATATTTAGTTTTTGGTGATTTGTTTGTGCTTCCACATATTTGCATATTAAATTGATTAATTAATAACTTGGCTAATTAATTAATTGATTTTATCACAAGGGGTCATTCAGTTTGTGGTCTATAAAGTGGTATCAGGGCAGGCACACTCTGATTAGGTTTAATCTTTGCTGTGTTGATCCATTGACCCCTGTTTGTCATGGATAGAAGACAATCTTTAATCATACCTCCTTTATTTGATGGCACTAACTATGCATACTGGAAAGTATGCATGAGAACTTTCTTGCAGTCTTTAGATGAGAAGGTGTGGCAAGCTGTAGAGATTGGCTAGACTAAGCCAAAAGAAGAACCGGCTGATTAGGATGATGCTAAAATCAAGGCGGCTAACTTCAACAGCAGAGCGCTAAATGCCCTATTTAGCGTAGTCACCAATGAGGAGTTCAAGAAGATATCCTCAACTGAAACTGCTAAGGATTCTTGGACCATCCTCCAAACAACCTATGAAGGAACAAAGGCTGTCAAAGATTCAAAACTTCAGAGGCTCACTACAAGCTTTGAAGAAATTAAGATGGAGGAGGATGAGTCATTTGATGAGTTCTATGCCAAGCTCAAGGACATAGTGAACTCAGCCTTCAATCTTGGGGAAACCATCATTGAACCCAAGATTGTAAGGAAGGTGCTCAGATCTCTACCTGAGAGATTTCATGCCAAGATTACGGCAATTGAGGAATCAAAGGATATAGACAAGATTCCTTTGACTGAGCTGGTTGGAAACTTGCAAACCTATGAGATAGGGTTATCTAGGATTGGCAAGTCAAGTAAAGGCAAAAGCATGGCCTTGAAGGCAAAGAGCAGTGACACAGATGAGTCTTCTGATGATGAAGATTCCAAGATGAAGTCCTACATTACCCGGCAGTTCAAGAAGTTTATGAAGAATGCCAATGGAAGGAGCTTCGACAAGGACCGCAGGCAGTTCAGTTCTTCTCAGTTTAAAAGCCAAGACAAACGGAAGAAGGATGCTAAGGAGGGCGATCAGTATACTGTTCCCGCATGACCAAAGTGCTTTGGGTGTCATGGGTTCAGACACATGAAACATGAGTGTCCTACATATCTCAAGAGCATTGGGAAAAGCAAGGCACTTGCTGTAACCCTAAGTGACACTGAGCCTGAAGATGATTCCGACAATGAGAATGAAGGAATCTTAAATGCCTTCACTGCCACAGTCAATCCTACTGAAGGGATTGTTGAAGAAGTGGATGAAGAAGAAGAACTGGTGGAGTCCAAATTTAAGAAGATGGATGATCAAGATGATATCCATTCAGCCTATGAGAAGCTTTACAAGCTTTCTGAAAAGCATGAGAAATTATATAGGCTAGCCACCAAGAAGCTCAGTGATGTGGAACTTGATCGTGAAGAGTTGTCCACAAAGTTTAATGAGGCGAATCAAACTATTGGAGCACTGAGATTTGAGAACAACTTTTTGGCTGAGAAGACCAAGAAGCTTGAAGCGGAGCTGTTTCAAGTCAAAGCTCAATTGGAGAGGACTTCAAGTGCAAAGCTTGATGAGATGCTTAGCATTCAAAAATCTGCTTCAGATCGAACTGGTTTGGGGTATGGTATTTCTTTCTCTAATACTGCTTCTACTAGCAATACTATTTTTGTTCCTCCTGCTAATAACACTGAAATTGAGAACATTGATGTTAAAACTGAATTAGCTAGTGAGAACTTAGACAAGGGTAAATCTATCTTAGGAGCACCCCCTAAGCAAGATAAGAATACTGCTAAAAACCCTAGGGCTAAGAAGGCTAACTCTCAAAAGCCTAAACAGAAGAAGCAGCATCTCTGTCATCATTGTGGAGCTGCCGGTCATACTCGACCAAATTGCTATAAGTGGTTAGTCACTCAACAGAGCAATGGCATGATAGCATCTGGAAGCCAAAATCAGTTTCAATCTTCTCTTGCTCCTCTTGGAGATCTTCTGAAAGCCCTCATGTTCCTTTCGAACTTGAACGGTTTAAATTCTTCCCCCTCACCGCCTGTTCAAGGATTCAATCAAAGGAAAGGTTCTTCCAAGGTGTGGAAGAAAAAGGACTCTAAGTGATTTCATCACTTTCTCTTCCCCTCTTGTTTTTCTTGTGTATTGCATTGCTTGTGTGTTTTTCTTTTCTGCTGAGTCAATCTAGTTTTTGCTTTGCTTTGATAACATGTTTTTGTTTGTTTATTTTCAGTTTTGTTTATTTTGTTTTTGATATAAAAATAAATAAATAAATAATTGAAAAATACAAAAACAGTGTGTGTTATGTGTACTTTGGTATTTGTATACCTTGGATGGCCAATGAAACAAAGTTTTCTAAACTTTGTATCTCTTGTAGCTTAGATGAGCATCTCTATGCACAACTAAGCAAGTGAGCTTTGTGGCTCTTGTTTGTGATGAGTAAGATTAAGTTATCTCTTAAACTTAACACTCATATCACTCTTTTTTATAGGTATGACTCGAAAATCCTAAGAGAAATGCATAAATGACCATCTCACCACTTTTGCCCGCCAATCATAGTATGACACCTGTATGCTTCGGCATAGCAAAAGTGCAGTGTCATAGACACCTGTATGCTTCGACATAGCAAAAGTGTAGTGTCAAAGACATCCGTATGCTTCGGCATAGCAAAAGTGCAATGTCTATGCTTAACATGTTGGGTATTTCTTTTCTCTCTTTTTATGCCCATGCATGATATGCTTAAAAGAAAATATGCAAAGAAAATAAAAAGCAAAAAGATTAAAATGTTTTAAATATGATTGCAAGCTTGTTTTCTAGGAGATGTGGGAGTTATAGGATGTACCTCAAAGGTGATAGTCCCCATCAAACAGTTATGATTGTGTGTGAGTTAAATTTATTTTCTCATATCTCAGATCGTCATAACTTGTATACACATATGCAATCTTGCGATGTTTTTCACACACAACACGCAATATTCTTTGCTACTCTTGATACATGTGCAGGTACAATGTGATTTGGCCATCACAAGTGTTTACATATGCTAATGTATGCTCACTAAACTGTCTTGACTTGTTTTTGAAATATAAAATTGGTTAGACTTGTTTAGTGCGTGTGTGTGTTTTTGAAGATCCATGTGCTAAATTTCTTTTTGAGAGATGATTTTGAGAGCTGTTTATGTTGAATGGATCATTGGTTGAGGTGCTTGTTGGATTGCGTTCATGTCTGTGTTTTTCACTTCTCGAAAAACTGCTTTTCACTTCTCGAAAAACTGCTTTTCACTGTTGTCTCGACACCTCCTCGACACCTGGTCATCTGTCGAGCTTCTCATGCCTTTTCTAATCGCAATCTCGACACTTGTCTCGACACGTGGTGGATCGATCGAGAAATCTTCTGTCTTCTCGATACCTTTTCGATACCTTCAGCTGTCGAAGGCAAATTTCTCGACACCTTCCTCGATAGCTTACTCAATACCTCTCGACACCTCAGCTGTCGAGAATTATTGAGGTGTCTATAAAAGGTCAGATCGCGATTTTCCTCTCATTCTGTCGATCTCTCTCGATCTATCCAAAGACTTTTCACCTCCCAAACGAGTTTCTCTCACTCAAATCTTTCATCATTTTTGGTCTTCCCTTGATTTCCATCACCTGGTATGTTCATTTTCCCTTCCTTTTTCATGCATTTCATGTTTTGAAACCTAGGTTTTGGGATTTTTTTTGAAATTTTTGGGGTTTTTCAAAATTGATGAGTTTTTCTCAAATTTTGGGTTGGGTTTGCACTTAAATGTTTTCAAAATGTCATACATTACATTTCATGTGCATTATAATGATATTTACATGCATTTAGATGTGTGCTTTATGTTTGTGTGCTGCTAGGATTGGATTGGGCTGAGCCCATGATGTTTTTTTTCCTTTGCATGTCACATGCTCATGCATTCCCATGCATACATACTTTTTGTTCAATATATTTGATCTATTTGAACTGTGTTGGGACTTTTCTGATTGTCTCCCTCTCTATCTCTTTCTCATTCTTTTACGTTAGTAGTGTCTATGGCACCCAAACGTAAATCTACTCCTACTCGGAACTCTTTGCATTCTAGAGCTTCCTCTTCTTCTGACTCTGCTCCTCTTAACCTTCGGTTCCGTGATGGAGATGCCCACAAGGCATTTTCGGAGAACTTTTCTCGACGAGGTGTTCATTCGGAACGCCAAGTCATTCTGGCGGACTTCGCCGACACTGACCTTCCCTCTGTCATTCACAGTAGGGGATGGGAGTCACTGTGTGACGTCCTGGTCACTTGCCCTCTCGTGCTGATTCAGGAGTTTTACTCCAACATGCAAGGGATAGATCGTTCAGTACCTCTCTTTTTCACTTGCGTTCGAGGTACGCGCATTCCTGTTACACCGCAGCTAGTTGCGGATGTACTTAGGGTACCTAGGATAGATTTTCTTGATTACCCTTCTTATGAGCGTCTGAGGACTGTGTCCAAAGATGAACTCATCTCTGCTTTTTGTGAGCACCCTGCTGATTGGGGTGAGCATCAGTACACATCATGTAGGCCTTTTGCTAAAGGTCCTAGATTTCTTAACATGGTGATGACCTTTGTACTCCATCCACTCTCTCACTACAACTCTATCATAGAGCCTCGTGCTCGATTTTTGCTATCACTTCTAGAGCATCTTACTATAGATTTTCCTTCTCATTTCATCCTTTCTATCATAGATGTCCATCTAGATTCGGCGTCCCGTGATAAGCTCATCTTTCCTTCTGCTATCACGAGGATCTTACGCCATTTTTCTATCCCTTTTCCTGTGTCCGACCACTTTACTCACATCTGTACCATAGATGCCGCTACCGTAAAACGTAGTGAGGCTCAGTTTAGGTCGCGATAGACGGATGCCACTCCTCCCTCCCGTTCAGCTCCGTCCAGATCAGCTCCATCCAGATCCGCTCCTTCTACATCTGCTCCTTCTTCCTCTACGGGCGATGTATCTCTTGGAGATATTATGGCGCAGCTGCAGCGCATGGACACTCGCCTTGATACACTCTCCGCTGAGTTGTATCAGGTGAATGTTCGTGTTGGTCGTATTGCACGATGGCAGGCGACCATGGGCGGTTTTGCTCCAGAGGCTACTCCTTCACCACCTACTCCAGCAGTTTCAGATTCTGAGGATGAGGATGAGGATGATAATGACGATGATGATGATGGGGATGCTAGCTCCACTGATGAGATGTCTACATGACACTTCACCCTTTGTCACTCGTGACAAAAAGGGGGAGTAGTTTTGGGATTATGAGAGTAGTCATCTTAGGGGGAGAGTTAGTATAGGACATTTTGATAGGGGGAGTGTTGATATTTTTGAGGGATGTAGTGAGGTTTTGATGTATCTTTTCTTTTCTATTCTTTATAAATACATTGATCTTGTATATGAGGTCTTTTGACCAGTTTTACATACATTGTACTTATTTTCCTATATATGTAGATGTATGTTTCTTTCACCTCTCTCTTCATGTGTTGTTTCTTCTCTATCTTTATACACATGTTCTTTATACTTGTATGCAATCTATTATTTCTGTTTCACACAAGATGCCTTAATGAGTTTTGTTTAAAGTGTTTCAAAAGTACAGGTTGTCAAAGTCTAATTGCCATAAACTCTCTAATTGCCATAAACTCTCTTCTTGCAAAGTTTTTCAAGAGTTTGTGTTAGAATAGATTTTATTGTATTCAACAAGTGAATATGAGTTGAGTGATTTATGACTTCTCTCATATGTTCATTTGTTTGTTGTGGTTTTGTCACGGATTGCCAAAGGGGGAGATTGTTAGGACATATGTGTGTTCACTTGTTAAGAACATATGTCACTTATTTATGTAAATTGGCTAATCCTTTTGACAAAACGCACTCTACTTGTAATTGGGTAGTTCTAGGTGTTTTTAATATTTCAAGAAAAAAGGTTTCAAGATCAAGTGTTGAAGTCATCAAGTCTGTCCAAGAAAAAGCAAGCTGAAGTGCAAGTTAATTAATTCTCGACACCTTCTCGATAGCTACCTCGACACCTGCTATCTGTCGAGAATTACAAAATCAGTTTTTCTGATTTGATTTTATTGGGATCTGTGAATATGCTTTTGGGCCTTCTTTTCTTCTAACCCTAAACATATAAAAGAATTGTTTTAAGAGCCGTCAAATTGTACACAAGTTGCAAAAGCATTGAGCAATCTTTGTTCAAGCAAATTGTGATCAAAAGACGAAGTTCTTAACCGAGTTCATCTTCTCTCAAGAAGTTGTTGTGTATTTGCACCATAGGGTTTTGTAACCAAGCATCTTCCTGATCTTCATTGTGTATGATGAACTGAAGAACTTTGCAGCCAACCTCTCCTTCTTAGTTGGTGTTTGAAGTCACGTACTGGGATCCGCGCATTGGTTAGTCACGTACTTGGGAGCCGTGCATCAAAGGTGGAAATTGTCACTACAGATCAAGTCCAATTGGGTATTGGGGTAAGAGTTCAACTGTAGGTTGGTAAGGTACTTGAGATTCATTTACTTGTAACCGCTTGATTTGATAATAGTGGAGTTTCGGGAGTGGTGACCTGAAAATCACCCGGTGGGGTTTTTGCCGTTAGGGTTTTCCCCATTCGTAAACAAATCACCGTGTTATTTAATTTCCGCTGCATATTTAGTTTTTGGTGATTTGTTTGTGCTTCCACGTATTTGCATGTTAAATTGATTAATTAATAACTTGGCTAATTAATTAATTGATTTTATCACAATGGGTCATTCAGTTTGTGGCCTATCAATTCTAAAAATACTTATTCCTTAGAATAACAACATGGGCATCCTCTCTCCATGATAGCAAATTCCTCATTAGTAATCTTGTGTCCTTACTTTATAATTACGAGTCCATCTTTGGCAATATCATTTTATTGCCTTATACTTGTTGCTGCTATCAATTTCAAATTGAAAAATGTCAATTTGCCTCTCAAGCATTTCAACCATTTGAGCTTGTTTCTTTGCAATTTTTGGTGATGTCTTACATGAGTATTAAGGAGAGACCATTAGAGGAAAGACCACTTGAGAATATGATTCAACACTATCCTTTATTTCCTTTTCTCATTAATGGACTTACTCCTTTACACTTATGGAGTCTTCCCCTTTGTTTTCATCCCAACCAAACCGACCCTTAGGTATAGTGAAATTAGACCTGATTTATAAGAACTGATACTTCACTCCCAAATGATCAAAATAATTGACAGGCCATTCTCTCTTTTTGAATTAATTTTTTTTTTTTTGGGGAGCGAGGGTGTTAATTATTTTGATTAATTGAGGGTGGAAAAGGATGAGTGTCAATAATTTTAATTATTTGGGGGTGGAGTGACATTTTTTAAAAATAAAATATAATGAGTCTAATTTCAATATATCTTGGAGGTATCAATGTAATTTACCAATTTGTTTAACACATCAGTTTTTTTGAGTTGAAGGTTTTTTTTTCTTCTTTCTTGACTTGACATTTTACTATTATGTGAGCTAACTACATTGTAGCGATTGCATATAACCCTATTGTAAGTGATATGCTCACTTTAGTATAAACTACCCAAATGTGATAAATTTGATGGATAAAAAAAGATTATCCTTAATCATAAGGAAGGATTTGTATGAATTTACTTAAAAAGAAAAACAAATTTTTTCCCCTCCTTCCTAAACTTGATTTATGTCACAAAAATGACACATTACGACTTGATAACATGATTCTTTTCAATTTATTTGGAATGGAGGGAGTCAATTTATTAGAGCCTTCCTATCCAGTGTGCCAACTGCCAAGTATTTGGCATTTGACACACCAAACACCCAAAACAGACCATCATGAGGTGTGTTAAATGCCAAAATTTTTTGAGACATGCTACAGTACAATCTCATCTTTGGCATGGTACAGATGAAAATGGCATTTGTTTTTTATTATTTTTTATTCATCTTTCTCTCTCATCTCAAATAAAATATCTCTTCATCTACACTTTCAGCCACACATTCACTCCTTCATCTCCACTCTCCCAGACTCTTTTGTTCTCCCCTCTTCCCTTTTGCTTTCTTCTCTTCTCATTCATGAATCATAAGCCACCACTAATTTCCTCTCTACTATCTCACAAATTCCATCATCACTAATCTATAAAATCTCCTTCACCATTTTTTTTTCCCTTTTGTTCGCTCTCTCCTCTCTATTCTATCTCATACACCGAATCTATTTGGTTCGGTTTAGTTCATCTCAGAGCAAAGCATTACTGTTTTGTCTAGCATCTCAACTTATTGGGTTTGTATTTCGGAGTCTCTGATTCGTTGAAGGTATCGCCAATTCAATCTCGATATTGCCGATTCAATCTCACTTTCGCCAATTCTCTAAAGGTTTCATCAATTCTTCGATTATCAAAAGGTTTCATCGATTCGCCATTTCTCTGAAGGTTTCATCAATTCGTTCTACTTCTACTGTGCACAGGTAAGTTCTCCGTCTTCTCTGTGATTCTTTTAGTATTTTGATGTCTACTTCTATTCTCTCTATCTTCTTAGTTCATATGTGCTGTGTGTGTGTGTGTGTGTGTGTGTGTGTGTGTTTTTTTTTTTTTTTTTAATTCTTTTGCATTACTGAATAATTACTTGGATGCAAACTATGAGACACTACGGATTCTAAATTCTAATTCCAACATTTAGTATCCGTTTGGATACACTTATTCTGCGTCCACATTTGCGCAATTGTGTGTTTTACTCCTTTTTTTTGGGCAAAAATACCATTTTCGTCCCTACATTTTCACGCGATTCCCACTTTGGTCCCTAACTTTTTTTTTTCACCGATTTTAGTCCCTATTCTAGAAAACGCGTCTCGTTTTTGTCCCTACCATATCATCAAAGACAGAAATTGCACAGCTGGCAAACGGAATAAATTAAAAATATTAAAATAATACCCACAAATGCCACGTCATTTTTTAAAAACAAAAAATAATTTGTAAATTTTAACTAAATGAAAAAAAAGGAAAAAACTGAAATAAAAATAAAAACTAAGAAAATTCAAAAACCCAAAAATAAAAATGGATCTTCCTTCAACCAAACACAAACCCAACAACTAACATTTCTTGTCAACCAATCACAAAAACAACAAACACAAACCCAAACATCAGAAAGAATACAAACACAAACCCAGCAATCCATCTTCAGAAAACCCAAATCCAAACACAACCCCAAATCCAAGCTAAGGCTAAGAGGCCATCGCTGGTGAGAATGGTGACGGCTTCTCCGAATGCCTTGTGGTTGGTGGGCTTTCCACGATGGAGATAAGCGTTGTCCATGCAAGGGAGATCGTCTTGGACGAGAGCCGCGTTGTGGATCAACTCGATGGCGCAAGCGGAGGGCATGGCCATGGATTCAGTGCTGCCGACGAGCTCGCAGGAAGCGATGCAGAAGAATGGGCAGACTCACTTGCCACCGGGAAGGAGGGAATAGCGCATGGCCTCTTGGAGCTCGCAGGGTTCTTTGTCTTTTAGTGAAATGGCAACGTCCAGAGCTTCGTTGATGGATTTGATTTTCTGGGTCATGTAGGTTTCGAGACTAAAGGCTGGTTTTGACTGTGATTCTTTTTGTTTTTGTTGTTGTTTTTTGAGAGTGTCGGCAGAGTCAAAGAGAGATGAGAAGGATTTAGATTTGGATTTGGGTTTGTGTTTGGATTTGGGTTTGTGTTTGGATTTGGGTTTTTTGGGTTTTCTGAAGAAGGATTGCGGGGTTTGTGTTTGTATTCTTTTTGATGTTTGGGTTTGTGTTTGCTGTTTTTGTGTTTGGTTGACAAGAAAAATCAGTTGCTGGGTTTGTGTTTGGTTGACAAGGAAGATCTGTTGGTCGGTGGTGGTGGCGGTGGTTTTGGGATCTGAGTGTGATTGTGGTAGTGGTGGTGGTGGTTTTGGGATCTGGGTTTGATTATAGGTTTATGGGCTTGTTAGAGATTGGTTTGTTTACTGGGTTTGTGGGTTTGATTTGCTGAAGATTTGGGTTTGAGTTCTTGGGTTGCTGGGTTTGATTTGGGAGTTCTTGATTTGCTGGAGATTTGAGTTCTTGGTTTCTTCATTCTTTCTGTTTGCATTTAATTTAATTTTTTCTTCTTGTTTTCATTTATGTCCTAGTGATTTGGGTTTGAGTTCTTGGGCTACTGGGTTTGTGATCTTGTGATGGGTTTGAGTTCTTGGATGCTGGGTTTGATTTGGGAAGAATATGAAGAACAAGTTGTAAAATGAAGAACAAGTTGAAGAACACTAAGAACATTAAGAAATTTTCTTTAATTAAAAATTTTAATTAAATTAAATTTAAGGTTTTTTTTAATTTAATTTATTTTTTAAAATTTTCTTACATGGCTTTTAAAAAAAATTAAAATGCTAACGTGACATTTAAAAAAAAGCCAAATAATATTTTTTAATAATATTTTAATTGCCACATTAGCGCCACGTCAGCTTCCGTCTGCCACTTAGGACTTTGCCGTTAGGGCACTGACAGTATGGAAAAAAAGAGACGTGTTTTCTAGAATAGGGACTAAAATCGGTGAAAAAAAAAGTTAGGGACCAAAGTGGGAATCGCGTAAAAATGTAGGGACGAAAATGGTATTTTCG
Organism: Quercus ilex subsp. ballota; assembly: GCA_032727855.1. Classification (NCBI taxonomy): domain Eukaryota; kingdom Viridiplantae; phylum Streptophyta; class Magnoliopsida; order Fagales; family Fagaceae; genus Quercus; species Quercus ilex. Next base: position 20,043,609 of record CM064913.1, on the reverse strand, counting down.
CCTTTTTTTTTTTTTGCACGCGTTTCAAGAGCAAATAACACTGTTACGGCTACTATTCATGAACAGTAGCTGCAACTTTTGACTATTCTCCCGTGCACTATTCACGGGTCTCACAAACTTTACTTTTCAACAATTTTTTCATTAAAAATGGGTCACACGGCACTATTCACACATTTAAAAATTATTTTGTTACTGCGTTTTCAGTTTTCAGTTTCAACAAAATAAATTCTATCCAAACGGATCCTTAGAATGATAATATATTTCTTTGATTAATTCCAGAATTTAGGCTAAAATCATATCTCTCACAAATGGTTTTACATTTAAGAATTTAATTCTGAGAATAAAACCATATGTACCAAAGATCTAATTGCCACATTTAGAATTTAGAATGATAATAAGTCTTTTGCAATAATTCTTGTTTTTGTGCTTTCAGATATGCATTTGATTTTTTTTTTTTTTTTTGGGGCTCTCTTTGGACTACCAAAATTATTTTTATCTACATATCTATTTAGAGCATGGACTCAAGAGATTATTCATTGTACACTGATGTCTTACGGGGGGATATTATTCTTGAAGAGTAACTTTTCGATGTATCTGAAAATAGTTCCATGTTAGTCCAAGATTCTCCACTGAATGATGAAGTTGCCACTTCTAAGAAAAAAACAACATGTGGTATCAACTTCAGTCTTGAGGAAGATAAGTTGCTTGTAGCAACATGGCTCAATACCAATGTCAATCCTATGTATGGTAATGAGCAACATAAAACAACATTTTGTGGCAAAGTTGCAAAATAATTCAAGGACCACAAGACTAATTCTACACGTAATATTTCATCACTAACAAGCCGATGGGGAGTGATTAATAGGGAAACAGTTAAATTTTGTGGGTCCTTAGCTAAAATTGAAGCAAAGAATGAAAGTGAAACCACTGCTGAAATGAAGATATAAATTTTGCAATGGTTTTAATTTTTTTAGATTTACAACACTAATGAATTTTTGAAGAAACTAATTTTGTTATATTTATTTAATTTTTTTTAGATTGAGAAAGCAAGGGAATTGTTTAAAGGAATTCATGGTTACTTTTTTCAATATGAACATTGTTGGCTATTGTTAAGGATTTTCCCAAGTGTGTACATACTATGCCTGGGGAAGATTCAAGAAAAGAAATGCCTCAAACTCCAGATTCAATAGATCAAGGAAGGAGGGTTGATGACACTATGGATTTCAAGAGGCCAATAGGTAGAAAAGCTGAAAATGCTAATCAATAGAAAAAAGATGATGGGAAAGATTTAGCAACGGAATATTTGAAAAAGAAAAAGAAAATTCTTGAAGAATCTTGTGCACATGAAAAAGAGAAAGTACGTATCAAAGCGGAAAATGTTCACTTGCAAGAGTTAAAAGAGAATGAAAGAATTATGATGCTAGACACAAGTGTCATGAACGAAGACCAAAGAACTTTTTATGATGCTCTCCAAAAGGAAATCCTTGCAAAACAAAGTTCAAGTCGTTCATTGGGTTGAGATGATGTTGGTGACAGTGGCAGAGCCAGGAATTTATATTTGGGGGGTCATGTATATATGTATATATATATATATATATATTTTATGAAATGTAAAATATTAATGTACAATACTTCATAACTGATTATGCATAGACCAAAGTATATTTAATTAAAATTAAACAATCATGAGACAAAATTGGCAAAATGATTTAATATCTTTAATCAACTATAAAATGGGCAAAGTCGCAAAACATACAATAACATAAAAGCTAAACATCTTTGTTCAAAACTGTAACCTAAGCTCTTTAAGAGATCTAAAGTCATCAAGTATTGAGTCAGTAGTGAAGTTCTCAGCAATTTCCTTTTCAATGTAGACAACTAAGTTATCTGAGAGAGACTCGTCCTACATGTGTATATATTGTTTATAATATATTGATTCTTATAATAATAAATAATATATTATAAGAAATTTAAAAAAAGAAAGCAATGAAAAGAAAAATTAAAAAAAAAATTAAAACAAAGAAAATACAAATACCTAAAAAGTGTTAAAAACTTAGGGGGCAGCCGGTCTTATTAGAGCACTGCACATAGCACAAGCACAAGCACAAGCACAAGCACAGAAGCTTCACAAAATTGAGTCACAAATTGAGGGGCCCACGGAAATAAGTTACTGGCAATGATAATGACAAACGGACAAAATTTAGTCACTCTTTATTGTCTAAATTCAACAATAGTACGTTTACCCAAAAAAAATTGAACACATAGTGCATACACTACACTGCTGCAATTCTGCAAAGTGTAAAATCTTTACTTTTAAACAAAGAGACAAAACTTTTACTTTTAAACAAAGGACGAAAGGCAAAGAACTAAAATCTGAAAAGATAAAAATGAAAGAAAGAAGAAGAAGGTAAAGGCGGTGCAGTGGCGAGAAGAAGGCTGAAGGCAAAGAGAAAGAACTGAAAGAAGAAAAAGAAGAATGCAAAGGCCGAGTCCTCAATGGAGACAGAGAGAGCGAGAGAGAGAGAGAGAGTCACCTGTGTAAGTCTATAAGAAAGATTGTTTCTGTTCTGCAAGATTGCTGCAACTATGTAGCCGTGTGGGAGAGACAAAGTTTCAGACTTTTCAATTTTTCTACTAACAAGGAAGTCCTAGATGTGTTGGGATGAAAATTAGAATTGTTTTCTCTTTTATTTTGTTGAGGTAATTGTTAGTATACCTACGTGTTCATTTTAAAGATGTTAAATGTGTAATTATGATAATTTGTTGACATGTATTTTTGGATTGTATTTTATTTAAATGAAAATTGTGTTTATTTTTAAACTTTATATATGTATATTATTAGGTATGAAGGCCAAAAGGACAAGATTATTTAAGAATCTTCAAATTATTTAAGATATTTTCAAAATATTTTTTTTTTAATTTTTTCAAAAATTTTGGGGGAGCCAAGGCCCTCCTCCGTCCTCAAGTGGCTCCGCCACTAGTTGGTGATGTCTTGTTTCAACCTTATTTTGGTAGTAGCTTATTTTAGGCCTTGATATGTATTTTGTGATTTTAGCAAAAGGTCTTGACTCTTTTATTATGTGATTTCGTTATAGATTCTATTAGGCCACTGCCATCTAAGTAATCCTGACATTTTAGCTTATATAAAATGTCGTGTATTTTCTATGTTTGATTTTATATTACTATAGAATTTTTGTTGCTTATAATTGTGTATTTTCTAGTTATAAATCTTAAATTATCATTAATAACTATTCTAAGTACTTGTAAAATGAGGAAATTTTGGCCTTATTTGGTTTAATAAAAAAGAATCATTATTATTGGTGTGTGCATTGAAAAATGAAAATGCTAGTCTAAGCAAGTTTGAGGGTTCCAATCTTGAAGCATATGCACGAGATTGTGATTGTGCAGAGAATGGATGCACTATATCAGTATTATGGAATATATCTATGTGAGCATTGGATAAGAGATAATCTTATAGATACTTTTATATCACTAATGGCATGTTTCGATGTTTAAAAAAGGAGGGAGAGTAGAGTAGAGGGAGGGAGAGTAATGCAATTACCTTGTTTGGAAGTTTTTTAAAGAATGAGGGGGAGGGGTTTGGAGGAGTTTGAAGGGGTTTGGACTCCCTCTAGCCCCCCAATTTTAATTCCCCCAAATTGGAGAGATTTGGAGGGGGAGTAGAGTACATAAACTATTGACCAAGTAAATTACCTAATTTACCCTTATTATATTAACAAAATTACACAAGGGGAAGGGCTAATTACTCCCTTCACCCCTTACTAATTTTAAAAACATCCAAATAAGGTGGAGGTGAATCATTCTCCTCTACTCTCCTCCCCACTACTCCCCTTCCCTCTACTCCCCTCTACTCTCCTCCCTCTCTAAACTTCCAAACAAGCCATAAAGGCTGAGCCAAGTCTTGATAAGTCTTTTCTAGATCAATTATTAAGGAGTTGGAGCCAAGGCTTTATGGATCTTAATATATCAAGAACAACATAGTTATCTTTTTGGAAGCTATTATTGTTTATTTATTGTTAGTTGCAGCTTTCTGCTCCATATATGCACGTTTGCAAAGTATACACCTACATAGATTATATACTATATACATTTTTTTGGTTATATTTTCTTATAGTTTCTGTGTTTGTCTTGACTGTTGGGCTTTTCTAATTGTTTCTGAAATGTATCCATTGGTTTACAATTCTTAATGCTAGAAAAAGATAGGAGAGGATCTCATCTTAGGCCGCGTTTTTTATTTAAAGAAAATTTTATATTCTTTACATAATGATCAAATCTTCTTTTAAAGTTATCGATTTCATTTCATATTATGTTTCTTGCATCTATATTGATAATTACTTTCCAATGTTTTCTTCTAGTTTATCTCCATGGGTCATTCTGTTTTCGTGAATTGCTTGATGATGACTCAGATGAAGATGAGTTAATTATACAACTTCTTATGGGTTTGACATCACAACGTAAGCGTCGTCGGTATATTGACCGTAATCATTTGGCAGGCCATAAAAGGCTTTATGATGACTATTTTGCCGAAGTACTTGTATATCCTTCCAAAGTATTTCGAAGGAGATTTTGAATGAGACGTTATCTTTTTCTCTGAATCCTATCTAAGGTAGAAACTCACCAAATAATGAAGACATCGCTAGATTGTTAGCCCATGGCCAAAACCGTGGATTTCTAGGCATGTTGGGAAGTATTGATTGCATGAATTGGAAATGGAAAAATTGTCTAGCTGCATGGAAAGGGATGTATGTGGTTATATTCATGAGCCAACTATTATTTTGAAAGCAGTGGCTTCATATGATCTTTGGATATGACACTCATTTTTTGGGTTACTTGGGTCAAATAATGATATTAACGTGTTGGAGCGGTTTCATATATTTTCTGAGCTTGCACAAGGATGTACTCCTGCAGTTAATTACTCAATCAATGGTCATGATTACACAATGAGATACTATCTTGCCAATGGCATATATCCAAAGTGGTTAACATTTGTGAAGACAATCCCAGCTCCACTAGGACAAAAATGAAAATTATTTGCAAAAGCTTAGGAGGCATATATGAAGGATGTAGGGCATGCATTTGGAGTGCTTCGAGCATGATTTGCAATTGTACGTGGACCTACACGGTGTTTCTATCATGAAATGCTACAAGACATTATGAAAGCATGCATAATTCTCCATAACATGATTATTGAAGATGAGCGAGATGAAGCTGAAGCAGTGGACTTAGATTATGAACAAAGTGATGAGATTTTGTGTACACCAATGTCACGTGAGCCAACAAATGAATTTATGGAGTAAGTTCATCGATGCATTAGGAATAGGGACCAAGAAGTTCATTCTTAACTCCAAATGAATCTCATTGAACATTTATGGCAATTACAAGAAGAGTCATGAAAACTTTTGGTTTTGTTTATTTGTCTTGTCTTCTTTCTGAAGTTGTCATTAAAACTTTTGATTTGATTTATTTGTTTCATTTTGTTTATGAAGCTGCCATTAAAACTCATTGGCTATGTTGTTTTGTTGTGTTAAGTTTAAGTACCAGCCAATTGTTTTGTTGTGTTAAGTCCATTTGTCATCAAGGAAGTGGCAAGCTTAATTTTGTTGAATTCAATGAGTTTTCTGTGTGAGTCAATGTCATTGGATATGAGTATGCGTGTAAGTTTTCTATGGACTACATTGGTAGTTTAGTTCAATTGAAACAACTTCAACTTGATAGGTTGGCTTTTAGATTGCATTTATAAATATGTTTTCTGCTTTTGATATGAGTTATGACAGGTTCAGAGTTTAGTTTATATTTTATGAATATAGTTTTTGACAGATTGATAGTTTAGTTCAATTAAAGTGGATATGAGTTTCCATTGCATCTATCATTCTCTTCAAAAAATTCATGTGATTGTTAAGGAAAAAAAAAAAAAATCCAAAAACATGGTTGTAACGAAAAAATGGATTTCCAGAAGTATGATCATTAGAATAATTTAAAAAAAAAAAATGCTTGTTAAGAAAATATGGATTTTTAAAAATATGACTCATAGGAACAAATAACAAAGAAAGAATAAAATAATAATTAAAAAGAACTAAGAAAGAATATTTAAATAAAGTGGAAAAAAAATAGAATATCTAATATATGATGTATTGTAAAGTGGTGTGTTAAAAATAGAAAACGTAACTTTTTGATGTGTTAAAATAACATTATTTTACAACGCCTAATGAGAATGCTCCTAATTAAAATTTTATTTCATAGATTTGATGGTGTAATGTCATTTAAAGTTTTAAATGAATATACATTTAAATTTATAATATTTAATATAAATTATAAAATAAATCAATTAAGAAAAGGAATCCAGGTTAGCTTGTTAGCCACAACAAAATTTGCAAAATAAGAGTATACTTTTAACATTAAATTATTTATGCTCCGTTTGTTTCGAAGTAAAATATTTACAAATGTAAAAAATTTTACAATAAAAAATTTTCAGTAAAACATTTTCAAGTGTTTGGATTGTCCTAAACTCTTGAAAATCCAAGTACAAATCAGCCACCACCAACCACCACTTGATGCAAGCATAGACCAACACCGGATGTAAGCACAAACCACCACCAATGGTACCAAATCCAGATTCCAGATTAGGAAGAAGGATAATGAAAAAAAGCCATCATTGCTGCTGCCACCAAAACCCAACACTTCAAATCACTGCAATAGCCACCCACACCACCACAACAATGAGAAGAAGAAGAAAAATCCAAGATCAATGATAAACCCACCCCAATCGGCCACCATCAACATTGGAACCCAATCCCAACGCACCACCATTGAACCAATGAACCATCGATCACCCAACACCATACCCAGCCACCAAACTCAAAACTAAACCCAACAACGCCATACCCAGCCACCAAAACCCAAAACCAAACCCACTACCAATGACCCACCTATCCAGATCTGAGAGATGCGGCCTGAAAGAAATGGACTGCTAGAGAGATCAACGCTGACTGCCTCACCACTCACCAGTAGGAGTCCCAATGGACTGCCGAAGAGAAAAGAAGAGAGAGGATGGAGAACTTGAGAGTAAGAAGGGATAGTAGTCGTGGGAGAGGGAGAGCAAAAATTGAGAGGGACTGAGGAAGTTGAAAAATCGGGTAGGAGGGAGGAGAGCAAATGTAAAATATTTTACCAAAAATTTAAGCGTAAAATTTTACACAAATTTGACTTGATTTAGTTGATTGAAAAAACTTTACTTTTGCCTAAATATTTTACTACAAAACAAAAAGGGTAAAATAAGAAAATACTTTTCTAAAAATATTTTATATTAAAATAAATAGAGCGTTAAAGTAACGAGAAATTCTTAGCTATTCCGGGACTAAAAGGTCAGCTTGCTGACCTTGTAGTCCTGGCCAATAGTGTTAAGACATCTCACTAAAATTTGCTTACATAGACTTTTGTGCCACATCAGCTAAAAATAACCACCCACCTTAACGTCTGTTAACTCCGTCAAATTCAAAATTTAGAATTGAATTGGGCGGGTTAATGAAATTTTCCAGTCTTGAAACTCAAAACTCATAATTCAGAGCTCTCAAATTTCATTTTTCATTGTGCATCAAACTCCAAGAACTTGCTCTATGTCTCCACTCTCTAGTCCACCTCTTCGCTTTCAGCTTTTAGATCGCTCGCTTCAGGCCCAAGCTTGATGAGATCTACGAGGTCAACAAGCTAAGAATTTCCCCTCTCTCTCACTCTTGTGTAGCAAAAGGGTCTATGCTTGGTTAAGATTCTGTCCCATCTTCTTATTCTCTTTGGATTTGTTCTTATGGTTGTTTGGTCACTTGGGTCATTATTAATCTGTCATTTTTTTTCTTCTTCTTTTTTCAATGATTTTGATGGTAATAAATTCTCATATTCACACAGAATAACAAATAAGTACAAAGATGGCTTATGGGTATGCTTTGAAATGGTCTAAGGGTGTGTGATAATTGATAAGTTCAAATTGGGTCTCGTATTTGATGTTTATATATAATTTGTTGAATTTGTGCAAATTTGTAAATCAAAGTTTAAATTTATGGGGCTTAGTCCATATGAGCTTCCTATTGAAAGATTGCCTTTAAGGTGTTTGTGAAAATGCTTGTTTCCATAGTTGATGTCACTGAGCCAAGTAGTACCAATTTAGTTTTTATGTTCCAACTGTTGCTCTCATAGTTTCTTCAAAAGAAGATCAGAAAAACATGTTGTTTTTAGCTCTTATTTATTCAAAACACTGTAATTTGAGTATTTTGTCAAATGAACTTGAACTCCGACAAAAAAAAAAAAAAAAAAAACGGTTCTTGGTTCTTCTTTGAGCAATTTGTCTTCTAAGTTTTCTTATCAGAGGCACCCATTAATTGTTAATAGATCTATCATTTTTACTTCAAGATACGTAACTTCAATTTATCATGAAGATGTAAATTCCCATGCCCTCCTTTTTTCTTTTAGTATTGGCTTAAATTCTCTGCCGGCTTTTTCTAAGGTATTGGCTTGAGAATCTCTTTTATTTTTTTGCACATGTTTACAAATACTTAGGCTTGAAGACATTAGAGTGTACAAGAATACTTCACCAATTTTAGTTTTTGGCAAATTTACAAGCATAGGCAGTGTGTAGGCCTTGCAACTATTTTCAAGGAATGTGCTTTATATACTTATTGCTCCACCGATTGCTTATCACATTTTCACCATTCTACTTCTACTATAATTGCAGTAAATAATAGATGAATTGTTAAATTATGGTAGAAATTGTTAGGCTATTTCACTTGAAACCAAATGAACATATAGAATTTTTGCAAGTAAATAGCGGGTTGTCTTCTAGGATGTTACTGTACTAATTGAAATTTCCTTTTCAAAGTTGCAGGATGATAGAGCCCCAGCTAAGCTACATTGCCAAAAAAGGATTTGAAGCATTCATGATGGATTGAAATTATGTATCTTGAAGTTACCAAGACTAATTTTTTAGTTTTACTGAAGTTTTAGATTTGATATTAACTTCTTTTTAGTTTGAAACAAGAGACATGTCATGTACATATTTTTGGTATTTTTTAAGCTATGTTTCTTATAGAGATTGTAATAACTCATTGTTGAGCTTGTGAAACAATTCTTCGCTAACCCCTTTTATTATTATCTTTTGTTGTTGAGGTAACTGGAACTCAAGTTTTAGACCATTTGTTGAATAAATTTTTTTTTTTTCATGTAAGCTTTGTCTCTTCAAATAATGATGCCTAGAGAAACCAAGCACTACATGCCATATGATGTTCCATGTTTACAGGAGAAACCAAGAAAGAAAAGCAGCAAAGTTATTCCATGAGTTCCAAATAATAGAAACTTACATAGCCTTCCTTATCAATCTCTTCTCCACTTTTCTCAAGTTAGTCACAGAATATGGTCCCAAAGCAAAAGATGACATAAAAAAATAAATCTTCCTCTTAATGCAAGTCTTGAATGGAAAATTGGAAATCATAGAGGTGTTTACTACCAAGAATCTTGTTTGCTATTTATCCCAAAAAAAAAAAAAAAAAAAAAAAATTCTTGTTTACTAATACATAAGAAACTCTTATCACTTGTACAAAAGTTGCATAAGTAACTCTTTGCTCAATTTCTCATGGCAGCACGCACAATTACACTATATACAACCTTTCCTTTCTTGACTTTTCCATTTGAATGGGCTTCCTTGACTGATGCAACTATTGTTTCTCCCAATCTTGCACCTTTCTTATTCCCCTTTGAAGCTTGTATGCACGTCACCTTTTTTGACCCTAAGTCGTCCACAGCTTTGAGAATGGCTCTCATCTGAATGAAAGTCCTTTGTTGCTGTAAAATTGCAAAGAACAAACTGAGGCAAAATCCAGAGGAGATAAAACCAGTGGACCTTTAACAAATGGTCACTGACCTTTAACAAATGTTTAATGAATGTCCCATGAATCAAATTTAGCTTTGTCTAAATCACTAAATCTATTCAACCCAATCTTGAATGAGGCAAACCAATGAGTAAGACTCAACTATTGTATTGGTGGTGAGTAACATAAAGAATGCAAGCACAAAGACTAGAAACTAATTTACTGAAGATTTACTTAACCTGGTTTTGAGCCTTAGTATTCGCATTCTTAATCTTACTACAAATTTTAACATCAAGACTCAGCACCCATTTCCAAGCTCAAGCTCCTTTACACACCAAATTCAGACAAAGTTCATTAAAACCTCACATTTATCTAAATAAACCTATCAGCCTAATGTGATGTACTAATCTCATTACCACTGAAACAAATACTTTAGCAAAAAGCCCTTTGTATTTCTTCCCAAATATTAAATCAAGAACTACTACCAAGGAAAAGAAGGGCTTAACAACCTGTGAAGAAACATTTCAATCAATTGCACTCATATCATATCATATCAATAAAACCCATATGAACTGCATGACTAAAATCAACATTAAAACAAACCAAAGCATCAAAAGGCACAATATAAACAACTTATGGGCCAAAAATTGAAGCTTTAAGTAAGCAACAGATGTAGAATCACACACCCTTAGACCATTTCAAAGCATACCCATAAGCCATCTTTGTACTTATTTGTTAGCCCATGTGAATATGAGAATATATTACCATCAAAAGCATTCAATTAAATGATTGATCATTGAAAAAAGAAGATAAAAGAAAAAAGAAAAAAAATGACAAATTAATAATGACCCAAGTGACCAAACAACCATAAGAACAAATCCAAAGAGAGTAAAAAGATGGGACACAGATCGAATCTCAACCAAGCATAGACCCTTTTGCTACACAAGAGTGAGAGAGAAGGGAAATTCTTAGCTTGTTGACCTCATATATCTCATCAAGCTTGGGCCTGAAGTGAGCGATCTAAGAGCTGAAGGAGGAGAGCTGGAGAGGTGGATTGGAGAGTGGAGATAGAGAGCAGGTTCTTGGAGTTTGATGCACAATGAAAAATGAAATTTGAAAGCTCTTAAGAGTTTTGAGTTTTAAGTTTTGAGACTGAAAAATTTTACTTACCTGCCAAATTCACTTCTAAATTTTGAATTTGCTCTTCAGGTTTGAGATTTGGTTTTGATGGGGTTAACAGATGTTAAGGTGGCTGTTGTTTTTTAGCTGATGTGGCAAAAAAGTCTATGTAAGCAAATTTTAGTGAGGTGTCTTAACACTATTGGCCAGGACTACAAGGTCAGCTGACCTTGTAGTCCCGGAATAGCTAAGAATTTCCCTAAAGTAACATAGTTTGAAAACATCATCACAATAAATAAACAGTGACCATTTAAAAAATTAAATAAAAAAATTACTAAAAGTAATTAAAAATGACAAAAAGTAAAAAAAGTAAAGGTGTAAAAAACTGTTGTTAATGGCAACTTACGATACCGTTAACACAACCCATAAAAGATAGAATAGTGTCGGGATCTAAAGAGAAGATTCTACACGACAAAAATGGTCACAGACCATCCAAACGATGACAGATAAAACTAAAATCGTTTCTCCTCATACCATTGGTTCCTAACTTGTCTTCTTTCTTCTTCTCAACTCTCTAACTTTCAAGCCACAGGTCCTTCAAAAAACAAAAACAAAAAGCTTTCAATCCACAAGCACACATTCACACGCACTGTGCAAGCAAAACCCACATACCCATCACCCATGGCCTCTCTTTCTCTTCTGCCAACGTTTGTCTCTCTCTCACCATCGCCATCGTTATCACCTTCTTCTTCTTCTGTTACATGTCTTAGTCCCAGCAGAATTCACACTGTCACAGTCCATTCTCCAAGATGGTCTCGTTCAGCTAAGCGAAGCCTTGTCCCAAGATCAACTCTGGACGAGGTTTCTGTAATTGACCCTCCACCTCCACCTCCACCTCCACCATCGGAACCCAAGTCTGAGCTCATTGAGTCTTTGAAGCTCAAATTACTGGTAATTCGTTTAATAACAGATTAACCATTTGTGAGTTTTGCTTGTTTTGCTCTTTATATAGTTGTTTTCTGCTTAGTTTTGCGTTTATACTTATAAATAATCACTTGGGTACTTCGTATTTTATTGGTTCTTGTTGTGCTTTTTTTTTTTTTTTTTTTTTTTTGAATTTAGTTGAAATGGGTTTGTATCCTGGTTGATTGTAGGGGCAGCATTGTTTAACTTGGTTCTATTGCTTATGCCCGTTATTGGTTTTGAATTGATGAAAATTGTGAATTGGGTATTACTGGTTTCCTTGCTTTCTGCTATGTATTATGTCACTGTTCATTGATGTCGATTAATCGGTTTGAACTTTGAACGATCTAATTAGGTTGACATGATCCTATTTCATACAAATCATTTGGGCGTTATCACTTGGTTTAAAAATCATTTTCGCTACTTTCTTTAATTTCCGATAAAGATTGATCAGGTATTTTGTCAAATCCTAGGCTTGACCTTCTAGAATCTGCGTGAAACTCTAGGTTTCATCAACTAAGGGTGCTTGGATTTACCACTAAGCTTAGAGAAACATCTTTGATGAGAAAATTCTTATTCAAATTGCATTACTTCAAACCATACTAGAGCCTCTTTTTAACCAGCTTCAACATTTACATTAATGCACAATTACATCCCAAAAAACCCTCAACAACATTAAAGCCAAATTCAAAATTTAAAAATAAATCAAGTTCAAAATTCAAATTGTAATCTCGAAGAAAATCTGAAATAACACTGAAATAATTTTGGCTGTGCTTCCTGCTTCAAATTCCTAAAACTCTTCTAAGATGTTGGAAATAAGAGATGCCTTCTAACATGTTCAATTGTATCTTCCCTGGAGTACAGTTAATTTGAGTGCTTCATATAAAGTCTATCTTTAGAATTGGAGACACTTTTTTGAAAGTGGTAACATATAAACATTGAAGTGCACATGGAGAAATTATATCATGGTAAATACTTTTATGATGGATCGAATTTCCTATTTGATAGTGGAAAGAAACCTTCCAAATTCCTTAACATGAATGGGTGATATAATGCAGAGTGCTGTTTCTGGGCTGAATAGAGGTCTTGCTGCAAATGAGGATGATCTGCGAAAGGCAGATGCTGCTGCCAAGGAGCTTGAAGATGCTGGAGGGCTGGTGGACCTCTCAATTGATCTTGATAAGTTGCAAGGGAGATGGAAACTGATATATAGCAGTGCATTCTCATCTCGTACTCTTGGTGGAAGCCGTCCTGGACTGCCCACAGGAAGGCTACTTCCTGTAACTCTTGGTCAGGTGTGCTACCAAAACTGCTCTATTATATTCTCATGTACCGTGGTATTATTATTATATTTGTTATTAGTATTATATTTATGACTGAGGATGAACATAGCAATGCCATTTTGAAGGCTATATTATGAATTACGTTAGACTTGAGGAACAGAGTTTTCAAGCGCCTTACATGGATGTATGGCAATCAATTAAGAGTAAATAATTTGAAGAGATATTTCCTCTTCTTCATTATCTTCAATTTTAGATAATCCAAGCTGGAGACTTCTAGCATGTTCTGGAAACAAATAATTGAATCAGGCGATTGCTAGTTGCTCAACTTGGATGTTCCAAATGCTTCTGACCATGTTAAAATTCTAACATATAAATCTAACCTACTTTTTTCTTGGGTTAATATTGCATACATCCAGGCATCACACTTAAGATTAACCTTTTATAGATTTCTAAAAATTTATTATGGACCTACCATCTAAATGTATGTTTTCTGTTGTAATTAGGTTTTTCAACGGATTGACATCTTAAGTAAAGATTTTGATAATATAGCAGAGCTTGAATTAGGTGCTCCATGGCCCCTGCCACCTGTTGAAGTGACTGCCACATTAGCCCACAAATTTGAAGTCATAGGTTGGTTCCCTTTTCAAGCTCATATCTTGCAATTGATTTATCTCTACTTCTCTATGATTATCTGAGTGGTAAAGAAGAAAACGATCAGCCTGATTAAGCTTCCATTTTTACTGAGAATAGGATCTGCAAAGATAAAAATCACATTCGAGAAGACAACTGTAAAGACCACTGGAAACTTATCACAACTGCCACCATTAGAATTACCACGAATTCCAGATGCTTTAAGGCCACCATCGAATCCAGGCAGTGGTGAATTTGAAGTAACCTATCTTGACACAGATATCCGCGTCACCAGAGGAGATAGAGACGAGCTTAGGGTTTTTGTTATCTCATAAGACCTTGGCATTTGTGGTTTCTCTACGATGCCTCGATATTCAAGATTCATGTGTAGCATTCACAGTTCTTGCTTCAATATGTTAATCTTAAATTTTACATACACGAATTGACCACAAGAAATACTGTTCAGTGATGAACGATCTAATATGAAACTGTAAAGTTATAATCTATAATATGAAACTGTTTCTTCACAAAATGTGTACAGGCAACATAAATTTTCAAATGATGTTGAGGAACCGCAAGCTGCATGGTTTAATTAGGCTAAACTTGTATTTAAGCCCAATATCTCTGCTGCTTGATTTGGTCAATCTGTGCCCAGTTATTAGCAAGAATTAATTCCAAAGCTTTAACTTATGAGATGGAGATGTAATGTAAATTATAATGTAAATTATAATCTTACCAATCTTTGCTCCGTGCAAGGAATTAAATCCTTCCTCTGCCTGAAAAATGGAATATTTATACTTCATAGATCTTAATTTTTAGTGCTCAATTATAATCATAATCAAATATATAATGGAAGCTAATTTTTTTCTCTAACTGCTGTTATTAATGAATTGGTACCAACTCCACAATTATCATTTATTAGTGCATCATAAAATTAAGTTCTAAAACCCCCCCAAGAGGCTCCTTCAGGGTGATGAATAAATATAAGAATAGTGTCATTCGTATATAGAATACAAGTGGGCCTGATTTTGACCTGTGTGGCCCACATCATCACTTCGGGTCGGACCGATCTTTATGCTTTAATTAGGAAAATTTGTTTTTTTGGTTGGACTTGAACTGAGACAGGACAAGAAGGTCAATTTGAAAAGGTAGTAAAAGCTAAACTTATTAAAACCCATTCTAATCAAATCGAAGTCAAATTTTAAAAAATAGAAATCCTGATGTATCTACTCTGATGATGCATCCCCTACCATTTGATACAAAAGAAACTAGTCGTTACAAAACGTAACGGCTAGATTTTATTTTAAACTTCAAAAAACAAAAACCCTCATTTCAATTTCGGCTATTCCTACTCTTCTCTTTCTCTTTCCTTTTTCAAGAATACCAAAACCTCTCTGCAAATCTCTAATCCATAATTTCATATACAGCTTTCTGGGTTTCTCTCTTTCTCTCTCTCTCTGTCTCTCTTGGAGTCTTCTTTAAACACAATCTTGAAATTTCTTCTTGGTTCTCATTCTAATGGCTCCCACGCCATCTTCAAAAGTAAATCAAGCCCACCCCACACAGATCAAAACACCACAATCCAAGCTTCGTTTGCAATACAACAATGCAAACAAACCGAACCCATCTTCGAATCCAAACACACCGGCCAAAGAAACCCCACACCCACAGGAACACCCGGTCGAAGTAATCGCTCGGATACGAGACTACCCAGATCGGAAAGAAAAACCCACTTCGGTTTTGAATGTTAATTCAAACAACCATTCCATTCGGGTTCGAGCCGATTTTGGCTACCGGGACTTTAGCCTAGATGGGGTTTCTCTTTCCGAAGACCAAGACCTTGATCTCTTCTACAAGACGTTCGTGGAGTCAAGAATCCACAGCGTGAAGTTAGGAGAAAAATGCACCATTATGATGTACGGTCCAACGGGTTCGGGCAAGAGTCACACCATGTTCGGGTGCTCGAAGCAGCCGGGGATTGTGTACAGGTCTTTGAGGGATATTCTTGGTGGTGGTGAGGAAGAAAGTGATGGCAAAAGCGAGATTGTGAGGGTTGGAACGTTTGTGCAAGTTACAGTCTTGGAGATATACAATGAGGAGATTTATGACCTTTTGTCAAGCAATGGTGGAGGAGGATTAGGCCTTGGATGGCCTAAGGGCAGTGCATCCAAGGTAATTTTGTGGTTTGCTCACTTTTTTTTTTTCTTGCTCTTACCTGATTATCAATTTAGAATAATTTTTTGTTGTTATTGTTGTAGCTATCTATCTGATTCTTGAAAGCATCTCAATTTTTGTTATTTTTGGTTAATTTTCTGGAAATGGGATAATATGATTGTCTTTATGGTGCCAAGTTTGCCAATCAACTAATGTTTATCTTTATTGTTATTTCTTGAAATTATAATTCAACCAAAAGTGCTTGTTCTCATAGTTGTGTACATCTAAAATGTGTTGACTCTCTTAGAAAGCTGCTATTCTTGTATCTGTCTATCTGATTCTTGAAAGCAACATGTCTGGATTTTTGGGTGTTTTTTTTGGGTTTACTCACAATCGATGGTATTCCAATGAAGTAAATTGGATAATATGGTTGTCTTTATAGTGCCCAGTTAGCCAATTAAGTAAAAACTGTTGTTTGAGTTTTTCCTTTTCTAAATATTGCAGTTGGTTTCTTTAGAGGGTAATTTCTGAAGCTTCCTTTGTTTTACAAGGGTGTAATCAGGAATTAAATGCGTGTCCATAAACTTAGGTCTGTGTCCTAGTAGAATTTTAGTTTCTTTAAGAATTTGCAACATGTTAAGTTAATAGGTCAGTTCTGTGCATCTTCTTTTGTGGAAATTGGCATCCTGATAAGTGAGGAAAGGAAGCCAAGTGTATAATATACGCAAAATACCTGTTTTCTTGAGCTGAAATCACAAACTGAGCAAATGTGCGCATCTGAATGTTCCATTTAATTTTTCAGACCTGATCTGGTTGGGGATCTAATAATCATGAAGCAAGGTGCTGTCTGTTTGTAATATGAAGTCATGGATCCATTGTCTACTTAGCTTTATTGTTATTTCTTGAAATTCTAGTTCACTGAAAGTGTTTATTCTTATTGTTCTGTGCATATGAAGTGTGTCAATTCTGGTTGGGCACTATGTTCTCTATTAGTAATTTGAATGTGCGAATTGCATTTATAGGTTAAACTTGAAGTAATGGGAAAGAAAGCAAAGAATGCCACCTATATATCTGGAAATGAAGCAGGAAAAATTTCCAAAGAGATACAAAAGGTGGAGAAGCGAAGGATTGTTAAAAGCACCCTATGTAATGAGCGAAGTTCTCGAAGCCACTGCATGGTATAATTCCTTTAGATTTTACTTAGAGCTAATAGTTCTGCTGGATTCTTGTAAGTGGCCGGAAATTTCATGCTTTGCAAATCTGTACAGATAATTCTGGATGTACCAACAGTGGGAGGGCGCCTGATGCTTGTAGACATGGCTGGATCTGAAAATATAGAGCAAGCTGGTCAAATTGGATTTGAGGCCAAAATGCAGGTATATTTGTCAACACCTATGTTTTTGTGCCATCAGTGTTTGCTGTTCATTTTCTAATTTTTATACTTCCATTCAAATATCAGACAGCAAAGATCAACCAGGGAAACATTGCATTGAAAAGGGTGGTTGAATCAATTGCCAATGGTGATTCTCATGTGCCATTTAGGGACAGCAAATTGACCATGCTTCTGCAGGTAATTACTCTTCATATTAATGTCAGTCATGGTGCTTTAGATTATTCATATGAAGTTTGATTTATGAGGTTTTGTGTTCTTTCTGTGAAGGATTCTTTTGAGGATGACAAGTCAAAAATTTTAATGATACTGTGTGCAAGCCCAGATCCTAAGGAGATACACAAGACGATTTGTACCCTTGAATATGGAGCAAAGGCGAAATGCATTGTTCGTGGTCCTCATACACCAAATAAGGATAAAATTGGTGCTGAAGACTCTTCTTCTGCAGTCATTTTAGGATCAAGGATTGCTGCCATGGATGAATTTATTTTTAAGCTACAAAGGGAGAGCAAACTTAAAGAGAGAGAGCGAAATGAAGCACACAAAGAACTGCTAAAGAAAGAAGAAGAAGTTACTGCACTAAGAGCTAGACTTGAGCTTATGGAAGGGAAGGGAACTGGGGCAAGTGAGGAGGAGATCAACTTAAAGGTGAATGAGCAAACTCAGATTCTCAAACGTGAGCTGGAAAAGAAGTTGGATGAGTGCCAGAGAATGGCCAATGAGTTTGTTGAAATTGAGAGGAGAAGAATGGAAGAAAGGATATTGCAGCAACAACAGGAAGTTGAAATGCTGCGACAGAGATTGGAGGAGATTGAGTTTGAGCTGTGCCGTTCAAGGGATGGAAGTGTTGATGAAAGTGCATCAAAGGACGTGGAGGGAAGCAGGTTTGCCAAAAGGCTATTGGGGATGTACAACAATGAGGATCCTGGAATGGTGAAATCGATGGATTTGGACATGGATGATCAAGAACCAGTTGTTCGTGAGGTGAAACACGTTGGTGGGATCATTCATAAACCTACTGGCATCCAAGGTGTTTTCGATAATCTTGTGGATCATAATATTTTTGCACCAAAATTTGGTGACAGGGTTGGTCTGAGCACTGTATTTGAGGAAGAAGAAGTAGAAGGGGATGATGAACATGAAGAGAAAGTGCTAGATGAAGAAGTGGAGAAAGAAATTGTAGAGGATAAGAGGGTCTGTATGGTTGATCAGTGTAGCCCCATAAACAGATTTGAACAAACACCGTTTCTGCCTAGCAGAAGTCCAATGAGAGAAGAATTTTTGAAGGAAAGATTAGAGCTCATGGGATCAGGATTGATAGATGAACCAGAAAATGCTAAGGAAACAGGATCTTCTAGACGGTTGAGAATCCAAAATATATTCACACTTTGTGGGAATCACAGAGAGCTCTCTCAACACATCAGAACCCCAGTACCACCGAAAAAGAAGTCAGGAACCATTGATCCTCAGTTGTCTCCGGTAATGACAATTGGGGATGATTCTGTTGTAAAAAATTTCAACAAGGAAAATTTGGTGGTCCAGAAAGATATGCCTGTTCCAGAATTTGGAGCCTCAAGTCCCGCACTTATTGTGGATCCACTTGCATCTGTTAAAGAAGTAAAAGATCAGAAACTGAAAGAAACACAGATCTACAAGAACAGAGTATACAATGAGATGGCATTGGTTTCAAAGGAGAACAACAACCCTTCACATGATGGTGCTGTTTCACTAATAGATGTGCACTTGAAATGGGAGGCTTCAAAGGAAAATCCTGGGAAGTTCATTACAACCCTCAAGGTCGTAAAGGATGCAAGCCTTGCTGACCTGAGGAAGCTGATAGAAATCCATCTTGGTGCAGACAATCAAGCATTCACTTTTCTTGTGCTTGGG
Organism: Quercus ilex subsp. ballota; assembly: GCA_032727855.1. Taxonomy (NCBI): domain Eukaryota; kingdom Viridiplantae; phylum Streptophyta; class Magnoliopsida; order Fagales; family Fagaceae; genus Quercus; species Quercus ilex. The sequence continues at coordinate 20,024,308 of CM064913.1, read as the reverse complement.
GTATGTTAATCTTTACTCAATTTATAGCATGCTAAACTCAATTTCAAACTTAATATAGAATTTTTTGAATAATTTTTCTCTATGATAAATAAATATTGAGAAACTCTCTTTTGCTGATGTATAATATGAACTTGTACTTGTGTGGGATGGATGTGTGTATATATATAGGACCCTACTGGAGCTCCAGTTCCAAAGGAGAAGGAAGGAATGGTACAGGCCATTAAACTTCCTCTTTGCAACAACCAGTCGAATGGCCACTTGGCTTGCTTGAGACCTGCAAAGGGAATGCAGTACCCTAGTCAGACTCATCTCCCACTAACTCCACTCCCATTGAGGCCGCTGGAAAACAAACTACCACTCGCTCCAAATTCATGCTTCTCGCAGGTAGTTTGAACAAGGTTATGTTTGAACATTTGAGTGGTGCTGCATACTTTTGTATTGGAAATATTGTAATTAATTTGTTTCTTTCTCTTTGTCATGGATCGATCAGTGTGTGCATAGTACAACTTTCTTCGTTTTGGATCAATAGGATATTATGATTCCATATCCTAGATTCAATCAGTTACCCATTTAGCAGATGCACCTCATAACATATGTGCTTTTATTATTATCTGGTTTTTAGAGGACTTAAAGAGTGTGAGGACTTAGTTTAACTTTCTTCGTTATGGATCAATAGGATATTATGTAGTTTAACTTTCTTCGTTATGGATCAATAGGATATTATGATTCCATATCCTAGATTCATAATCAGTTACCCATTTATCATGGATCAATAGGATATATGTGCTTTTATTTTTATCTGGTTTTTAGAGGACAGTGTGAGGAGTAGAATGTGGCTTGTTTTTTAAAGACATACTTCCATATCTGTTTTAATTTGATTGAACCCCTTTTATAATTGCTACTATACATATGCGTTAGCTGTTGAGAGAGTGTCCTTAACTAAATGCTATGTAATCCATTTACTTAAGGAGATTCTCTCAAAATTCACATACACATGTATACATATAAAAGAAGAGATCTCCCAACATTTGAAATATAAGGTATGATTTGATATATAGAAGTAAAACCGATTACTTACCTTGATATTCATCATTCTTGGGATCCTTAACTTGATATTATTTCATTCTTGATCTTGTTCTTCCTTCCCACGTTTGTACTGCTCTGACTAAGAATTTATGTAGGTCAACAGACTCTTATTACCGTTCTATTAAACTGTTCAATTATGGCATCTTTCTACAAGCTCCTATCATGGCATTCCTCCATCCCAAAACAGTAAAAACAGATAAAAAACTATTTTAACAAAGCAGAAGGGAGTCAGAGTAATTACACAGTTACACTTGTGGAAATTAAGGCCTGCCGTACTTTGCGCTTCGTTTATCATTAAAAGAACTAATTAAATAATAAAAAGTCTAGACAAAAAAAAAAAAAAGAAAAAAAAAATGAGAGTAATTTTGCTTACTTTACTTGGATTCCTCTTTTGTTCCAGTTTTACTTTATTTATGTTTTTTTTTTAAGGCTTACTTTACTTTATTTACTTTAAGGCTTACTTTATTGAAAGTAAGCCTTAAAGTATTTTTTCAAAAAAAAAAAAAAAAAAAAAAATCCCTAAACTGAAAAATCTGTAACAAAAATCCCTACACACGTGTCCCATTTAATTATTAATTTTGTGTTAAGTGAATTATTGAGTGTAACAATCGAAGAGTATTTCAATTGGAGTCTAATTTTCCGCCATGTGTATATATATAAAAAATGAGAAACAATTTCATATTTTAAAAATGTATGATTTTAAAAAAGTGTAAGTTAATACCATATATAATTTGAACGTCTTCTTTAAAAAAAAAATGTATGATTTGAACTGTATAATTTTGATTATTTTTAAAAACTGAAGTTTAGAGAAAATCTAATTAGAATCCAAATTGAATTTCAATTGGAGTCCAATTGTACGTCATGTGTCTCATCTAACTTTTTAATTTTTATGCCAAGTAAATTATTGAGTGTAAAAATTGAAGAGCCCAAATCTAATTAGATTCTAAATTGGATTTCAATTAGAGTCTAATTTTTTAATTTTTGTGGCAAGTGTATAATTCAATTAAATTCTAAATCATATATATATATATATATATATGTAGAGAGAGAGAGAGAGATATATATATACACACACATACATAAATAATGAGAAACTATTACATAACTATTACATATTTTTGAAATCTATGGTTTAAAAAATGTGTAAGCTCACTCTCAAAAAAAAAAAAAAAAAAAGTGTAAGCTAATACTATGTATAATTTCAACATTTACTAAAAAAAAAAAGTATAATTTGAACTATGTAATTCTGATTGTTTTTAATATGCAAGGGTTTAAACACTAGTTGAGTACAAAAATAGAAGAGTTTAAATCTAATTAGATTCTAAATTGGATTTCAATTAGAGTCAAATTTTTCGCCACGTGTCCATCTAAGTTTTTAATTTTTGTGGTAAGTGAATTATTGAGTGCAAAAACCGAAGAGTTTAAATTATATATATATATATATATAATTTGAATCTCTTTTTTTAAAAAAATGTATAATTTGAACCATATAATTATGATTGTTTTTAATTGTACCCATGCATAAGTAGAGTTTGAGAAAATCTTATATTTGAATAAGAGATTAAATTCAATAAGGATGTGATGTAAAACCCAAGCTTTACCTCTCCAATCTCAACATGCCACATAATCATATTACATATTAAAAAATAGGCACAACACACTCAATCAATTTTGATACCCTTTGAAAATCTAACTTGATTGTGAATTTATTAAGATGTTATTAGATGTGGTAGGATGTATTGAGTTTAAATAAAAAAAAGTTGTTGTGACAATCTCTTATTGGATGGTGTAAAACATGAGTTTTACATCCCATCTCTAGCAAATTTAGACCCTTTAAATAAAGAGCTAATGGTTTGCACTTTGCATGAGTATATTTTGATGCTTCTTTTCTATGGCATGATTTTCTCAACCACCAAACATGTATACAAATTAGAAATAGAAATTTAATACAAAAAATAAAATGAGACAATAGATAATAAAAGGTAGGGTTGTAAATGAGTTGAACTAAACATATTATTAAAAGTTTAGGTTCATTTAATTTTAGTTGCTAGTCACAATTCCTTAGTTTTCAATCCAATTTACTTTATGCATGTCATTCCACTTATGTTTATTGCAATCTCTCCCATTACAAAAATCCTCTTAGTTGAGGCATTGTACCAACCCAATGGACACTTACAAAAATAAATTCATTATACAATAGAATTTGTATTTGTCAAACAATTGTGTAAAATACTTGTATTCGTGTGATTTAGTCTCATGGAAGTAAGAATACAGTAATACAATTTTCCTTTTAATCTCTCTCTCTCTCTCTCTTATCTTCTTATTGTTGTTGACTATTTCCCTCACTACAACTCGAAATTTTCACGTTGAGCTCATCAAAAAAACGATATCACATATATAAGTTGGATTCATTTTCTTATCCAACATAATTGAATTTGTTTATGAACTAGTTGATTAACTTATTCTTTTTTAATATAAACACTAGGATTCAAAGGATTTATTATTTATTATTATTTATTCACAAATCTATGCTAATATTTAATAAATAAATTATAATTGAATATACATTGTTTGAGTTAATTAGATAGGACAATATTTGCTTATAAACTTAATAAAATTAGATTCGTCAATCTTGTATTGTACAATGAAAATGACAAATTATACTAACAATAAATGACAAATAATGATTTGATATCATATTAATTGATTTACAAATTTACATAAGCCAATATAAAAAATATAGAATAATATTTTTTATACATATATACATATAAAAATATAATATTATATATTCTTGAAACAGGCCTAGTACACATTGTTATTTTTTAGCTTGACTCATTTAGTAGTCGAGACTAAATCTGGGCTTGAATTTAACTTGTTTTTTTTTATAGATAATTAAACATAAATAAACTTTTACCAAATGGAGCTTGGGCCATTCAAAAATAGATTAACTCATTTATATCCCTAATGAGGGGTTTGGTGAGGTGGATTTAGGGATTCCAAACATGTGTCTCACATTTTCTTTTTTGATAATTTGATATTTACAATGGGGGAGGAGGGTTATTGGAAATAATATGACATACCAACCAATTGAGTTACACGGCTATTGGCATCTTGTATTTTTATTTCTATGCAATAAGTAATAACAAAGTAATTGGGATGTTGGGGTGAGTAGAAGATTGAGTTAATAGACTCTTAGACATTCCACTATATTTTTTTTTCAATTTTTTAATTCATGTGAGGCATAAATTATTTGATGACGTTGCCCACAAAACTCTCAAAAAAAGAAAAAAAAAGAAAAAAATTGAGTCACAAAAAAAATCACAACTTGTAAAGTAATTTAGTTGTTGATGATAGATAATAAAAAAAATGATGTAAATGGTGGGTCCAAATAAAAAACAATAAAAACATGTCAACTCAATTGCTATGAAATTTGTATTTCCATAGTATTAGTCTTGTCAAAAGAAAAGCAACACTCCCAGTTGTGTCATTTAACTTTAGTGTAAATGTCTTCTAAAAAAAAAAAAAACTTCATTGTAATTGTTATGTGATGACATGGGATTGAGATCCCGTGTAATTTTTAGGTAATGCATAAGAGGAAATTATTGAGTACTCACTAAATACCATAAATGCGTATGCTCATCTCTCACATAATTGCAGGTCCCAAAAATTAAATTTATGGTGGGACCCACAATTTATGTGAGAGGGAGGAGTACGCATTTATGGTACTCCGAGAGTATTCAATAATTTTCCAATGCATAAGATGTAATAATTCTTAAAGCTTGAGATTGAGATTTGAGAATTAAAAAAAATTAACTTTCAATCTCACCCTTTGGAAGTTTTTTTATTATTATTATTTTATTTTAAAGATTTTAAAGTTTTTACCTTTTTTGATACAAGGACTAAAATTGAAAGATAAAATTTTAATTCACAATCTCATCCATTAAGAAGCTATTGATTGTATAATCCCAAAGTACAAAAAGAATCATATAGCAAACGAATAAATACAAAAACAATACCCCAAAAATTTGGGCTAATGTTAGGAGCTACTAAATCTTTTCAAAAATATTAAATTTACTCCCCTGAGCACAAACTCACTTAACGGCGTTTAAATATTTCTCTCTTCTTTTGCTATTTATCTATCATTGGTTACCCAGACATTCAAGCATATAATTGCCATAATGCAGTCACTGCAAAATTTGTGTAGTCAAGACAAATTATTGGAAGGAAGCACAAGACTTGAAAGAGTAGGGAGCCTTCATATGGTGTTAAGTGTGTTTGTACTTATAAGGAGCAAATTGTATATTTTTCAGTATTTTAGTATTACATCAAATTAGCCTAAATCTTCATGTGGTTTTTGTATTAAGTTCTTTTAAGACCTCACCATTTGCCACAACTTTTTGAAGTGATTGACTGTGAGTAATGAACAATCATTTTAACATAAATCCATAACTTTTTCTCCACAACTCAAGGATGATTACATCAAAATTGTATTATAAAAGTTTTATCTTTTTCTATTAAAAAACTGTCGATTATTTAGATTTTGTCAAAATTACAGTACAAAAGTTGTATCTTTTGGCTTTTCTACATAAAAAAAAATGTTGTATCTCTAGTTTTTTTTTTTTTTTTTTCTTTGGTATTTTACCTAAATATTTGTAAGACATAATCCCAACCAGTCATGTCACTTGGGATTTGAATCCCGTGCAATACCCAAAAATTCTAAGATCATGATGAATTTCTCATCTATTTTTACAATTATCTATGGGTTGGTTGTGAATGATGGAAAAAATAAAATAGTATTTTCATATGAAAAAGTCATAGATAACAAATCATAGTTTGTCAACTAAAGATAGTTTTTCTAAAAAAATAGTTTGTCAACTAAAAGATAGTTCTTCTAAAATTAAAAAACTAAAGATTGTTATAAAAATAGATATAAAATTGGGGAGTAATGTCAAATAAAATGGCATAACTTTGAGCCACAACTCGCCACGTGGTGAGTTGTGAGTGGTAGTGTGTGTTCACACATAACCCTATACCACTCATAACTCACCATGTGACGAGTTGTAGCACAAAATTGTGCCATTTTATGTGTCCTTGATGTTACTCAAAATTGAATTGTGGCTTATGGTTGCGAGAGTTTATGTGCAAGTGAAGAAATTCAATGTTTGTAACATCTAACTTTTTTTTTTTTTTGGTTGAGAAAAGGTCACATCTAACAAGTATTACTATTTATTAAAAAAAAATAGGGATGTTTATCTCACATTGGTTGTGTGTGTTTAGTGTCCACTGTTTATAATTCCAGTTTACAACTACAAAGGTTAGGTCCTTTTGTAGTTGTACTCAGGTTATTAATGTATTATATACCTGATTTAAAACACTAATATTATTATTTTCTTGTGTATTCTAACAAGTATTACTATTTACTCAAAAAAAAAAAAAAAAAAAAAAAAACTTAAATGAGCAGAGTGGTATATATCATTTCCAAAATGTGTGTAAGTGGAACAGTTTAAATTTTATCAAAATCCCAAACGACATTAAAAAGAAAAAATAAAAACAAAAGTCCCAAAAGGAGACAAAGAATTGAGGTGCATGTTTGTTTGATAGTCGAAAAAAAAGCGGTTTATTTATTTATTTTATTATAACGAGTTTTACACAATAAATTTTTTTTTAGGGCATGTTTGGTAGACTGTAATAGGTATTATAATGTTATAGTTATTCCTATGATTTAACTATTCTTTAGTTTGACTATATTTTTATTACAAGGAATAGTCATTTTTTATGAATATTTATTTTTCAAAATAAGGAATAACTATTCCTCTTTAAAAGAGATGTATTAGTTATTCCTTAGTAAGTACAATAATTTCAAAATTTAGTATATTTCCAAATAAACAAACTTTCTATATAACAATTATAAAAATAAAAAATCATAAAATATAACACATATCTCTTTTAAATTTAAAAAGTAACAATTTTTAAGGAGAAATAATAGTATGAGTAAGATATTTCCTAAAATAAATCTTATGTTTTATTCTAATGTTATAATTCACAATCAAACTTATGAATATGTTTAGTTATTACATTACAACACATTTTATTCCTAATAATAAAGATTACAATTTCTGTCGTAATCCCCATTCAGTATACCAAACGTACCCTTATTCTTTGTTATGCCAAGGGATTTGTAGTTTAATTGTCATCTCACAAGCATTAAGTACTTGAGAGTTTAGAGCAAGGGAATCAATACCGTACCGAAGGCTGTATCGGTTTGGCCAGCGGTACGATATATTTCGGATACCGGTCAATACTGGTGTACCGTTTCGGGTTTACCGCTATTTTTTATATTTATAAATAAATAAATAAACATATATATATATATATATATATATATGTATGTGTGTGTGTGTGTGTGTATTATAATAAATATAAAAGTTTACCATAAAACATTTCCTCAATTCAGAATTAATTATTCATGATTTTAGACTTTAGTATCAATTAAAAGAAAAAAAAAAATACAATATAAAAAATAGAAAGCTTAAAAGTTATCATTGCATATTAAAAAAACAAATAATACTAATAAGTTAATGCAAATAAGTTACCATTTTGCCTTAACAAAAACTCAAAAATTACAAAACTTAAAATTTTTTTTTTCCCTGTACCGACCGCTACTGCTCGAAATTGGCCGGTCTGGCCGGTACATGATCGGTACAGCCGGTATTTAAACCGGTACAAAACATTGATGTTTCGATACCGATATACATATCAATACGGTACATACTGGCCGGTACGGCCGGTACCGGTATAGTATTGACTATCTTGGTTTAGAGGGGAAAGTGTTTCAGCTGCTGCTTAAAGGCATATTGCACTAGATCCTATAGATCCTATTGCAACCTATGCAATATTTACGGGATCCAAATCCGTATAGTTGTGCCAAGTGATTATTTTCTCATTCAAGATAGAAGTTGGGCCAAGTGATTGTTTTCAGTATAACAAGTGGCTAAATTATCATTTTTTATTATTAATTATTAAGATAGTTTAATTTTAGCTAAACTCTATTACCTAAGTTTCAAAATTTTTTTTAATTATGCTCCAACTAAAACCATAATTATATTATTAATTGTTAGGATAATTTAATTTATGTATAACTTTATTATCTAAATTTTAAGAAATTTAAAATACTACTCCTTTCTTGTTAAAAAAAAAAGAAATTTAAAATTCTATTTCAACTAAAATTCTATTACAAAAAATTGAAAATATAATAAAAAATATAATTAAATTTATTTTAATCATCAATCATAATTTGGTATTTAATATGATAAAAATTGCACATTACAGATATATATATATATATATATATATATATATATATATATATATATATATATATTTTATAGGCACACTACATATATATTTTTTTATAGGCACATTACATATTATTAATACGTCAAATGACTCAAGTGACAAACTATTTTTTATAACCAAATTTCTTAGCATATTTCCTTTGCGTATTAATAAAACTAGTCGCTAACCCGTGCGATGCACCGGAAAAAATTTAGTTTATATTGAATATTTATTTATTGTAGTTTAAAATATTATTTCAAATCTTCATTTCATTTTATTTTAGTTGGAATAACTTATATAATTAAATGAAATACTTACAAATAAGAGATGACATTAATAATATACTATATATAGTTAGTGATAATTCAAGATATTATTCAAATATGACAATTTTTTTTGTTTTAAAAAAAGAACAATATTAATGCATTGAATCACAAATAGATATTACAACTTTAAAACTAAAACATGAGTAGTGATTTTTAATGGACTGGGGTAATAGCACAAATTTAATAGAAAAAAAAATCTGATTTAAAATGCCACAAATACATTTGGATATATATATATATATATATATTGAGCAGGTACATCACTGTTTAGTAGAGTCTTAATGCATGGGGGACGTTGCTCCATCCAATACATCATTGTCTAGGAAACCCAGCCAGTTCTTTACTTCACATGCTATCTTCTCTGTTGGTCTGTTTGTTCAAGGAAAGCCATAAGAGAAAAATAAATTCCTAATAGAAGAACCAACTACGAAGTAGTCTAACATCATTAAGGAAGGATGTGGCCAATGCTCAAATTGGTAGGTCTAGCTGACTTTACTTCATCTACTGGACTTTTAAATTCACACTCTACCTCAACTGCTTGAAGCCCCAAATCCACAGAGGCCGTGTACACCCTTCAACAAGCTATCTAGACTGATTATTTCTCTAAGCTTCCATATATTCCATAGCAAGTTTACAGGTTGTTTGCACCAAATCCACTACTAACTTCAAAGTTTCATCCACATGCCTATGGTTCCGATTTGACCATAATAGCCAACCTCCACCGCAACTAATACAATCAACTGGATTGGTTAAAACAATATATCAAATACTGGGAATATAAAAATACAAAACTTGGCATTATGTATATGATACCATTGAAAGATTTAAATATCATTGCAGGCTTCCTGAATTCCACCCATCACAAAAGCCACGGCTTACATCAAATTGGCCTTTGAAATCTTGATCTCCTTCATCCCTGGAACCTGGAAAATCAAATTTCTGGACTAATTGAAAATTTGTAAATATTTCCAACTATCATCTAACAATGAAATTATTTTATCTTTTCAAGAACAAAAAGGAAAACAAAGACCAAACGTTCTATGTAGCAAATTTGAAACCTATCACCAAGAAAAAGAATTAAACCTATTGGGAATTCATTAATTGGTACCAATGCAAGTAATTGGTACGCTAAAAGGCTCATATTAATAACAAAAAAATAAATAACCCATCTAAAATATAAGATCAAAGTTAAATCAAGATGATTAAATACCGAAACTTCCTCCTGTTAAGGCGAAACATTCAGCCATAGCAAGCCAAAACACCAAAAGTAGATCACCCACATGAACAATTGAAGTGGAGAGAAAGAGCAATATATAGAAAATAATAACAGAGTAAGTAGGTCTTCAATTGAAAGCGAATTCGAATTCTTACCTTGGGTTCAAATTTTGCTCATCAGAGAATGCTACCTTCAATTGCAGATTCTTTGTGTTTGAATGCCAAGTGAGCTTGAGAAGGAGAATCAGAATAGAGGACTTTGAAGTCTAAATGGGCTGTGGGTCTTTGTTTTGGAGTAAAGAGAAGGGGTTTGCTTTTATGTATTGGGCTTTACAAATATCAAATCAGATTTTGTGTTTTTTATTTTTTATTTATTTTTTATTATCGGGTTTTAGAAATATAAATTCAGAATTTTTGTTTTTTCAAACTCAAAAACTAAACACAATAATTTTAAGAAACATACTGCCCCTTTTCTATGACTTAATTTTGTCATAATATATCCCTCCTTAAAATAGACAATATTCAATGTTGTCCACCATTCAAAAAAAAAAAAAAAAATATATATATATATATATATATAATCATATGAAACTTGAAAGCAAGTTCAAAGAATAGGTGTAGTACATAAAAGCCAGTCATTCATTTAAGTTGGAGAAAAAAAATGCTTCCTACCCAACACAAAATTTTGCTCCCCACCATTAAACAAAACTTCACAACTTCGCAAATAATTCTTGTCACATTTAGAGATCTCAAACCAACCACTATAAACTATACAACAAACTGAGCTATAGCAAATCTTGGTAACACAAAATCTCATAAAGGATTTAAAAGTATATTCCAAGAGGAAAAAAAACCAACAAATTTTTAATACAAATAGTTAGAGTCTACCTTTTAATTTGGAGTATGTACATGTTTTCTTAAAGAATATAATCATATGAAACTTGAAAGCAAGTTCAAAGAATAGGTGCAGTACATAAAAGCCAGTCATTCATTTAAGTTGGAGAAAAAAAATCCATTCTAGTTCAATTCATAAAAAAAAAAAAAATGACAGTCATGTTTTTACATCACACAAAAAATGACATTGAGAAAATAAGGTCAACAAATACATCTCAACCTGATTAAATCAACAACACAATATCACATTCCCTACTTATCTTCATCCTTACCACTTTCCATGTATTATGACTTCTAGAACAACAACAAAAAGTCACTTACAAATTTTATCAAACAGCTTGTGTATGTGTAAGTATAGTTGGGGTTGATATAAGACAACCCATAGATTATAATATAAAAAGGGAAAACCAATGTAAATGAAGACGACAATAACACTATATATCAAACCATAGCCTTTTGTAATTTCTTGTAGTTGAATTTTTTTAAATAGAGACAAAAGGCATATTACAAATGAATCTAAGAACAAACACTTGAGCATTTCAAACTTGTTCAAGAAATACCACAAATGAATTGGCAAAGAAGAATCAGAGAACAAACACCTGAGCATTCTATCAAACACATGTTCAGCAATCTCAAACAACTATACTAACCAACCCCAACCTTCAAAAAAAATTCACACGGAATCCAAAATAGCGGCAGCCCCAACATAAAATTCCATAGGCTATCATATAAGAATCAAGAAGACCCAAAGATTATAATAATTTATAAAAAGGGAAAACCAATGTAAATGAAGACGACAGTAACACTATATATCAAACCAAAACAAACCCAGAATTGAAATCAAATAGAAGAATCCCAGGAAACCAAAAATCCAATAAAAATTATATAACCAACAAAAGGGAAAAAGAAAATCCAAAACAATGTAAAATGAAGATGAGAAAAACACTATATATCAACTAAAACAAACCCAAAATTAAAACCAAATAGAAGAATCCCAAGAAACCAAAAATCCAATAAAATTTGCGTACAAAAAAAAAAAGGGAAAAAGAAAATCTAATTACAAAAATTTCATGATTCTTCTTTGTCATAGATTTGACAACAAAGGAAGAAGAAGAAAACGTGGAAATCTGCAAAGAAAAAAAAAACAAAAAAGAAAAAATTTAAATCTAGAGCAACCCACAACCACAAACCAACAAAATTCCATGAAAAAAAAAAAAAAAAACTTAAATCTAGAGCAACCCACAGCCACAAACTAACAAAATTCCATGAAAAATTGAAGCGGATAGAGAGAGAGAGAGCAATATATAAAAATTAAGGAGAGTAAAAAACATGTTTTAATTATCTCAAAATAATTTGCCGACATAGAATATGATGGGCTGAATTGAGCGATAATGGAGAGGCAAAGAGAAATCGATGCAGTGGCGGTGATCCATGGTGGTGGCGACGGCGGGAGGATCTGAGTTTTGGGCTGCCAGCGTATATAAGAAAACAGAGGGGTTGTGAGGTTTAGACGTGAAGGCTAAAGAGGGAGTCGTATACTTGTATTAGGGTTTTAATACGTTAAAAAGAATTAAAAAAAAAAAAAAAGTGACGTGAAGGCTGATGGGGGAGTTGTATTATTGTACACGGGTGGGAGAGTTAAATTAATAAATTCTAACATAACAAAACGTTAAAAAGAATTTAAAAAAAAAAATGCCGACGTGAAAAATGGTAGAGTTCGCAAAGGCTACGGTTTTATATATATATATATATATATATATATAAATTTCTTATAACCAAATCAAAACCCATCAAAACTACCACACCGCTAAGTAAAAGTGTAAAACCTATGCAGAAGAAAGATAGGGACCTTTTATCTCTCTTGGCTTCAGCGACTCTTTGCACGCCGGCACTTCTCAGTTAGACGTGTTTAAGGTTTTATATACGCTCTCAATGGCACCACCGAGTAGTCACCGGCACTCATCACACAGTCTCCAGTTAAACCCGCACGATGAAGAGGTTTTACATTTTTTTTTTTGCTTTGATTAAACTCGTTTATGTGTTAAGAAGCTATCATCATTGTCTCCGACAACTTTGGTTGCTGAATTCTATTATCTGTTTTGGGATATCTTGGTTGGTTAAGCAATTTTTGGATGTGAATTATAAGGGTTTTTTTTTCGGATTATTTATTTAAAATATCGGGTTAATTTAATTTGGGGTGCATTGTATAAGCTGTTTCTCAAGAGTGTTTTGGGTTAAAATGAGTGTTTGTAAAAAACCTATGAAGAGTAGTTGTTGTTAAACAACGTTTTGGGTTTTAAAAATTAGTATTCAAGGACTTTTGAACTTTACTCGGAATTTTGTTCTTCGTATTAATTCTTTCGTGAATGAGATACAGTTTGATTCTATTATAGTACTTGAAATCTCCGTTAGGTTTACATCTTGTGCTATGTTTTCGATGTTGGATCAGAAATAGTGCACTTTTGCATGTCTACCATGTCATCATCAAGAATGAGTAGTGTTGTATTTAACATGTCACACGGTCAAATTGGTCGGGGTGATCTTGGGTTTAGACACTATTTGATGTATTGAATTGCTTTGTGAATCAACTAGCGTTATGTTTGGCTCTGCTTCTATATGCAATTTTTAAGTTTATAGGAAGATAGTCCTGTTGCTAATCAAGGTGAGGAGTAGATGGGGTGTGTACTGTATACCACCCCCTATGTGGAGGGGAGGGGACATTCAAGCATAGGTTCTTCCCATGGGAAGAACGAGATGATATCACTAAATCACAAGGCTCTTGGTGGGATTTAAAGGTATTAGTGCCAAACTCATTTGAAAGGAGTACTCTAACCTACAAGGTAATTTAGACACTTACAAGCACACATCCTTACTCATTAGCGATCAAATCCCATCCACTTAGTCTCACTCTCACATTGCGAATTTGAGAGCAAAGATGTTAATTTAGTTATAACCCTCTAAGCTACCTTAGAGGTTAGAGACTTAGAGTGCTCATTTTGAGGGATAATTACGTAATGCATTTGGCATATTCATCATCTCGCACTGCACATAGAGCCCACATGATTGAATGCTCAAAAAGATGATGCATATGTTGGATTAATAAGATACCTTCTCCTTTTGGAGGTGAGTTGGGGGATAATACCTATAAGCCTATCCCCTCATCTTAAACTATATGTTTTTGGCATGTTTTTTGAAGAACTGGTGCATCTTAAATGGTGTCTGAGACATTGCTCACTGACTAAAGAAAAAGAATTGCTGGACAGCTTGGTTTCCTTATAAGATTTATCTGTGTTTGTTGCATCTATAAACCAAAAACATTAACTAAATAGCTAGTAGACCCTTAATTTAACTTGTTAGGTTTGTAGTTTTGTTGGTTCTTACTATTCTCAGTTTCTCTCTCAACAGTTCCCCCATTGATACTCTTTGCGAAACTTCTATGCCTTAGTTTCTTCTCCTTTGCTTTTGCTCAGATTGATATATACTTGAAGCTCATTAAAACAGTAGCTGTGAAGGTAAAAAAATCAGAGACAATTAAAAATCTAAAAACAATGATTTGGGAGAAGGAAGGTGTTCCAGAAATCTCTCAGGAGCTCTTTTTTGCTGGTGATCAGCTCAAGGATGAGAAGACACTACTGGATTGTGGCATTCCAAGGAATTCTACTCTCCATCTTTTTATTCAAGACTCATTTGGGATGAAAATCTATGTCAAAATACCATCAAACCAGAAAACCATTGTGGTTGAAGTGAAGAAACAATATACAGTTCAGAGCATTAAGTCCATGATACAGGCTCTGGAGGGGATACAGCCAGATCAGTACAGTCTGTTCCATGCTGGAAAACTCCTTGAAGATAACCGGACTCTTGCCTCGCTCAACTTACAGAATGTGTCAACTCTTAATTTGATTTTTAATCCAAAAGATGTTTTGTTAATTTATGTGAAAGCACCAAGCGAGGAGACATTTGAACTTGATGTTAAGTTGTTGCACAAAGTTTGTGATGTGAAAGCAATACTTGGGAACTTGCTGAGTTCCCCTGTTGAAGATTGGGATCTTAGTTATGCTCAAAATCGACTTGAGGACTGGAACACTTTGGCCCATTATGGAATTGAGGAAAAATCAATCTTAGAGTTGTTGCCTGCTAAAGTTCAGATATTTGTCAAGCCACATTCTGGGAGCAGTATAGTTCTTGAAGTGCAGAGGTCGGATATTATTCGTGATGTAAAAAAAAAGATTTTTGACAAGTTGGGTACACCAGTTAATGCTCAGAGGCTTGTGTTTGCCGGAAAAAGGCTCTTGGATGATCGGAATTTGGCTAGTTACAACATCCAAAAGAACTCCACTATCCTAATGGTGTAGCCATAATGCTATTTTAGAGTATTTGCTATTGCAGCGCGGAAGGTTTGGCCTTCAATTAGTAGTCATATAGACTATAGTGAAGGGTAGTATTCATTACTCTGTGTTATCTGGTGAAGCGTTTATGTTTTGCAGGTGATCATAATGATGTAGTAACTTAGAAGCTAGAACTACTCATTCCAATTTGGTCTTTTTGGATGACGTAAATATTTTAGCTTAGATGAGGGGCTGTGGCATCAATCATATCTCTGGTAGCTGTTCGCGTTGATGCATTTGTACCCAGGAATGGCTAGTAATATTATTTCAAGGTAAAATTTTAAATGTCCATGGGTTTCTAAGGTTCTATTACTTAGGTATATATAATTTTTATTTTTTGTTAAGTCGTACTCCATATTTAAGATAACTTATAAAATCAACATCCAATCTCTTTCTTATCAATGTGGGACAAAGCCCACTAAGGATATCTGATTAATCCTTCGATACAAAGCATAGCTCCTTAGGTGTAGCAGCTTAAGTTTCCAAATTAAATTCAAACTCATGGTTGCATTGATCAATGAAGCACAAATAATGTTATTTTTTGAAGAAAAATTAAATTCAATGTAGTTATATGTTTGAATTTAATTGGAGAATCTAAGGTAGTGCATCTAAGAAATTGTAACAAAAGGCATGTTTAATATTAAGGGTGTCCACGAGTCAAGTCAGATCAGGATTGGGGTGCACTCAGCACTCAATACGACAACTTCAGGTGCTGAATCGTGCCACATGTCGTCGACTTTAGTTGTATCTTCATTCCATGGAATAGTTACTCTTTAAGAATAGCCACTCCTTAACTCTAATGCTGTTCATTCTGTTTTATGTAACAAACAATCTCTTATGCCGTTTATGTCGATCAAAAATTAAGTCAATATACATGTTTTTCAAATTAAGTTCTCATCTAGAATAACCTTTAGAATCTCAATAAGCGCTTCAAGGAAAAGGATTTATTGGAAATGACATATTTCCTTTGCGTATTCATCTAATAAATACATAATCTTTGGGAATATAATCGAAGATAAAATTGAGACAAATGCCTTGAGATTCCCATTGTAGAGTAGAATTCACTTCGTTGTAGTCTAACTGTCTAAGTGAGACAATCTTTTATGGGATTGTAGAATTTCTTCTTAAAAAGATGTTCGAAAAATTTAAGCACCCGTTTATAGAAAGTTTTTATTTATTTATTTTTTATGACAATCTCCTCATCCAAATGCCAAGGCTTGTTTGGAATATGTAGGATGTAGAAGAGACAGTAATGACCTTAGAACATTAAAATTGCCTGAAATCACGGCGTTGCAAGATAAAAATGCACTAGTAGAAGTCATTTGGGCGGCG
Source organism: Quercus ilex subsp. ballota (assembly GCA_032727855.1). Classification (NCBI taxonomy): domain Eukaryota; kingdom Viridiplantae; phylum Streptophyta; class Magnoliopsida; order Fagales; family Fagaceae; genus Quercus; species Quercus ilex. The sequence goes on along the minus strand of CM064913.1, from coordinate 20,007,729 downwards.
AAGTTGAAATTGTAAGAAATTTGACAGGTTGAATGAAAACGGTCTTCTAATAAATAGTCATCGCTTTGCTATGAGGTGCGCCTTAATTTTGGTGAATTCTTTCGTTTAGGCCCGAAAATAGTGATTTTGCTGTTTTTAATAATTTTGGTTTCCTTAATAACTTTTTGCTCAAAAGTTATAATAAGGTCCTGCTTGTTTTGTGACAACCACTTAAGTTCAGTAGTTTATGATTTTCCATGTTACTCAATGTTACCATTTTTGGTAAAATTTAGAATTTGCCTCATGATTAGTGCGAATTAGGGTTTTGGAGAGTTTCCTAGTCATCTTAGGGTTTTACCTTTCAATATTTATATGTTTTGTAGCATCTAAAGGCAAAGCAGATTATTATTAATAAAATTCAGAGTTTTTCTTTATCGTTTTCTCTGATGGATTTCAGACCTATCACCTTATGGATTCAAGAAACCCTTCGTGGATTTGAGGTTTAATACCAAAAATTAACGGTTTAGTTTCTATTCCATTGAAGAGAGTATTGTACGTGCTTTCTTCAGACTTTCACGAAATCAATGTACATTAATTATAGCAAGCCTAGAAAAACAGATAAATTCGTTCAATACCAAAAAAAAAAAAAAAAACACTACATTGTGAACTCTTGTATGCTTTAAATTAGGTTGTGGAGCTGTTGTTCTATGGTGGTCACTTCTAGTGGTTGTGAGCTTTTGACAGTTTTGGTATGTTTGGCATCCATTGACCAAGTCTGGACCATGTAAACTTTCTCTAGGAAACTGGTAATTGGCCTCACAAGTTGCCACAGATGGCATCAATTGATGAAGTATAAGTGATTATATGGTTAACTCGGGATTAGGACGGCCTAACAAACTGCTTGCATAAAGGAAAATTTGATCATTCAAGCGGTACGAGTGTGATTAGTTGTGTCAATTTTTGATATGACCCACGAAAATGACTTGAACACAACATAGATTTTTACAAGTTAAGGTTGGGCTTTAGCGGGTTCGGGTCATAAATGGGTCAACTTGAAAGCAACATAATAATAAACGTGTCAATAAGCGTGTCAACTCGCGTGACCCGCAATTGACAAATTTGATATGCCAATTTATTCGTGTCAACTTGAAATGACCAATTTAACATAGCCCAATTAACTTGTATAACAAATAAATATTCCTTTTATTTTAGATTTGTGAGAGACTGCCTCGACCCGTTTTTGGTTTTGGGCCAAACCCACATGAATGGGTGGAGTCGTGTTATTATCTCTTAGAATGGAGGTTTGATTAATTATATTTTTTCCTTTAAATTAAGGGTTTTATAATGGATTCGCTGCTTACTTAATAATTGGAATAAATAAGAAAACCAAAATTGAAAAATTCATCATTTTGTTGATTTAAGAATGAATGTACATTGATCATAGGAAATTACATGACTTTGGTCCTAGATACAATCTAAGATAAAGTACATGGCTTTGTTTCTTAGTGAAAATTACATAGATAAGCATTGATCTATCAACCTTTAATCTAAGTTCGGAGGCTATGTTACAAGATGGGAAGGTGTTAGACATCCACCTTACTCGGTGAAACCGGTCTTCTAGATTATGGTAGCCAATATTCATATCATATCATCCAATATGTTATCAATCAATTTGCATGTTGAATTTAATATGTGTGCATGTGATAAAATCTAATTCCATTTATTAATCATTGTATTTGGATTGAAAAATAAATTCTAGTGAATGTGTGTAGATGGTGATATCCTAGATTTAAGAATTTGAAAGAATTATGAAACTAACATGTTTTACATATTTTTGATGTGAATTTAAGATCAAAGTTAGTGCTATGTATAAACATGTGATGAACAATCAAGAACATGTGAAAAATGCATATGAACATTTAAGAACATTTAAAAATATTCAAGGAGTTTAAATAAAAACTAGCATGCTATAATCTTAATCTCATCATAGTAATATAAAAAGCAAGTTAGGGAAAAGGATTATACCTGCATGCATGATCCACATCCACATAGTGGAGGAGGCTCTTTGTGGAGGTCCTAAGGGTAGAGTAGAAAAGAAGAACTAGGAGAGGGAGAGTGAGTCTTACTCAATACCTTGAGTCTCAAGAAGATCAAGATATGATAAAACTACTCTACTTCATTAGAACTCAAGAGAGGAGAAGAGAGAGTGTTTCTGTGTGCTTTGGAATGGAGGAGAGGAGGGGGGAGGGGGGGGGGTTTATATAGTAGTGGTGGAGAGAATATGAATAAAATGACATTTAATGAGGGTTGACAAATGATTAAAGAGAATCATAAACCTAGACCCTATTTTAGTATTTAGAGAAAGTTGGTGCATTAAATTTGGAGGTTGGTGGGAGTGATGAGCAAGCAAAATGTCGAAAACCTCGGTTTTTCCCGTAACTCCTATAACAATTTTCAGAGCTAATTTTAAAAAATCATATCTTTCTCAATTCTGATCGCAATTGCCTCATTCTTGTGCTCAAATTGAAGCCTCCGATATCTAGTTTTTGGTAAAATTAATTTCACTCATAGATTAAAAATATTCTGAGAGATATCAATGAAATGGTGAACAGAGGTCATTTGTTTGAAAATAGTTTTAGCATAATTAATATTAATAGGCTCCAAATTAGTTTCCAATATATATATATATATATATATATATAATAATAGGTGAAGCTGAGAAAAACTCAAATTAGAATTCCAAATTAGAGTTCCAATTTTGCGCTATGTGTTCTAAATTATTTATTCTTCAAACATTTTATTTCTTAATTTTAGAATCAAATATGAGACTACATCATAAATATTCATTCAACTGAGTTATTAAGTACTAAACCAAAAAGTCTAGAATAAATAAATTGTAAAAAAAAAAAGTGCTTCACAATAATTTAAAAAAAAAAGACAATTTACATTTCATACCTAATAATATCCATCCAAATTTTTTTAAAGAGTTAACAAAATATAAAAATAATTATGAATAGTATTTAAATTATATATATATATATATATATAGGAATTATATTATGTATCTTATTGTATATCTTTAAGTATATTCATGTATATGCATGGAGTTACAAGCTATTTAACATTAATATGCTCTAATTACTTCTATTTCAGACTTAATCAATTCTAAATTTACCTCAATTAAAAAGATAATTACACAAATTACTCAATGAATAATTAATGTTTGATTATCTAATTAATCAAGTATGTGCAACCTTACCATAAGAAGTAGTCCTAGTCAGTAAAATTATTCACGTCATTGATTTCAAATTGATTATAATTATAACCAATTAAAATCAATTGTTCATAATCACATATAGTCAGACTCATTTTGTGAGAGTACATCTTGGCCATTCAAACTTGATTTGATGACAATTTTCAATCTAATGGTTCGATTAAGGCTTATGACCAGTCAATTTGATTGTTACGACATTAAAATCATTTTGATGAAATGAAATTAAGGATCTAATGGCCACAATTAAGATGCGTATTTTCAATGTGAAATTACTCTTTTATCCTTCATGTGAGGTTAAATGTAGGTTGCAAAATGGGGTGTTAACAAGATTGTTAAAATACCTTTTATATCCAACCTATATTTTTTAACTTAAAAAAAAAGTAATTACAAAAACTTATAAGTGATATAATTGTAAGTTAAAAATTTACAAACTCTTTCCCCTTAGACCCCTAAGTACTTTGTACATGGGAATGTGCCAATTCAGTTACAAGACCCTTAACCTTTACAAACTCTAAATCTCTAAACCTTCATATAAATATTTAATTTGATTTTTTTTTTTTAAATTTCAGCCAGTCCTCACACCCTCTCACTCTTAAACCCTAAACCCTTCCTCTCACTCTAGATAGAGAGTACTGCATTATGGACTTAATATTTATGAAGTACTTTGATGTTATTTTATACTTTTAGACGATGTGTTTTAAGTATTTGATGTTATTATTTACTTTCAAATTGTATGCTTGGTATTTTTTTGTTATGAGTTTGTATTAAATCTGTTGTTTATTAAATTTATAACAGTATTAATCATGTGCTTTTTTTAAGCGGGTTAAATAAATTGAATTTGTGTCAACCCAACCTATTTAATATTAAGTAGGTTGAAATAGGTTGTGTCACATTCGTGTCAATCCTACACAACACGATCCGTTTATTAAGCGTGTCAAGTAAGTCTTGTCATGTTCACCTAATTCATTAAAATTTCTTGTTAAGGTTGAAGGGTCATGACACGATTATTAAATGAGTTGAGTCATTTTGCTGAATATCCATACCTTGACATAACATGAACACGACACGCTAACTCGAATTGACACTTTTTAAGTGTGATGCCAACCTAAACTTTTTTGATGCTTGACTTAATGCCCACACTATTCACAATTGCGAGAATATTACGGTTGTGATTTTCTCATACCTCATGAAATTGGAATTCAACTATATTTATAGAGCTCTTGGGTCACTTAATCAGTCTTGTAATTCAAGCAACTATCATGATTTAGGCCGAGGAGGATTCTTTTCATGCCTTCGAGGGAGAGATTATATATAGGAGTTTTATTCTTGGGTTACATAGATTCTAGGTTTATCCGTTTATGACCATTACTCTCGTAAATTCAGATCATATGTTTTGGGAATCATGTTTCCCTATCAGGAGGCCTTCCTTGGTTTTTGGGGTAGCACATGTCTCATACTTGTTTGTTGACTCATATGTTTTTTTTGTTTTTTTTGTTTTTGTTTTTGTTTTTGTTTGTAGAGTTCTAATTGAGGTCGTTTTTCCACAATGGCTCACCGGACGAGGATCCTAGATAAATACATCCTTATCCATATCATTTTATTTTATACTTCATTAGTATGAATTGATAACTTGCTCTACATAATATCCTACTTTTAAAAGATCCAAAATTTTTAATAGTTTTTGATGAGTCTAAGAAAATCAATTGGTTGTCAACCACAATGGACGACGTTAAGTCATCAGCAAGCCATCAAAGAAAGATAACTGCTCAATCACATTCGATATATTCATTGACGACCATTACTCAAAGGTATTAAACTCCCATCAAGAAAATAATTGTTATACTCAAGGTAATAATCACCTATAATTATGTCTAATAGCTACCTAAGTCACCTATAAAAGAGACAAGCTGCCTCACTTGCTAAGATATGTCAAAAACTACTACAAAATTACTATTTATATATGGAAAATATGAGTTGATATTGACTCAAGCATCGGAGGCTCTCCCACCGAGCACAATCTGGTGGTCTCTTCGATCAATTCTTTTTATTTTGCAGATCCTATGAAATATTCAAAATTTTTGGATTGGATGAGTGACCCAACTGATGATTTTTAGCAACATCAGTTTTTGTGTTGAAACACCATCATAAAAAATCCTAAAGAAATCATTATTATTTTTTTTATTATAGTTAGAAAAAACTTTTAAAAGCTTTATTTACCACATCACAACAAACAAATCATTATTATTACCGCATGAAAAAAATTACAATCAAAAATCACTTTCTCGTGTGAGTCGGTGAAACCTTTATTATGCGCCTTGCAATAATCTCTTGCCCTTTTTCGAAGTATGTATACCAAGGAAGTCAATACCGTACCGGAGACTGTACCGGTTTGGTCAGCGGTACGATATATTTCGAATACCGGTCAATACCGGTGTACCGTTTCGGGTTTACCGCTATTTTCATAAATAGATATATATATATATATATATATATATATATAATATTTTCTAGGTATAATATTTTATTTAAGCAAAATTTTCTTTGGACTAAAGAAAAATCAACTAATTTGTTATTCTTTATTTGTCAAAAAATGATAATATAAATATTAAAAACGATGTAATGGCCTCATGGGTACATTAGTAAAGAATGAATATATTAATGTTTAAAAAAAAATGAAAAGCAAATAAATTCAGACTTATTCTATAATTGTGACGGTGGGCTAGTTGATGCCAGCTATTGTTTAAAAAAAAGAGTGTTTGGTCTTATCTCTTTTCTCTGGTAAAAGAACCACAACTGAACTGACTACACAAAAGCTTCGGTAAAAGAACCACAACTCAAGAGGCCGTTCCAGAAAATTCCAAGTATAAATCGAAGGTAGCAATGGACTCGATCTTCAACTGCATTTTTATGGAGATGAGCTTTTTTTTTCAGCCCGTGGACAAGCGAGTTGTGTTTTTCGTATCTGCAATACAGTGTTCTTTGGATTTTTATGGCAATTCTCGGTTGGGTAAGTTCACAAATCTTTGGATTTTTCAGTTTCAGTGTTCTTTTGGGTATTAGCTTTGTTTTGGAAACCAATTCCCTTGTGATTGTGAACCCAAAAAATGACAGAATCATGTTTCGGCCCGGTATCCATTTATTGGCCGAAATAGCCGGATTTTGCCAGTACGGACGGTAAGCGGTCGGTACGGCCGATATTTTTTCCGGTACGAAATAGGGGGTGTACCTGTACCGGTGCACTGGCCGGTACGGTATATACCGGCCGTACCGGCCGATACGGTATGATATTAACTTGATGTATACCCTAGTACCCCTTTAAGTAGTAGATAGCAAATGCTTTATTCTCTACCCGCTTATATTTAGGCTTACGCACTCAAAAATTATATAAGGCTTTAATGCCATCAATATCGTCCCTATGCAAACCTTGGGTCACTCCTGGACGTATGTTAGGCCACATGATGGCCCCTTCAACAGAGCTATGATTGAGTCCAAGAAGATGCCCAATTTCATGCAGTGCAACAGTCTCCAAGTCAAACGCATTTGGGGCAGCTCCAACACTCCACTGCTCATCTGCATCATAATGGAATCTCCCATCAGTAGGCGCCCAAGCATGTGCTAAGATTCCACCAGCTCCATCAAAAGCGTGCCCATCTCCATGATCCCTCTTGTGGAAACTGTTAGAAATACTGAATGATTGTATTGTATTTCATGATGAAGGAATATACATAGGTGCCTTTATATAGGAGGCATATGTGTGCTATACAAGTAAATATGTGTGCTATACAAGTAACCTAACTGGGTCTAAAGCCCATAAGATATTATACACGTTAACAGCCCCCCTCAAACTCAAGGTGGATGTGAGACCAGCTTGAGGTTGTCAACCAAAGTACGAAGGCGTCCCCTAGGATGTGACTTGGTGAAGATATCTGCAAGTTGATCTTTAGAGGAGACTAAGATCAGCTTGAGAGCACCATGGACAAGATGAAAACGGATAAAATGACAATCGATCTCGATGTGTTTAGTCTGTTCATGGAAGACATCATTATGAGCAATATGAATAGCACTCTGGTTGTCACAATAAAGAGGAGTAGCAGAGGATGTAGACACACCTAAGTCTTTGAGAAGCCATCGTAGCCAAAGGAGCTCAGATGTGGTATTAGCAAGGGCACGATATTCTGCTTCAGTACTGGAGTGGGCCACATGAGTTTGTTTCTTACTTCGCTAAGAAATCAAAGAAGAACCAAGAAGAAAGCAATAACCAGTGGTGGACCTGCGATCAGTGGGATCTCCTGCCCAATCAGCATTAGAAAATGCACGGAGAATAAGAGGAGACTGAGCAGAATAGAAAAGACCATGGAAGAGAGTGCCCTTTAGGTATCGAAGAATGCGCAGAATAGCAGCATAATGAGTCGATCGTGGTGCAGACAGATACTGGCTCACCTGGTGAACAACATAGGAAATTTCTGGACGAGTGACAGTGAGATAAACTAAGCTGCCAACCAAGCGTCTGTAAATAGAAGGATTAGACAATGGTTTCCCCCCTGAGGGAGTCAGATGCGCATTAAGTTCAACTGGAGTGTCAACAGTCTTGCTATCAGTGAGTCCAGCTCGAGACAAGAGTTTTGAGGCATACTTGGCTTAAGCAATATAAAGTCCATCTATAGAATGAGTGATTTCAAGACCCAAGAAGTAGCTGAGATGTCCAAGATCTTTCATCTCAAATTGCTGACTGAGAAAAGTCTTGAGTTCTTGAATGCTACTGAGGTCATCACCAGTTATGATCATATCATCCATATATAGGAGAAGTAAAATAGTGCATTTGTCAGTGCGACGAAGAAATAAGACAGAATCATAAGAACTGGCCATGTAACCCAAGTGAGAGATGGTAGAGCTGAATTTGGCAAACCAAGCTCGTGGAGCTTGTTTAAGGCCATAAAGTGCACGTCGAAGGTGACAGACCTTGTTTGAGTCAACAGAGAGACCAGGAGGAGGTTGCATATACACTTCTTCACTTAAATCCCCATTAAGGAATGCATTTTTGACATCCATCTGAAAAAGGTCCCATTTACTGGAAGCAGCAACAACTAAAAGGGCACGAACAGGTGAGATACGAGCAATCGGAGCAAAGGTCTCTTCATAATCAATCCCATACTCTTGTGTAAAACCTTTTGCAACAGGACGAGCTTTGTAGGGCTCAATGGACCCATCAGAGTGAGTTTTAATCTTGTAGATCCACTTACAACCAACCACAGATTTCCCAGGAGGAAGTGTCACCAAATCCCAAGTATGGTTTTTAGATAATGCATCAAGTTCCTTTTTTATTGCAATCTACCATAAAGGGTCAGTGGAAGCCTCACGATAGGTGTGAGGCTCGTGTAGTGTAGCAAGGGCAGTGTAATAATGATAGTCAAGTAAATGTGTAGGAATAGATCTTACCCAAGTTGAGTGATAAGGTGGAATGTCTTGTGCAAGATCTTCAGGCGGAGTAGGAGCAGGAGACCCAAGCTCAGGATTGGGGTTGGGTAGCTCGTCTTCAACCTGTTCATCTTCCACCTGTTCATTAAAGGGTGAACTAGGAAAGGGATCAGTGATATCTGGTGGTTGGACAGAGAAGTCTACAGCAACAGAATCAGAAACAACTATAGGAGGATCAGGAGTAACTACAAAAGGAATATGTGCCTCATCTGGAAAAAGATCTAATACAGAGGAGGAAGACAGGGAAGCACTGAAATGAGAGAGCTCGACAAAAAGACGATGTTCCCAAAAGACAACATTGCGGGAGATACGAAGACGATGAGAGACAGGATCATAACACCTATACCCCTTTTGAGTTTCGCCATAGCCAAGAAAACAACAAAGCCTTGATCGAGGCTCAAGTTTGTTATGTTCATGTGGCTGAAGAAGAACGAAACAAGCAGAACTGAAGGAGCGAAGGTGGTGATAGTCTGGAGGTGACCCAAAAAGGCGCTCATATGGAGTTTGATTTTGGATAACAGGACTCGGAATGTGATTAATAGTATGAACAGCATGAAGAGCAGCTTCACCCCAAAAAGGAGTAGGAATTTTGGCAGAGAGAAGAAGAGCACGAATAGTGTCAAGAATATGACGAAGTTTTCGTTCGGCTCTACCATTTTGCTGAGAGGTACCTGGAAAAGTTAGTTGATAAAAAGTGCCATAGGAATGCAAAATAGCTTAGAAAACATATTGAGTATATTCAAGAGCATTATCAGATCGAAAAATTTTGATGCGTTTGAAAAACTGAGTTTCAACCATTTTTGCAAAATTAGAATATACTTCCAATAATTCAGAATGATGTTTCATATTAAAAATCCAGCTATAGCGAGAGTAATCATCAACAAAGACAACAAAATATCTAGACCCACCAATACTAAAGACAGAGGACGGCCCCCAAACATCAGAATGAATAAGGTCAAAGATATTAGTGGATATTGATTCACTAGTATTGAAAGGCAAAGCTGGTTGTTTTCCTAACTGACATGAAACGCAATCAAAATTTTCTGTAGACACTGAACCTAACAAACCTCTAGAAGCCAATTGTTGTACCCGAGAGGAAGATGCGTGACCAAGTCGAGCATGCCAAAGTGCAAGGGAAGGAGTGAAAGAAACTGCAGCAGCTGCAGCAACAGAAACAGGAGCAACAAGTGGAAGACGAAGGTTGTCCACGGGAAACATACGCCCAACTCTGGGACCGGTCCCAAGCTCCTGTCCCGTCCTAGGATCCTACATAATGCACCCAGAGTAATCAAAGGTAATGCGATAACCCAACTCAGCTAATTGTCCCACAGAAAATAAATTATAAGAAAGGTCAGGAACATTAAAAACTCTAGGAACCAAGAGGTTGGAAGTTGAAACTGAACCTATATTATGACCAGACATTGTGGAACCATTTGCTGTGCAAATATTAAGAGGGTGCGGTGCAGGTTTAAGGTCAGAAAATAAGGACGAGTGAGGTGTCATGTGATTGCAATAAGCAGAATCCATAAGCCAAGAGGTAGGAGACATACCAGATAAAGCTGAGAGAGAAGAGGAATAAGATGCATTACCAACTATACGAATGACATTGGCGATAATATTTATAAGGTCATCTTTGGAAATGGAGAAAGTGGATCCCGAAAACTTAGACTGTGCAGAGACAGAAGCCATTGGTTGGACACTCTCAGTGTTAGCAATAGTAGCAGCAGAAATTGAAACAGCTGATTTGTTGCGATGATAGCAAGTCTTAATATTGTGGCCAAAACGTTTGTAAAAATTGCAAAAACGTTTGATGGATTGGGAGCAATGATTGTTGCAATAAGAAGAAGTCCTGCCCTTATTCTTCATTTAGAAGCAAAATATGCAAAAATGGACTGCAAAAATGAAATCTACGCGAAAAACTGGGTAAGGAGAAACTGGATTGCAAAAGTCAACTCTGAGCAAGTCAACGGTCAAAGTCAACTCCTGTGATGACGTCAACAAGATGAGGTAAGCTAATGATGTCAGCTAGGGCTTACGTGGATGTTGACATGGCAATGATGACATCAGTGATGACGTCAGCAGGTGACCCAGCGGCGCGTGAGGCGCGTGGTCAGTCTTCGCCGAAGCTTTTGGTGGCGCGTGAGAGCGCGTTCAAAGTTTGATAAGGCCGGTTCTTTTCCGATGATGTAGATCGGAGAAAGACGATACCGATGATGGCGGCGGTGAGTTAATCGGAGCAATAGGGAGGCGCGTGAGGCGCGTGGAATAAACTTCCGATTTTGTGACCGGCGCATGGCGGCACGTGGAGGATCGGATAATGATTTTTCCTGCTGATTTGTGTAGACTAGTTGAAAATCTACAAGGTGATTTGTCTTATGTCTTAATCGGAGGTCCGATGTGGAAGATCCGACAGAGGCAGTGATCTTTGTAAGGTTGAATTTAATCAACCATCTAATTGGCTTTATTCCGTGACCAATTTGCTTGTAATTTAGCACTTAGTAACCCTGTATTTAGGTGGGAAAATTGTAAGGGTAGTGTGTGAGAAGATGTGAAGAAAAACTCAAAAGTGTGCAAGAAAAACAGAGGTTCGCGACTAGGGCTCGCGGGTGGATCGTGACTGGCAAGCTGCCAAACTCTGGCACGTGAGAGGCACACTGGGAAGCTGAAGGGTCGCGCCAGTTGTCACGCTACAGGACAAAAGTTCCAGGCTGGCTAGGCCGTTACGACGCGACTGGAACTCGCGACTGGAACTCGCGACTTGGACAAGCCGCGAGGTCAAGTCGCGAGTTAACCCTGTTTGGCAAAAACTGACGTTTTGCATTCCCTTCTCACCCTACTATATATACACCCTTATACCCACTAAATTGAGAGAGCTTCCAGAGAGAATTTTGTGAGAGAAACCCTAGAGAAAAACAAGATTGCCTCATCCTCAATCTTTACCTTAGAGACTCTTCAAATTCCTCTACTCTTTTCCTCTCCATTGTCATACCCTTAAGAGGTCCTTTACCAAATCCTTATCTCACCACAACCACGTCTGTGAGAAGGTTCATTTGGTGCTTAGGGAAGCAGTTTGGGAAGGAACCAATATACATTGGTTGATGCTATGGTCAAGTAGCGGAATCCGGGAAGCTAAAGAAGAAATAGGTTTGGCGTAACCTCGTTGGAGTAAGAAGTTTTGAGGGCTTAGGTACTTGGGTAGATTAGGCTTGGAGGGTCTTCTGCTGTTCATGTATCCCAACTATATTCTTTAGTGGATTTTATCACCGCTTGGAGGGCAGCGAAGAGGTTTTACGCCGAGGACTTCGGTTTCCTCTTCGATAACACATCGTGTGTTGTCTGTGTGTTTGCATCTTTTTTTCCTTTATCTTTGCCTTATATTTACTGCTGTGGATGTGTTTATATTTGACTTAGATTGTTGTATCAATTCTGTTATAAGCTTGTTATCATATTCCGCACATTAATTGTTTGATATAAAGCTTGAATTGGTATTTTTGTAATTTGGGGTCTAATCGTTCAAGGGTGTTGCATACCTATTTTGAAATTTCAATCTTGGTGGCGGTGATCGAGCTTCTGACGGTGAAGATTCAACCTTGGGCACCTCTGACGGCGGTGGAGAAGTCAGAAAAGGGCACGGAAAAGGTTTTCTGACCGAAGAAGTCGAGGCAGCGGAAAATACCAACAAAGACAAGACTGCAAGACATAAGAAAATTAGAGCAGTGACTCTAATACCATGTTAGAAATACTGAATGATTGTATTGTATTTCATGATGAAGGAATATACATATGTGCCTTTATATAGGAGGCATATCTGTGATATACAAGTAAATATGTGTGCTATACAAGTAACCTAACTGGGCCTAAAGCCCACAATATATTATACACGTTAACAGAAACTAACTTTGATATTTGCATTTGTGTGGTCCTGAGCTCTTGAGAACTTGAAGTGTGTGTTGGCAGCCCATGTTTCGAAAGCTTTTGCGACGGGACTCATTGCTTCAGTTGGAGTGCCAGGAAGAAATCCATAGGTGAGATGGTACTTAGAAGATGGCCACTTGGGATTTCCTTGGAAGAAAGTATAGTGAGAGACGGTATGTAAAGAGCCATGGCGGTGATGATGTTTCTTCTTGCCTGAGCGCATCCAATTCGTGCCATTGGAGATATCTGCCACCCCACATCGAGGCATCATCATTGTTGATACTGTTTTGGCATCCAAAGTTCCAGTGGCATTGAGATGGTAGTTTAGTTGGTATGTTTTAATGGCAGATTCCAAGAGTTCATCGAAATCATCATCATTGGTATGAGTGTGATTTTTGGAATGGTTATAGCTCAAATAACCAAAATTTTCGAGGTAGGCTTTGAGGTTATGGATGCCTTTGACCTGTTCTCCCTTGTGACATCCTTGAAGATGTTTGAGAAACTCAAAGGGTGATGATTTTTTGTCATGGATGTTTCGTGAAGATGCATGCGAGTGGAGAGGAAGGAAAAGGAGGAGAGTGAATGAAAACAGAGAAAAAGCTTTATTATAAGCCACAACTAAGAAAGTTTGAAGTTCAGCTAGAACTTTTTTTTGAGCAGATGTTAAGCTAGACCTTGATGTTGCAAAAGTGTTATAGTTTGGTTGCTATTTATAGATTATCAAGTAGAATCTAAGACGGTATGTAATCGTGTGAATGCAGGTTGATAAATCTTTTGCTAAGTCAGTCGTGTAATTTTTTTTTTTTTTGATGGAAAGTCAGTCGTGTATTAACCAGTATGACTTGTACTTGCTAATTAAATTTAAGATTGAAAGACCCAATTCTTTTTTTTTTTTTTTTTTTGATTCATTGAAAGACCCAATTCTTCGGTCAAAGTACAAGATGATCTTACATATATATATATATATATATATATATTTTTTTTTTGGTTAAAGATCTTACATATATTAATTACAGGCCAAGTCTCCAAGCAAGTATACGTTGATCAGCGTTATATTATTAAAATAATAAAAGGAGACCAATTCTCTAATATTTGGGTCTTAACGAATACCCTTGGACTGGACTCTGTGCCATACATTATATAGTCTCCAAATTGATTGGGACAAAAAATGATTAGCGTAAACTTTCTTGAAATTCCATTGTTTTTATTAATTATATATTTTTTCTTCTTTACAAAATTCTAGTTATATTGACAGGAAATTGCTACATGAAATTAAAAACAAATTCGAAAAACAAAGCTGCAATATTGTAATCTAACTTTATACCTCTTACATATATTGTTTTCCGAAAAACGTGAATCTATCTTATTATTTTCTTGGCATTATTTCAAATAGTATGTGTTAGGGTCATATTTTTTTATGTAATTGGTTAATCCTTTGACAAAATGCATTTTACTTGTAATTAAGTAGATCTAAGTTGGGTTTAATACATCAAAAATATATGTTGTTCAAACATATCAAGTGTTAGTATTAGAGACATGAAAATTGATTCAAGAAACAAGTGAAGAAAAACTATTTTATTAAAACTCGACAGATAGCTCGACAAATAGTTGCTATCGAGACTAAATAGGAAGCTCGACAAAAGCTCGATCTATCGAGAATTACAATTTTAGAATTTCCAGATCTGAAATTTGGCACTTTTAGTGACGAATTTTTTCGTCACTGAAAATACATTTTGTTGTAGTGCTTTTTTTTGACAAAGAGTTTATTTTTTTTTTCCTGTGAGAAGCTATTGCGTTTGTATGCCATAGAGTTTTGTAATCAAGTGCTTCTTGATTTTCACCGTTTATGAAGTGAAGAACTTTATAGCAAACAAAAATCATTCTAGTTGCTGGAGTTAGTCACATATTGAAATCCGTGCAAAGGAATTAGTAACAGATTGGAGATTTGTATATCAAAGGAAAGAAGACTACTATAAGATTAAGTCCAATTGGTTATTGAAGCGAAAGTTTAACTATAGGTTGGTATTTTGGGATATGTCAGGATAGTGGTAAGATTCCTCATAATTATAATCGCTTGATTATTGATTAGTAGATTCTTGGAAGTGGTGACCTTAAATTCACCCGGTGAGATTTTTACCTTGCGAAAAGTTTTCTCAATTTGTCAACAATTCACCGTGTCAATTTAATTTCCATTGCATTTAGTTTATTTGGTGATTTGTTGGTGCCTCCATGATTTGCATGTAATTTGACCTAATTAATCAAATTGGGTAATTGAATTAATTAACCGGGGTCAAGCTATCTTAACCCAACAATATGTGAAGATCATAGACAGAAGGAATTCATTGTTTTAATAAAGATTAAAATCCAAAAAATGAAAATTCCTCCAATCCACCATGTGGTAACTTAGCTTTGTTTGTTTTGCTATAAAATATTTAGTTGTAAAGTGTTTTCAACTAGAAACACTTTCAATGAAAACGTTTTCTTTTCTAGTGTTTGGTTGGATACCTAAAAATGCTTTCGAAATCATTTTTTGGTGTTTGTTTCATTGTAAAAGAAAAGAAAAGAAAAGAAAAATCCTTCAATTAGAAACAAATGAAAACGTTTTACAACCATAAAATTTAGTAAAACAGTTTACAAGTTTTTACACAGGCTTTCGGTCAATGAAAAACATTTTGCAAGTTTATTGACCACATTTTACAAGCAAACAAACACCTAAAAATGTCGAATATTTTTCAAAAAACATTTTACTGCATAGCAAAAGGAGTGTTAAAAGACTATCTACGTGTACTTTTAATCACATATCTATTTTATATTCATATGACTTATATTTATCTCCAAACTAGTTTACAAGAAAGTTTTGTCCGTCTATTATTATTTTTTCTTTCCTCTTTTTTCTCCTTTTGCTACTAAAACCTCTGCCCTTTTAGGATCTAAAAGGAATAAATTTGAGATATATAAATGGAAGTACGCAGATAGAATTTGTATTATATTTTGGGATTGGGAGAGTTTAAATATTAACAATTGGAGGAGTTTCTTTGTGGGAGATTTATTCACCATGTTGGGACACCCCTTAAAACACAAGCTTAACCTAATGAGTTTAAGCTTAATTTTATTAAATTAACCAATCATTTTTTTCATCATTGCTTGATGTGCAATACCATCACTTTACACCCTCTAAGTCTAGGGTCACTTCTAAATCGGTGCATCTATTTTCAAAACTTGTAATTTACAACATTGACTTTCAAACTTGCAATTTACATCCTCTATTATTACAAAGATTTCAATTTTCTATCCAGAATGATGTTTTTTCTTCGGCAAATAGCAAGAAGTAATAGTCAAGGGTGTAAATTGTATGTTTTAAAAGTTGAAGGATAGATTTATAAGTAACCAAAACTTAAAAGAGTGTAAAGTATATTTTAGCCCATAATTTAAGATTGACAAACTTCCTAGAAGTTGGGCAATAGATCAATTCTTCACTTGGAGTATAAGTTAATCTTAGATTTTATATTCCAATACAAATTCTTGATACCACTTTTTGTGATCTATGTTATGTTCTACCAATATAAAATAACTAAATTTTAAAATAGAAAAACAATTCAAACGCATACTATCATCTATATATATTAAAAGCCAAAGCTCAAGGAAAATCAAATTAGAATCCAAATTGAATTTTAATTGGAGTCCAATTGTGCACCATGTGCCCCATTTAATTTTTAATTTATGTGTCAAGTGAATTATTAAGTATAAAAATCGAAAAATCAAATTCAATTATATTCTAAATTGGATTTCATTTGGAGTTCAAATCCAATTAGATTCTAAATTGAATTTCATTTGGGTGCAAAAACCGAAGAGTCTAACTCTAATTAAATTATATATATATATATATATAATGATAAACCATTACATATTTTAGAAATCTATGGTTTAAAAAATATGTAAGCTAATACCATGTATAATTTTAACATTTTTAATATATAAATATAAAAATGTATAATTTGAACCGTGTAATTGTGATTTTTTTTTTTTTTTTTTTATAAATTGTATACCATAATTGGTGGAACATAATGTAGAGTACAAAAAGTGAGTCAAAAGGATGTGCTTTCAACATTTCTCTACTTAGGCCTTACTTTTTAGGGCCAAAATGGCAAAATACCCCTTTCGCTCAAAAGTTTCAGCAAAATACCCATGTTCTGAAACTATTTAGAGATATGCCCTTGTTTTGAAACTCGATTTTTTAAAAATCGAGTTTCAATGAAAAACTCGATTCGCCCAAAATCGAGTTACTTGCAAAAACTTAAATGGAACTCGAGTTCTATGTAAGTTTTTGCAACTTGTTTGCCTATAACTTGATTTTGGGCGAATCGAATTTTTCATTGAAACTCATTTTTTTTAGAAAATTGAGTTTAAAACAGGAGCATATCTCTAAATAATTTCAGAACAGAGGTATTTTGTAACTTGTTTTGGGCGAAAGGGGTATTTTGCCATTTTGGCCTACTTCTTAGTATATACCCATGGTCTATACTCGGTGCCATACATTATAGTCGCCAAATTAACTGGCGGAAACTGCGGGATGGAAGAGATTATGTAAATTACGTTTGCAGTGCAGTTGACTATGGGCAGACTTTCTAGATATTCCAATAGCGAAAACAAGAGCCGCAATATTGTAATCAAACTTTAAATCAATTGCATTGTTT
This sequence comes from Quercus ilex subsp. ballota, assembly GCA_032727855.1. NCBI lineage: Eukaryota > Viridiplantae > Streptophyta > Magnoliopsida > Fagales > Fagaceae > Quercus > Quercus ilex. The sequence goes on along the minus strand of CM064913.1, from coordinate 19,990,392 downwards.
TTCGAAAAACATAAATTGCGTCAACTGCATAGCATTTTCTAGCTTCTTTCTTATTCTTTTCTTAGTATTGTTTCAAATCATATGTGAAGATCACAGACAGAAGGAATTCATTGTACCAATAGAAAGAAAAAGAGTTTTGGAACCTGAAAGACCCTTTTAAATTTAAATCTAATTAAAGAGAGCATGAAAAATCTATGCAAAGTTGCAAACAATTGAAAAATAACAATTAACAACCTTTTCTGTTCTTTAGGAGTAGTTGAAATGTAATCAGGTTAGGAGTAGCCTGCGCTATAACTTTGGAGTGGTTGTATTGTAAATTAAATCCCTCTAATCGATTTAGGAAGCTTTCAAGCTCGAAATAATTATTTGGTATGTTAGAGTTTCCGAAAATATATTTATTTATAACTCAAAGGGGTTGGCTTTGTGGTTCCTAAAACCTCATGATATTCATGAGATCTTAGGTTCGAAACTTCTTGCTAGCATCTTGGGGCCACCCCCATGAGGTTCCTCCCTATATTAACCTGGTGTGTGTGGGATGGGGGGACTACACATGCCAAAGGAAATAATCAGATACTCGAAAAGTTTTGAATACCCTTATTTATCTCTCTCTCTCTCACACACACACACACACACATATATGGGAAAAAAATATTGCAATCGTTTTATAAAAGTTTGACTGGCTTGTGTTTCATTCTAACAAAATAATACAGGCCATTGTTATTAGGGTTCTTTTTTTGAGGCATTTGTCCATTCTTAGTCCATCTATTATACAACCAAAAAAAGAAAAAAAAAAGAAAAAAAATGAAAATTCCTCCAATCCAGCACATGGTAACTTAGTCCCGTTTATCCTTAAAGAGGTAGAGTCACATAGTAGGGATGACAATTTTGCCCCGTCCCGCTTGACCCGCCCCTCCCTGCTTCGCCCCACATGGGTTTTCCCCGCCCTGCAAAGGTGGTGGAGTGGGGATGTGGTGAGATTTTAGACACATACCATGGGGCAGGGCGGGGATGAGTTTACACTTTTTAGACCCACCCCACCTTATCCCCGCCCCGCGTTGATAAGGGTTAAATTGTGATTTTTACATACTCTAAAACCCTACTATTTAAACAAATATATCATTAGCTTATTTTATTTTACCCAATGGGGCTCTCTACCTCTTTTTTCTCTCTGGCAAAGTTAGAAAATAAGATACCAATTTCAACATTTTCTTTTATCTTTATTAGAAACAAATTTATATATTATTGAATTATTGATTCCATTCAATGTCTTTCTCAACATAGATTTCATCATGAACATAATAGAATGTTGTCTATTTTTATTAGGTACGGGTTTGTAGGTTTGTGTTTGTGTTATTGTGTGTGGCTGTTATTTGTATTTCTTTCCCAACATCATAGCATGTTATTTGTAGTTCTTTCTATCATGAACAAATTGGAACAACATAATAGCATGTTTTGTAGATATATATATGTTAGAAAAAAAAAAGTTTTAGATTAGTTTCACATATAAAAATACGGGTATTTGTAGATATATATATGACTCACAAATAAAAGTTCTTTCATAAAAATAATATATATACACATACATATATATTGTGGCGGGGAAAAAAGAGTCAAGCTTATTTTTTACCTCATATAATTAATTTATAGAGATGGGATGCCAATCAACTTTTGTTACCTTTGTTTAAGTGAGTTAAGCGTGAAATGAAAGGATGAGTACTAGGAATGAGTATGAGATAGGGGAATTGATTTACAATAATCTCGGATTGCTTGTTGTTAGGACATATGTGGTTCACTTGTTAAGAACATATGTCATTCTTTTATATAATTAGCTAATCATTTGACAAAACGCACTTTACTTGTAATTGGGTAGTTCTAGGTGTTTTTAATACTTCAAGAAACAAGGTTTCAAGATCAAGTGTTGAAGTCATTAAGTCTGTCCAAGAAACAAGCTGAGAAGTGCAAGTTTATTAAAGCTCGACAGCTAGCATGTGTCGAGGTTTAGAAAGCTGTGCAGCCCGTGTGCTTGACAGCTGCTCAACACCTCCTATTTGTCGAGGTTTATGAAATTTAGAATTCTGATATGATTTTCTTGGAATCTGTGAATGTGTCTTTGGGCCTTCTTTTCTCCTAATCCTAGACATATAAAAGGATTGTTTTAAAGGCTGTCAAAGAGTACACAAGTTGCATAAGTATTAAGCAAAGTCTGTTCAAGCAAATTGTGACCAGAGACAAAGTTTTTCCCTAGTTCATCATTTTTGAAGAAGTTGCTGTGTATGTGCACTTTTAGGTTTTGTGACCAAGCATCTTGTTGATCTTCATCGTTGGGATGAACTGAAGAACTTTGTAGCCAACAATGTTCTATAGTTGGTGATTGAAGTCGCGTACTGGGATCCGCGCAATTGGTTAGTCACGTACTTGGGAGCCGTGCATCAAAAGGGGAAATTGTCACTACAGAACAAGTCCAATTGAGTATTGGGGTAAGGGTTCAACTGTAGGTTGGTATAAGGTATTGAGATTCCTTTATTTGTAACCGCTTGTTGTGATAATAGTGAAATTTCGAGAGTGGTGACCTGAAAATCACCTGGTGGGGTTTTGCCATGTAGGTTTTCCCCATTCGTAAACAAATCATCGTGTCAAATTTATTTTCCGCTCCACTTAGATTAATTGGTGATTTGTTTGTGCTACCACGTTCTTTGCATGTTAATTAACTTAATTAATTCACTTGACTAAATTAATTGGTTAATTTATCACAAGGGGTCAATTCGTTTTTAGCCTATCAAGTAGTATTAGAGCAGGCACACTCTGATTTGGTTTAATCTTTGCTGTGTTGATCTATTGACCCCTGTTTGTCATGTATAGAGGACAATCATTAATTATACCTCCTTTATTTGATGGCATTAACTATGCATACTAGAAAGTACGCATGAGAGTTTTCTTGCAGTCTTTAGATGAGAAGGTGTGGCAAGCTGTAGAGATTGGCTGGACTAAGCCAAAGGAAGCCCTGACCGATTGGGATGAAGCAAAGATCAAGGCGGCAAACTTCAACAGCAGGGCATTGAATGCCTTATTCAGTGCAGTCACCAATGAGGAGTTTAAGAAGATATCCTCCACTAAAACTGCTAAGGAAGCATGGACCATCCTCCAGAAAACCTATGAAGGTACAAAGGCTGTCAAGGATTCAAAGCTTCAGAGGCTCACTACAAGCTTTGGAGAGATAAAAATGGAGGAGGATGAGTCGTTCGATGAGTTCTATGCCAAGCTCAAGGACATAGCGAACTTAGCCTTCAATCTTGGGGAAACCATTCCTAAACCCAAGATTGTGAGGAAGGTGCTCAGATCTTTACCCGAGAGATTTCATGCCAAGATTACGGTGATAGAGGAATCAAAGGGTATTGACAAGATCCTTTGACAGAGCTGATTGGTAATCTACAAACTAACGAGCTAGGGTTATCAAGGATTGGCAAGTCGAGTAAAGGCAAGAGCATGGCTTTGAAGGTCAAGAGCAGTGACACTGATGAGTCTTCAGATGATGAGGATTCTAAGATAAAGTCCTACATTACAAGGCTATTCAAGAAGATTATGAAGAATACAAATGGAAAGGGCTTTGACAAGGACCGTAGGCAATCCAGTTCTTCTCAATTCAAGAGCCAAGACAAAGGGAAGAAGGATGCAAAGGATGGTGGTCAGTACACTGTTCCCGCAGGACCTAAGTGCTTTGGGCGTCATGGTTTCGGACACATGAAACAGTAGTGTCCTACATATCTCAAGAGCATTAGGAAGAGTAAGGCACTTGTTGTTACATTGAGTGACACTGAGCCCGAGGATGATTCCGACGATGAGGATGACGGAATCTTGAATGCCTTCACTACCACAGTCAATCCTACTGAAGGGATTGTTGAAGACGTGGAGGAAGAAGAAGAATTGGTAGATTCTAATGAGTTCTACTCCAACATGCACGGGATTGATCTTTCAATACCTCATTTTGTCACTCGCGTTCGAGGTATGCGCATTCCTATCACACCGCAACTTGTTGCGGATGTGCTTAGGGTACCTAGGATAGAGTTTCCAGATTACCCCTCTTGTGAGCGTCTGAGGACTGTGTCCAAAGATGAGCTCATTTCTGCTTTTTGTGAGCGCCCTGCTGATTGGGGTGAGCATCAGTTCACATCATGTAGGCCTTTTGCTAAAGGTCCTAGATTCATTAACATGGTGATGACTTTTGTTCTCCATCCTCTGTCTCACTATAACTCTATCACAGAGCCTCGTGCTCGATTTTTGCTTTCTCTACTTGAGCATCTCACCATAGACTTCCCTTCTCACTTCATCCGGTCTATCATAGAGGTTTATCTTGATTCGGCATCCCGTGATAAGCTCATATTTCCTTCTGCTATCACGCGAATTCTACGCCATTTTTCCGTTCCCTTTCCTGTGTCCGACCACTTCACACACATATCTGCCATAGATGCCACTACCGTAAAACGTAGTGAGGCGCAGTTCAGGTCGAGACAGCCAGGTGCCACTCCTCCCTCCCGTTCAGCGCCATCTAGATCTGTTCCATCTACATCTGCTCCTTCTTCCTCTTCGAGCGATGTATCCCTTAGTGATATCATGGCGCAGCTGCAGTGCATGGACACTCGTCTTGATACACTCTCTGCTGAGTTGTATCAGGTGAATGTTCGTGTGGGTCGTATTGTACGACAGCAGGCGATCATGGGTGGATTTGCTCCAGAGGCTACTCCTTCACCATCTACTCCAGCAGCGTCAGATTCTGAGGATGATGAGGATGATGATGATGATGATGATGATGGGGATGCTAGCTCTGCCGATGAGATGTCTACATGACACTCTACCCTTTGTCACTCGTGACAAAAAGGGGGAGTAGTTTTGGGCTATGAGAGTAGTCATCTTAGGGGGAGAGTTAGTATAGGATATTTTTGATAGGGGGAGTGTTGTCATTTTTTTTGAGGGATGTAGTGAGGCTATATGTATTTTTTTCTTATCTCTTAGATACATTGGTCTTGTATATGAGGTCCTTTGACCATTTCTATCTTTATACACATGTTCTTTATACTTGTCTGCAATCTATTTATTTCTGTTTCACACAAGATGCCTTGATGAGTTTTGTTTAAAGTGTTTCAGAAATACAGGTTGTCAAAGTCTACTTATCATAAGCTCTCTTCTTGCAAAGTTTTTCAAGAGTTTGTGTTAGGATAGATTTTATTGTATTCAACAAGTGAATATGAGTTGAGTGATTTATGACTTCTCTCATATGCTCATTTGTTTGTTGTGGTTTTGTCATGGATTGCCAAAGGGGGAGATTGTTAGGACATATATGTTTTAACTTGTTTAAGAACACATGTCACTTAGTTATGTAAATTGGCTAATCCTTTGACAAAACGCACTCTGCTTGTAATTGGGTAGTTCTAGGTGTTTTTAATACTTCAAGAAACAATGTTTCAAGGTCAAGTGTTGAAGTCATCAAGTCTGTCCAAGAAAAAGCAAGCTGAAGTGCAAAGTTTTTAAAGCTCGACACCTCTCGATAGCTAGCTCGACACCTGCTATCTGTCGAGATTTAAAAAGTCAGAATTCCAATCTGATTTTCTTGGGATCCGTGAATATATTTTTGGGCCTTCTTTTCTTCTAACCATAAACATATAAAAGGATTATTTTAAGAGCCGTTTTGGGTGACACAAGTTGCATTATCATTGAGCAATCTCTGTTTAAGCAAATTGTGATCAACAGACGAAGTTCTTGACCTAGTTCATCTTCCATCAAGAAGTTGCTGTGTATTTACACCATAGGGTTTTGTAACCAAGCATCTTCCTGCTATTCATCAAGTGGATGAACTGAAGAACTTTGCAGCCAACCATTCTTCCTCAGTTGGTGTTCTGAAGTCGCGTACTTGGATCCGCGCATTGGTTAGTCACGTACTTGGGAGCCGTGCGTCAAAGGTGGAGACTGTCACTACAGATCAAGTCCAATTGGGTATTGGGGTAAGGGTTCAACTGTAGGTTGGTAAGGTACTTGGGATTCCTTTACTTGTAACCGCTTGATTTGATAATAGTGGAGTTTCGGGAGTGGTGACCTGAAAATCACCCGGTGGAGTTTTTGCCATTAGGGTTTTCCCCATTCGTAAACAAATCACCGTGTTATTTATTTTCCGTTGCATATTTAGTTGATTGGTGATTTGTTTGTGCTTCCATAAAATTGCATGATTAATTGATTAATTAATTACTTGGCTAAATTAATTAATTAGGTTTAATCACAAGGGGTTATTCAGTTTGTGACCTAACAAATGGTTTCAATTCTTCCCCCTCACCGCCAGTTCAAAGGTTTAATCAACGGAAAGGTTCTTCCAAGGTGTGGAAGGAAAAGGGATCCAAGTGATTCTATCACTTTCTTCTATCTTCTTGTTTTTGTTTGTTGCATTACTTGTGTTTTTTGCTTTATTGTTTTGAGTCAGTCTAGTTTTATGCTTTGCTTTACTTAACATGTTTTTGTTTGTTTATTTTTAGTTTTGCTTATTTTTTTTTTCATATAAAAATTAAAAAAAAAATTGAAAAATCAGAAAATACAAAAACAGTGTGTGTTTTGTGTACAGTGGTACTTGTGTACCTTGGATGGCCATTGAAACAAAATTTTCTAAACTTTGTATCTCTTGTAGCTTAGATGAGCATCTCCATGCACAACTAAGCAAATGAGCTTTGTGGCTCTTGTTTGTGATGAGTAAGATTAAGTTATCTCTTGGACTTAACACTCGTATTACTCTTTTTGACGGGAAGCACTAGAAAATCCTAAGAGAAAGACATAAATAACCATCTCATCACTGTTGCCCGCCAATTATGAAAGACATCTGTATGCTTCGGCATAGCAAAAGTGTGATGTCAATGACATTTGTGTGCTTCGGCATAGCAAAATTGGAATGTCAAATATCATTGGGTATTTCTTTTCTCTCTCTTATATGCCCATGCATGATATGCTAAATAAAAGAAAAATATGCAAAGAAAAATAAAAAGCAAAAAGATAAAAAATGCTTTTAAATATGATTGCAAGCGTGTATTCTAGGAGATGTGGGAGTTATAGGATGTACCTCGAAGGTGATAGTCCCCATCAAATAGTTATGATTGTGTGTGAGTTAAAGTGATTTTCTCATATCTCAAATCGTCATAACATGTATACACTTATGCAATCTTGCGATATTTTTCACACACAACATGCAATATTCTTTGATACTCTTGATACATGTGTAGGTATAATGTGATTTGACCATCACAAGGTTTTACATGTGCTAATGTATGCTCATTAAACTATCTTGACTTGTTTTTGAAATATAAAATTGGTTAAACTTGTTTAGCGTGTGTGTGTTTTTGGGATCCGTGTGCTTAAAATTATTGTTGAGAGATGATTTTGAGAGCTTAATATATTGATTGGATCATTGGTTGAGTTGCATGTTGGATTGCATTCATGTTTGTGTTTTTCACTTCTCGAAAAACTGTTTTTAAAAGCTACCTCAACACCTCCTCGACACCTCCTAGATACCTAGCTATCTGTCGAGCTTCTTAAGCTTTTTCTTATTGCAATCTCGACAACTTCTTGACACCTGGTGGATCGATCGAGAATGTTCTTGCCTCCTCGATAGCTTCTCGACAGCTGGGTCGATCGATTGAGCTTCTATTCTTGATTCTAGTGGTTTGTTCCTCGACACCTTCTTGACACTTGCATCTGTCGACGACCATTTTCTCGACACCTATCTTGACACATGGCTTGACACCTCTCGATACCTTCATCTATTGAGCTTTATGGATGTTCTATTTAAACTTCCTCGTGTGATCCGAACCTCATTTCTCTCGATAGCTCTCTATTTTCTCTCCCAAACACTCTCATCTCACTCCAATTTTGATCCTTAAGGTTTCTTCAAGCTTTCTCAAGATTTTCATCACTTGGTAAGCTTTTTATCTCTCATTCTTCATGCATTTCATGTTTTGAAACCTAGGTTTTTGGGGTTTTTGAAAAATTTTGGGGTTTTTCAAAATTGATGAGTTGTTGTTGCATTTTTGGGATGGGTTATGCTAATGTGATTTTAAAACTTCATGCATTGCATCACATATGCATTATAACATTATTTTTATGCATTTAGATGTGTGCAATCTGTTTGTGTGTTGGTAGGATTGGATTGAGCTGAGCACATGATGAAATTTCTTTTGCATGTCACATGTTCATGCATTTCCTATGCATACGTACTCTCTTTTCAATATACTTGTTATTTTTGAATTGCTTTGGGACTTTTCTGATTGTCTCTCTCTCTCTCCCTCTCTTTTTATTTACGTTAGTCGTGTCTATGGCACCTAAGCGTAAATCTGCTCCATCTCGGAACGCCAAGTCATTCTGGCAGACTTTGCCAACACCAACCTTCCCGATGTCATTCATAGTCGAGGATGAGAGTCACTGAGTGACGTCCTGGTCACTTTTCCTCTCATGCTTATCCAGGATTTTTACTCCAACATCCACGAGATTGATCATTCAGTACCTTTTTTCTTCTCTCGCGTTCGAGGTATGCGCATTCCTGTCACATCGCAACTTGTTGCGGATGTGCTTCGGGTTCTTAGGGTAGAGTTTCCTGACTATCCTAGTTGTGAGCGTCTGAGGACTGTGTCCAAGGATGAGCTTATGTCCGCTTTTTGTGAGCGCCCTTTTGTTTGGGTTGAGCGTCAGTTTACACCATGTCGGTCTTTTGCTAAAGGTCCTAGATTCTTGAACATGGTGGTGACCTTTGTACTCCATCCTCTCTCTTATTATAACTCCATTACAGAGCCTCATGCTCGGTTTTTGTTGTCCCTACTTGAGTATCTTACTATAGAATTTCCTTCTCATTTCATTCTTTCTATTATAGATGTTCATCTAGATTCGGTGTCCCGTGATAAGCTCATATTTCCTTTCGCTATCACGAGGATTCTACGCAATTTTTCAGTCCCTTTTCCTGTGTCTGACCATTTCACTTTCATGTATGCCATAGATGCCGCTACCGTAAAACGTAGTGAGGCGTAGTTTCAGTCACGGTAGTCGGATTCAGCAGCTCCTCCCTCCCGTTCAGCTCCTTCATCTCGATCTGCTCCATCCGCATCCGCCCCTTCCTCTTCCATGGGTGATGTGACTCTGGGAGACATCATGGCACAGCTTCAACGCTTGGATGCTCGCCTTGATACACTTTCTACTAAGTTGTATCAAGTGAACATTCGTGTTGGTCGTATTGATAGGCGATAGGCGACCATGGGTGGTTTTGCTTCTGAGGCTTCTTCTCCACCTCCTCCAGTGGCTTCTGATTCTGCAGCTGAGGATGATGGCGATGATGGCGATGACGATGATGCTTCTGATGACGATGATGGAGATGCTAGCTCTACCGATGAGATGTCTACTTGACACACTTACCCTTTGTCACTCGTGATAAAAAGGGGGAGTAGTTTTGAGATATGAGAGTAGTCATTCTTAGAGGGAGAGTTAATATAGGACCATTTTGTTAGGGGGAGCGTTGTTGATCTGAGGGATGTAGTGAGGATTGTATGTATCTTTTCTTTTCCTTCTTTTATAGATACATTGTTCTTGTACATTCGGTCTTGTGACCATTATTGACATATATTGTACTTATCTTCTTTATATGTAGATGTATGTTTTTTCTTTCACCTATCCTTAGATGTGTTGTTTCTTTTCTTCCTTTATGCACATACTTCTTATACTTGTATGCAATCTATTATTTCTGTTTCACACTAAGATGCCTTGATGAGTTTTATTTAAAGTGTTTCAGAAATACAGGTTGTCAAAGTTTACTTGCCATAAACTCTCTTCTTGCAAAATTTTTCAAGAGTTTGTGTTAGGATAGATTTTATTGTATGTAACAAGTGAGTATGAGTTGAGTGATTTATGACTTCTCTCACATGTTCATTTGTTTGTTGTGGTTTTGTCACAAATTGCCAAAGGGGGAGATTGTTAGGACATATGTGGTTCACTTGTTAAGAACATATGTCATTCTTTTATATAATTGCTAATCCTTTGACAAAATGCACTTTACTTGTAATTAAGTAGTTCTAGGTGTTTTTAATACTTCAAGAAATAAGGTTTCAAGATCAAGTGTTGAAGTCATCAAGTCTGTCCAAGAAACAAGCTGAGAAGTGCAAGTTTATTAAAGCTCGACAATTAGCATGTGTCGAGATTTAGAAAGCTGTTCAGCCCATGTGCTCGACACCTGCTCGACACCTCCTATCTGTCGAGGTTTATGAAATTCAGAATTCTTATATGATTTTCTTGGAATCCGTGAATATGTCTTTGGGCCATCTTTTCTCCTAACCCTAGACATATAAAAGGATTGTTTTAAGGGCCGTCAAAGAGTACACAAGTTACACAAGCATTGAGCAAAGTCTGTTCAAGCAAATTGTGACCAGAGACAAAGTTTTGCCCTAGTTCATCAATCTTGAAGAAGTTGTTGTGTATGTGCACCTTTGGGTTTTGTGACCAAGCATCTTGTTGATCTTCATTGTCGGGATGAACTGAACAACTTTGTAGCCAACAACCTTCTATAGTTGGTGATTGAAGTCGCGTACTGAGATCCGCGCAATTGGTTAGTCACGTACTTGGGAGCCGTGCATCAAAAGGAGAAATTGTCACTACAGAACAAGTCCAATTGGGTATTGGGGTAAGGGTTCAACTGTAGGTTGGTATAAGGTATTGGGATTCCTTTACTTGTAACTGCTTGTTGTGATAAGGGGAAATTGTCACTACAGAACAAGTCCAATTGGGTATTGGGGTAAGGGTTCAACTGTAGGTTAGTATAAGGTATTGGGATTCCTTTACTTGTAACTGCTTGTTGTGATAATAGTAGAATTTTGGGAGTGGTGACCTTAAAATCACTCGGTGGGGTTTTTGCCATGTAGATTTCCCCCATTCGTAAACAAATCACCGTGTCAAATTTGTTTTCCGCTGCACTTAGATTAATTGGTGATTTGTTTGTACTACCACACACTTTGCATGTTAATTAACTTAATTAATTAACTTGGCTAAATTAATTGGTTAATTTTTCACAAGGGGTCAATTCGTTTTTGGCCTATCACTTGTATTATGTTCCTTGGGTTTAGTCTGAGGTACAAATTTACACTTGTTCTTAGTTTACAATGATGTTTCTTTCTTTTCCTTTTTGTTTAGATTTCCCATCCTTCTTTCACTGAGGCCTCTTTGCCTTATATAGTCACCCAAGTTGTATCTTGGCCTTCCATTTGGAGGGGTAGAGTTCATTCCCCTTGATACTTGTCCCATCAGGGCCTTACTAGAAGGTTTCTACACTAGGTTATGAGCTGTGATGACACTCTTTAGGGGTCATTTCCTCATTAATGCGGCTTGCTAAGTGGGTTCAGAGTATTGAATGTGGAGGTGATGGATGCTTTATCTGCATTCTTTCTTTTCTTGCTTGACGACAATTCTTCCTTTTCTTCCTTGGTTAGTGCCCGATGGTCTTCAGAACTGGGCCTCGGCCCTCCCGAGGATGTGCTAGTATCCTCAGGGTCCTTGCGTATTATAGTCTCCTTGGCCTTGTGGCGAGTTGTTATATTCGCCCCGAGGATTTGTTGTTAGTACATTCTGAGGTTTGTTCTTTTGATATTGGCCTCCTCTTATTTGTGCTTTGTTCTCGGATTCTCGTCCTCCCACACACACACACACACACACACGTTATAAAAAATAAAGAAAAAGGATATTTTAAGAAAAAAGGAAAGAAGGACTTCCAGATTTGATTTTAGAAAGATTTAGATAAATACTTAGATAATATTATTAAGTTTTTACTAAAAATTATTTTGACTTGATGGGATAAATTTATTTATAATTTTAAGTATATTTTTATTAATGAAACAGGTAATCTTATTTAAAAAAATTTGTAATAGCCGTGGGGCAAATTAATAAGAAGTAGAGTTTTATGGGGTGGGGTAGGGCTTTGTGGGGCCCTAAGGAGTGGGGATGGAGTAAGAAAATTTTCCCCGTTATGCGGGGTGGGGCGAGGCTGGGGCAAGACAAAAACCATGCGGGGCGGGGGCAAAGATCCCATCCTTTGGCCCCACCCTGCCCCATTGCCATCCCTATCACATAGGCGATTGACTTGTCATAGGGTCTAATAGCATCATTACTTTCTAGAGCCACAATGATAGTAGCTTAATTTTTCATATTTATATTATTATTAGAAAGCATTATCATTCTTAATTTTTCATATTTATTTTATTATATTTGGCTTTCGAATGATGTTCAATAATTAATTTTGTTCTTAAAAATGAAATTTAATGCATGAATATGTCTTTTGTAGGAGAATATAGAATTGGTTCTTGTAAGAAGGGCATGAGAAGAATTAAAGGAAAGTCGCACTAAATCCAAGTCCAATTCAAATCAGGCTTGCACATACTTTAGTAATTTAGGCATGACTTTCAGCTTATATATCATTGTGATAATTCAAGTTGGAATGAAAAGCTAACTTTAAATGATACAACGTTGCAGTTTACTAAAATTCCAAATTTTGACTTTTAATTGGCCAAAAAAATTTAGTTAAGTGAAGCTTGAAAATCAGAGATTTTTTCCAAATGGGAATTCTACTTGTAATAGGATTTCTTGGTCAATTTAAAGGCTCTTTTGGTCAAAATTCAAGAGTGTGATAGCTTTGAAACGAAAATTAGGTTTTGTTATAGTTTCTTTTCAATTTTTAGAGTTTTCTTTGGTGTAATGACTTACTAGAAGTCTTGGTAAGGTAAGGTGTGAAACCATGATTTTAAAAACTAATTTGAACTGGCTGGTTCAATTGACCAAGAAACTGGGTGCCAAACTCTAAACCGGTCTAGTAAAAGCGGCTAAAACCAGTAAAAACCAAGACCCAAACCCTTTTTGGTCCTTTGACCATTCCAATTTTTAAAACAATCGGTGAAATCCAACCTTCTATTGATATGTTCTTAACAATACTTTTTATAATTTTAATGTTTAATTTATTGTGTTTTTGATTGATTAACTTATCTAGAAATTTTTTTAGTTTTGTATAATAATTTGATTTAGTGTAAACTCTAGGCATGTTAAACACTTAGGATTCTCTACAAATTATTTCACTAGTTTTGCCTTGTCTAAAATCAATCAAATTCTTAAAAACTACTTTGGGAAATTAATTCTTGAGTTCATATTGCTAAATCATCTGACTAAGATCATCTTTCATATGAATTTTAGTTGAGTTATAAAATACAATGGTTAGTATTACCAACAGATGTGTTATGTGGGGGTCCATAAATCTCAGTGTTTTAAAATATTTTTATTTCCCTCAATATAATTTTTCTTAGCCTAGCCTCGGTTAGGTGGAGATCAAGGGATGCGCGGAGCTCAATCTTTTTTGTTAAGGTTTGGGAATCATACATCCCTTATCAATGAGTCAAGAAAGATTTCCATCACTAGCTAGCTCAGTAATAATTTCTCTTCAATTAAATTTTATAATTTTGAATTTTATTTCATCTTTTGGTTTGATAATCATCTCCATTTTCCTGTGGATTCGACCTTTCTCAACAATCTTGCACTAAGGGCAATATTGAAGTTGTAGTACACAACTTGAGCTTCCATGCTTTACGAGATCAATTAGAGGAAGTACATCTTGGACAACACAAGGATAGAATTTCTTCACACTTTTAACCATATTTTGCAGCTGGTTTTAAGCATATCTAATCATATGTTGTACATAAAAGCAATTCAAAATTATGCGTGGAAAACTTCAACTAAATTGGAGATGGACATCAATTTATTTCAATCTTTTTTTTGGGGGGCAGGTTGGGGGGGGGGGGGGGGGGGGGTGGGGGAGATAGGGGGTAGAACTAGATTACGACTGTGCATGTGCATCTAACAAAATATGTGACACATACAAGTACCAATAATATCCAATGAAAACAACAAAAGTGGCCATTTTATGAGTGAATCGATTAAAGTATATCCAAAAAACAAAAGTTCTAAAAAAACCAAATAGGAGATTGAGAAAAAGAAAAAAGAAAAATAGATATACATTTATGTTATAGTTAATTGTGAACGTGTACAATAATTTGGTTTTACCGATGTTTTATATACATTTTTTTAGCAAATTTTTTATATACCTTAATCATTGTAAGAGGTACGGTGATTTATTCTTATTCAAAGATGATATAATATTGGAAAACGTTTGGGCCTAAAACTTTGCTTCAACCTATTATGTGGCAATTGAACAGATTATCCATGTGTAATAATAGTTACATGGCTTTTTTAATGTGTCACGTAACTTGTAAATAATATACATGAATTTTTTTATAAATTGCTACATAATGAGTTGAAAAGGATAGTTATGTTTGTAACAAAATTTCGTTCTAAAATATAACTGTAGGCTTTCAAAACAAAATTGTTCACACTCACATTACTTAGATTTTTATGGAAGCTATACAGAAGTTAATCCCCCATAATTTGACTTCTTAAATAAAAAAAAATAAAAATAGAACTTATGTGAAATTGAAACGAGAAACGAGAAACGAGAAACGAGAGTGAAGTAGGAGACTGAGTTTGTCCCTGAAGAGGTAAAGTCACGTACCTTCCGAAAATCCACTTGTTGATCCACAGTAGTAATGGTTTTGCAGGGTTGGAAGTAAGCGGCTACGAGCACAACTGTGGGCTCACCACGGCAATGGAAAGGCAACAATGGACGGTCAAAATCCAATATTGGAAGTAGAGCCTCCTTGTTCTTTTCCTATCAAAACCCATACCTATTTTTTTCCTCATTCAGTTTTCCTACTTTATCCTTTTCTCCTTTCCCGATTTGTGTGATTTTTTTTATTTGGAAAAAATATTTTTTTCCCCCCTATAATGAGGTGGCAAAATTGGACATGACCCGCGAATTCGACATGAAATTAATAGATTATAGGTTGAGATTTAATGAGTTCGTGTTAGGAATAGAGCTAGAACTTGGTATAAAGGGAGGGCGAAGTATAACAAAAAATAATTAATTATGAAAATCTAGATAAATTTTCCATTTAATATTAATAAATGTTCAACAATAATATAGACACAAATCACAAAATCATTATTTCTTTATATATATATATATATATATATAGTGAACAAAGAAATAAATGCATATACAGAAAAAAAAATATTCATCGTCGCACTATGTACACAACAAAAAACAATTTACTAACTGTATTATATCTAATCATAGTTTTTGAGTGGAGTTGTAGTGTGCGTTTGTGGTAGAACTCCTTTCTCTCTCCCTTGTGTGTGTGTGTTTGTTTCTTAAAAAAAAAAAAAAAACATTAATATATCTCAAGTCCCAATTAATTTTAAAGTTTCAAACAAACTCAACTTTTACTTTTAAAAAAGACACTAACAAGATAAACCTAATTATTAACTATTAAACAAATTTCAATTCATATAAGAACAAAAAGACAAAATTCAATTCACATAGCATAACACGTGGGTGGATATCAAGTTATCAATCCACCATTAGTCACTTCTACTATTTTTTTTAGGGTCCGTTTGGTTGAGATGATGGAAAAATGTGAGGATAGAAAATGCAGAGAGGATAGAAAAGTGAGATGATAGAAAATATTTTAGTTTCCCTCATTTATGTTTGGTTGGGAGGGTGGAAAAGTAGATGAATGAAATTTTTTTTTGTTTTGTTGAAAATAAAATTTGTATAAATTGACTATCATGTCCCTATTAAAAAAAAATAAAATGTAACACATTATACATTTAAAAAAAAAATTATTTATATTGACAGACACTAATTAAAGTATAAAAAAAGCATAAAAAAATATTTAAAAAAAAGAGAACAAAAAAAAAAAAAAAACCAAAATTAATGAGAAAATAAACATATGAGAAAAAAAAAGGAAAAAAAAAAAAAGGAAAGCTGCACATCCAGAAAAAGTAAAAAAAAAAAAAAAAAAGAAGAAAAGAAAAGAAGCTACGTTCAGACAAAAGAAAAGAAGAAAAAAAAAAAATAATAAAATGAAAACCATAACATCACTAACAAAGAAAAAACAAATCAAGGAAAAAAAAAGTCAACACGTCAGTAACAAAGAAAGAAAAAATAAAAGAAAAAAAATAAAAAGCCAACACATTGGAGGTTTGAAGGTGAATTTTAAGGATATTTTTGGAAGTTCATTTCATGAGTTTCTTCCTCTCAGTTTTCTCTCCATTTTGGAGAGAACTTTTTGATGGGCCAGGAGAAAAAAATACCTGGGCCCCCACTATTTATTTTCCTTCCTCTCCATCCAACCAAACACACTCTTAAAAAGTTTTCCTTCCTATTTTCTTTCTAAAGTTTTCCATCCTCCCTATTTCACCACCAAACAAACACACCCTTAGAGTTACTGTTGAAGTCTCTTAAAAAGAGAAAGAACTCTCTGTCTCTCTCTCTGTGTCTTTTGTTTCAGACAGTTTAAGAGACTCTTTTTTTTGCTTGTTGCTCACTTGCTCATATGAGAGAGAGAGAGAGAGAGAGAGATACCAGATTTGGTGAGTCTAGGCTAGGGGCAGGGCTGGCTGCTTTGCTGCTGCCGTGTTGCTGCTGTTGTTGCTGCCTCTCCCTTCATTGCTTCAGTTCAGCTGTTCAAACTCTGAGTCTCTTGGTTAGGCTTAGGGTTTTGTTTGTTTGTGTGGTTTTTGTTTTGTTTTGTTTTTTTGTTTTTTTTTTTGGTTTTTCCTTAGCCGGAAAGATATGTGGCCATGAAATAGGGATTAAGCGGAACAAAATTGACTAGGAATGACATATTAGTTTTGTTTTAAAATTTTGAAAGGTCGGGCTATTTCTTTTTGATAAAATTTGGTTGATTGGGTTAAATTTTCTTTAGCTTTGATATTTATGATTTTTTTTTTGTTTTGCTTAATTTTCTTTTAGGTTAGATCCATAATTTATTTATTTTTTTTTTTATGGCCTTTTAGATTGCCAATAATATTGTTAAGAAGGGTAAGTGTAATTTTATTGAACTAAATCGGTAAAATTAATACATAAATATATATAATATTTTTTAAAAAAATTTTGGGGGGGGGGGGGGGCACTGCCCCCCACGTCTAATAATAGCTCTGTCCCTAGTTTGTGTCATATTCGGGTTGACATGACTGACCCGTTTAATAAACGGGTTGGGTTAGTGTCTATCACATGAAACCTGTTTGACTCGTCTGACCCATTTAATTAAATGACATTTTACCAATATACCCTTCAAACACTAGGTATATAAACTTATTAGTTGTTGTGGTTTATTTTCTTTGACATATTATGATTGATTATTTGTGATTTTGAGATATGATTTAGTTTTTAATGATTATTTGTGATTCAGTTATTTATTAGTTCTGAATTTTATATTAAAAATATTTGTTTGTTTGGTTTTTCATAATTCATATCAATTTGGTTAATACTATTTTTTTATTTTTTTATTTTTTATTTATAAAATATGATAAAAAGGTTGATACAATTGACCCGTTTAATATGGTTTGTGTTAGGGTTGAGAAATCTTGACCCGTTTAATAACCATGCCAAGTTAGTGTTGACCTATATAGTTGATGTGTGCACCTAGACTGGTCTTCACCAAAGTAATGGGGTCACAATTTATTTATTGGTGGGATGACTTTCAATCCTACGACTTAGGCCTAAAACATGCCTTGATTCCTTTGTGTTTCCCCCAGTGTTTCCCAATGTTTTCCCTCTCTCACACACTAACACTCTTACCACCCCAGATTTTTTCCAACCCCCATTCCTCTGCCCTCTGCTCCTTCTTATAGTCTCCTCTTAGTGGGGTTGTCATTATTATCTCCCCACTTATACACATATTCCTATGTTCATCAGAATCCCAAGGGATCCTCATGAATTTAGAGGATTCCCTTGGAACTTGTTCTAGACGTCGAATAGTGTTCGGGAGTAGATCCCCACTGGAACTATTAGTCCTCGGCTATTGATCTCGTTGGGGGTCTTGTCTCACCCCGACCAACTTTGTTATCGGTCAATGTCTGACCGACCCCCTAGGAACATCTTGAGTGTCGTCCCTTAAACCATGGTCCCTATCTCGAGGTTGGGCCCACTGTGATAAGGCCCAAGGCTAACTCTCCCTGTGCGTATCAAGCTTAAATCGCTTGATGGGCCTTGAGCTTCACGCTGGGCTTTATTCAAGTGGGCTGACATGGCCACCTAGGCCCAGCCCCTCACGATACTGTTTCTGCATAGTGGAAATAGGATCGGGGTCCTATTGCCCCGTGATTGGTGCATTTACTTCTATCTCGCCCAAGAGGGTTGACGGTTATACCTCGGGAAGGCAACAATCCACCTTTTAATGCAATGGATAGGACAGCTCTCTCTGTTTGAAAGACGTGGCAGGATTTGAGATATCAGATGACCCAAATGATTTGGCGCTTCGTGTACTGAGTGCGTGTGAAGCGAAATGATGGTACGCATTTATTGTAGTTGGACAGTTACAATTAATGACCCTTGTTTCTATAAATACCACCCACAATCTGCACTTTCGTCTTCTTTAGTTTCTGTTAAGTTCTAGACATTGCCTTTGCTCCCGAGCCCTCAATCTCCCTACAAGATCACTCTCCTCCATAAGAGACCACTCTGTAAGTCTTCTTCCCTTTGACTATCTCCTCATAACTTAGTTAGATTCGACAATATGCATTTTGCATACTTATTGAAAACTAGGGAAGATGTAGAATCCTTCAAAGTTAGATGCAATATCCCTCATGATGTTGAAATTTTATACTGTCGCGAGGGAGAGATAGCAGACTAGAGGCTTCCCCAAGAAGTGTTTTTCCCTTAATGTCCATTCTTAATGGTGGGGTTAGGTTGACTCTAAGGGTGTTAATGTTCGACCCAACCCGCATACACGACACGAACCCGACACGGGTTTTTCTGGGTTAGGGTTGGGCCTTAATGGGTTTGGGTCATAAATTGGTCAACCCGAAAGCGACACGATAAGAAACTTGTCATAAGCGAGTCAACTTGTGTAACCCACAATAGACACAACTCGTTTAACTTATATAACAAATAAATATTTATTTTATTTTAGATTTGTCAAATACCGTTTATATTCAAGAGAGTTAATACCGTACCGGAGGCTATACCGGTTTGGCCAGCGGTACGATATATTTCGGATACCGGTCAATACCGGTGTACCGTTTCGGGTTTACCGCTATTTTTTATATTTATAAATAAATAAATAAAAATATATATATATATATATATATGTGTGTGTGTGTGTGTGTGTGTGTGTGTGTGTGTATGTATGTGTGTGTGTGTGTGTGTGTGTGTGTGTGTGTGTGTGTGTGTATTATAATAAATATAAAAGTTTACCATAAAAAATTTCCTCAATTCAAAACTAATTATTCATGGTTTTAGACTTTAGCATCAATTAAAAAAAAAAAAAACACAATATAAAAGTAGAAAGCTTAAAAGTTACCATTGCATACTAAGAAAACAAATAATACTAATAAGTTAATGCAAATAAGCTACTATTCTGTCCTAACAAAAATTCAAAAATTACAAAACTTAAAAAAAAAAAAAAAAAAAACTTTTTTCTGTACCGGCCGGTACACCCGGTACAGACCCTAAATTATTTCTAGATGGATGTTATATTTAATATTATGCAGGTTGAAATGGGTTGTGTTACATTCATATCAACTTAACATGACTCGTTTATTAAGCGTGTCAAATGGGTTGGGTTAGGTCAACCCTCCTTATTAACAGGTCAGGTTAAGGTTGACGAATCATGACACGATTATTAAATGGGTTGGGTTAGGGTTGAGCCATTTAGTCGAGTACCCCTACCTTGACACGACACGAACCTAACATGCTAACCCGAATGGACACCCTACTAGACCCTTATTACTTAGGACCCTCAGTTTTTACGGCCTTAGCCCCGATCAATATTTGCCCAATTTTTATAGGATAGTTAACTGCGTGGGGCATCTCAACTGCTTGTATGGCTTGAGCCTTACCCATCATGACATCAACTTTTTGTACGCCATTCAGGGAAGTCTAAAGAACGGGTACTACCTTCAAACCCGTAATACCATAGTTAGGTTGATATCTTGCCTCCTTGATTCCAATAGGAACTCGGCAGGGGAATATGTGAGAGTGAGTGGTAACTAGCTGAACAGAGAGATGACTTGCCCGACCTTTCTTCGACAGATAGGTTGGTACTTTCTTTTATCGATTCCTAATATTCACCAACCGTGTTCCCCTTCCCCCTTCTCTCTCGTATTGTTTTTTTTTTTTTAATTATTATTATTATTATAATATATTTTTTTCTTTTTTTGTTATTTGCTTCTCATCCATTTTACTACCTTCTCGGTTTCTCACTTACACTTACTCCTTTCCCGACCACAGTTTCCAAGAAGTTCTAGTTGGAAATAAGGTGGTGTGCGTCCTTTGCTCAGAGATATTCGTGCATTACGATGGTCAGCTAAGGGCCTCTCACCTGATCTTGGGTTGTGTGCCCTCCTACACAAGCTACCAGAATTCATCAAGTGCCCTGACGATTGGCAGCCCACTGTTATCGTATTTGGACATTTAGTTGCCTGGGTTCTTGCCTAAGGGACTCACTTCTGGGGAAGCCACGGATTTAGGTCCCCGATTGGTCAGACATGACTCTCTCGAACCTATCCAAGATAGTTTGGGGCACACTGTCTTTCAGGACCAAGCAGAACACATTCCCATGGAGGCTTTCATCTTAGGAGATTCTGATGAAGAAGGTCCAGACACCGAAGAGACAAATCTCGTGCTTTTAAATCCGGCAGAAGGGAAGGTCAAAAAACGGTTAATGGCCCTAGATCGCTGGTTCCTAGCCGCACAAGCATTAGGAGGCCAAGCTTTCGCCCAGTCCATCCCTCAACAAACCACTCCTCCCATGCCCCAACAACAAAGGAAGCGCTAGAAGGGTATTGATGGTGCTGTGGTCGGGGACAGCACCCTTCCTGTTGCCCACCTACCCATTCAAGTTTCGAGTTGGTCAACTGTTCCACTGACCACTAAGACCCTCAGGAAACACAACCCCCGAGTCAACTTGTCATAATCAGCTCATAGGTAGCGGCTTCTTCCTCAAGCTTTGCTGTTGGGTGGGAGTGCACTTTCCAACTAGGGGATAAGGCCCTCCCCGCCAACTTTTACATTTGGACATGGAGGAGTGGTAAGGGGGGCCACGTATCAAACAACCTTAGGCAGGCTTTGTTGCTTCCTACTGACATAGAGCATTATTCCGGCTGCCAAGATGACGACTTGGTGCTTAAGCTGAAGTGGCACACTATAGCGGTATGTTTTACCTCCACCTGAACTCCATTATCAATATATATACTTATTATTATTATTTTTTAATTTTTATTTCCCTTAATTCACAAGTGTTACCAATCGGACTAGAATAACCCAGTTCTACCTTTTTGCTGATTCAGGCCACCCAATTAACCCATGTTGTAGAGGGTCGGTTGAAGGATGCGTAGGAGGAGATCAATAAAGAAAAAGCCCTAAAACAGGTAGTCGAGGCTAGCCTAAAACAGAAGACCCTGGGGCTGAATGTTATGGAGCAGTGAGCAATAACTGCCGAGAAAGCACTGGAGCTGGCCGAGCAGAAGGCTAGTGAGGCTCAAGGCAAGCTCGGGGAGACCGAGCTTAAGCTCACAGAGACTGCGAGCATCCTTTCTGCTTGGGACAAGGAATTCACCGACTACAAAGGCAGAGAAAAGGCTCGAAAGCAAACTTACAACAAGAGCTTCAGGGATGCTGAAAACTCAGCTGGCATTGCCCAATGTAGTGGTGTTGGATGATGACCAACCGAGAACTGCTGGAACCACCCTCAACCGGATCGCTTAACTGATAGTCACCTCTGAACCTTCACCCAACAATCCTTCAGCTGATCAAGGAGCCCCGCACCAATTCCTCTGACCACCGATACTCCCGGAGCTTAGACTTGTTAAAAAAAAAACTGTAATTTTGTTATTTAGTTTTTCTTTTTCTTCTCTCTCTCTCTCTTTTATTTTCAATTTTTTATATTATATATGCTTCCCTATATGGGCCAGTACCTGTGTATTGAACTATCTTCCCTTTTCTGAATTTATATAAGATGGATGGTTTTAACTTTCACCTTATTCTATTGTAATTGTATGAGAAGGGACAATGCCCTTCACTTGCCTTCATCCAACTCTTATTAACATTCATACCAAAAGTTGCTTAAGTGTCAATTTTGGGTGGCACACTAATTTGAGTGTTCAATAACAGAATTAAATTCAAGATTAATCGTTAAAAACTTGCTTAAGTATTATCGTTTAGTAAAGCAACAGATAATTTATGCGTTCGGTGGAAACATCTGTGATTCGCTTAAGTGTTATCCCTCGATAACGTAGTATGTAACTTCAATCACTTACGTTACACTGCTCCTTATGCACCTTTACTAGTTAATATCAGGCAAGCGTCTAAAAGTAAGGGTATTCCCCGATCATTAGTCAAAAACCAGGATGTTTGGCGATTGAAGGATGAGTTTATGTCATAACTTGTATTCTGATCCGAATATAGTTGTCGATGTTTTCTGCATGGCCAATGGTTGGGATTGGGCCAAGGTCACATCTTTATCCTTAGGGAGATATTAAAGTTTCCATTTGGTCGATGACCGGAGTCAGGCCGAGGCCAGATTTCTGTCCTTGTGAAGACATTAAAGTTTCCATTTACTTGGTGACTGAAGTCAGGCCAAGGCTAGATTTTAGTCCTTATGAAGACATTAAGGTTTCCATCTGGTCAATGACCGAAGTCAGGCCGAGGCCAGACTTCTGTCCCTATGGATAAATATCAAGTACATGCACGGACGCTTTATCATTCATTCCTACTTTACACAGGATTAGTTAATTGAAATTCATCTACTTTCATTGTCCTTATCAGCTTACCAATTAAAACACTAATTCCATACATCACATCACATTACATTCACTGGTAACACTTCTTTAGATTGTAGATGTTCCATGGTCGGGGTAAGGGCCTTTCTTCCAAGTTTTCCAAGTAATAGGCTCCTGCTCCAGCCGTAGCTGTTACTCAATAGGGTCCTTCCCAATTAGGGGCCAACTTTCCAGCACTTTGATCTTTCACACTCCCGATGGCCTTTCGTAAAACGAGATCTCCTAGCACAAACTCCCGAGGCCTGACCCTTTTGTTCTACCCTTGAGCCAACCTCTATTGATAATTAGCAAGTCCCACGGCTACCATGTCTCTCCGTTCTTCCAGGGCATCCAGATTCCCAACCATACACTCATCGTTATGACCCTGCGTAAAGCCTGTAACCCTCGAGCTTGACAAATTAACTTCAACTGGTATAACTACTTCGATGCCATAGGTTATGGAAAAGGGCGTCTCACTTGTCGACCTCTTAGGAGTTGTTCGGTATGCCCATAGTATGTTCGGCAACTCTTTAACCCAGTTTCCGTTTGTGCCCTCCAGTCACTTCTTCAAACCATTGACAATTGTCTTATTCGTCACCTTGGCATGTCCATTACTCTGGGGGTATGCAGGAGATGAGTATCTGTTAGTTATCCTGAGGCTAGTACAATACTCTCGGAAAACCTTGCTATCAAACTGTAATCCCTTATCGGACACTAGTGCCTGGGGAACCCCAAACCTTGTCATGATGTTCTTCCAAATGAATTTCTTCACATCCATATCCTGAATGTTTGCCAAGGCTTCGGTTTCCACCCATTTCGTAAAATAGTTCGTGGCTACGACCACATATCTTCTGTTCCCCGTAGCCCGAGGGAATGGTCCGATTATATCAAGCCCCTATTTGGCGAAGGGCCAAGGACTAACAATCGGGTTGAGATTTCCCCCTGGTAGGTGCAACATAAGTGCATGTCTTTGGCACCGATTGCATTTCTTAACGTATTCAACTGCTTCTCGTTGCGTATTCAACCTCAAGAATCCTTGAGTCATAGCTCGGTGTGCGAATGATTTACCCCCCGAGTGGCCACCACATACTCCCTCATGAGGCTCGGCCAACAACTCGACAATTTTGCTAGGATGAAGACACAATAGGTATGGTCTTCCAAATGAACATTGGTATAGCCTCCCATCTTCGGACAACCAGAAACGAGATGCTATCCTTTGCACCTTCTCAACTTCTTTCGTATCATTCAGTAAGGACCCATTGGATAGAAAAGCTATGTATGGATCCAACCAACTTGGCTCTAGTTTAGATGAAATGGCTACCACTACCTGCGGTTCTATACTCGTTCGCTCTAACATCTCCATGGTAATCATTCAAGGTATGTAGTCGTCTAAGGAAGAAGCCAGTGTGGCGAAAGAATTGGAATGACTATTCTGGCTTCTTGGCACTCTAATCACACTAACTTTTTGGAGATCTACCCGCAAACTCTCGAACATCCATAAATACTACAACATGCAGCGATCCCTTGCCTCAAAACTCCCTTTGATTTGACTTACCATTGAGTTCGAGAACATCTCCACCTCCTTCGTTCCAAGACTCTTCGTTGCCCGAAGCCCCGCGATTAGCGCTTCATATTCTACTTCATTGTTTGAGGCTCGGAAGCCTAGCTTGAGTGACCTTTCCAACTTAACTTCTTCGGGCGATACCAACACTATCCTAACCCCTAACCCCCCTGCATTAGAGGCTTTGTCCACGAATACCTTCCATTGGCCCTTTTTGATCTGACATATTCCCACCAAGCCTAGAAGAGGAAGGGTAAACTCAGCCACAAAGTCTGCACGCACCTGCCCCTTAATGGAATTCCTTGGTTTATAGCGTATGTCAAACACCCCCAGCCTCATTCCCTACTTTGCTATCCTTCCCGTGAAGTCTGATCTTCTCAATAATGACTTCAAAAGGTACCCAGTTAGCACCCACCTGTACCGTGTGAGCTTGGAAGTAATGGGGTAGCTTCCTTGTGGCATGTACCAGGGCCAAAGCCATTTTTTCAAACGACAAATACCTAGTTTCTACATCCACCATAGTCTTGCTAAGGTAGTACACGGGACTTTGGATCCCCTCATGCTACCTAATTAGCATCGAACGGATGGCGTGGTCGGACGCTACCAGGTACACGTACAAATCCTCTCCCAGGTCAGGTCGGGATAAAATAGGCGGGCTGGCAAGATAGGATTTTAGATCTTTAAATGCCGAGTCACACTCTTCCATCCAGTTGAATCTTTTCCACTTCTTTAATAGCTGATAGAACGGTCGGCACTTGGCCGCCAATTTTGACACAAATCTATTTAGTGCAGCGATCATACTCGTAAGCTTTTGGACCTCCTTTGGATTATTGGGTGGGCGTAGCCATTGGATGGCTGTTATCTGACTGGGGTTCACTTCTATGCCCTGAGTAGTGATCATAAACCCTAAGAACTTGCCTGATCCCACCCCAAAGGCACATTTCTCTGCATTGAGGCGTAACTTATGTTGCTTCAAAATATCAAAAACACCCTGCAGGTCACGGGCATGCTCCCCTTCCTCCCTCGTCGTGACTACTATGTCATCAATACAAACCTCCACTGTTTTGTCAATCAGTTCCTTGAACATACATGTGACCATCTGCTGATACGTAGCCCTTGCATTCTTCAACCCAAAAGGCATTATCATGTAATGATAATCCCCCTCGGGCATTATAAAGATAGTCTTTTCTTGATCCTCGGGGGCCAGAGTTATTTGATGATAGCCTTGGAATGCATCCAAAAAGCTCATCCGTAGGTGCCTGACTGTAGCGTCCAACAATTGGTCTATCTTTGGCACCGAGAAGGGGTCGTTTGGACACGCTCGGTTTAAATCAGTGAAATCGACATAAACCCTCCACTTTCCATTATTTTTCTTAACTACCACTGTATTAGCCAGCCACTCGGGGGAAAGAACACCTCTCGTATGGCCCCCGACCTTTTTAACTTTTCCACTTCCTCCTTTATCGCTTCCACATGGGGTTTTGCAAATCTCCATGGTCTTTTTTTCTTAAGCATAACTTTGGGATCTACATTCAACTTATGCATAATAAAACTCAGGTCTACCCTTGGTACGTTGTATGGGCTCCAAGCAAACACATCCAAGTTTTGTACTAGCGTCAACAAGATTTCCACACGCTCCTCTGTGGATAGGCATTCCCCGATTCAGAACCATCTGTCAGCATACGACAAGATCAATATTTGGACCAATTCCTTGACACTGTCAACCCCTGCCAAGCTTTCGGGCTCTAGTACGATCAACTTGTTCTTTTTGTTTAATTTCATGGTTAATTGTTGCCACAAGGCATTTCCTGGCCATCCCCTGATCGGTCGAACCCACCGCGACACTGTCCTCCGGGGGAAATTTAATTTTTTGGTGCAGGGTCGATGGTACTGCCCCCATGGCATGGATCCAAAGCCGCCCTAGGATCACTGTGTAGGGTGAGAAGGCATTAACCACAATGAAATTAACTTCCACTTCCTTTCCTTCAGTCACTACTGATAATTTTATCCACCCCTTGGGGGTCATGATTTTTCTGTCAAACCCTTCTAGCGGGGTATCATACCTACTCAAATCCTTAGATTTTAGCCTCGGTCCCTTGTAAAGATCGAGGTACATTATCTCTGTTCCACTCCCCTGATCTACCATAACCCTCTTTACTAAGAAACCTCCAATTTGGGAAGTTACAACTAAAGTATCATCATGCGATTGAGACGTTCCTTCCAAATCTACTTCACTAAAGGTGATCGGTATGGAGGCCTTCTAGGGCCTCTTATTAGGTTGGTTCGAGGCCTCTGCTTCAGATGGGGATACAATGCTAAGTATTCCCTTCCGGCTATTCAAGCTCATGCCCCAAGAGGTTGCATGAATGACCTCAATAATTCCCAATGGAGGTGGGAGGGTTCGGTCATTTCGACCTCTTGACCCTGTCCCATGTTTGCTCTTTCTAGACTGACCAAGAACTCCTTAAGATGCTCGACCTTCACCAACTGCTCCAGGTGATCCTTCAGCATACGACATTGCTCGGTAGTGTGCCCTTTCTCTCGGTGGAACATGCAGTATAAACTCTGATTTCTCCTCGTTAGGTCTCCATCCATCTTCCCCAGCCACCAGAAATATGGCTCATTCTTGATGCGCTCCAGGATCTTATAGATTGGTTCCTTGAATGTAGCATTGACTCCCTTGGCGCATTATTCTGAGCCCTCCTCAAGGGCCTTTGGTTCTCTCTTGTTTCTCTGCTAGAATTTTTTAGGGTGATAATCTTTACGATACTACGATGAGGCCGGGGCTTTACCTTTGCCCTATAGATGGTCGTCTTCTAATCTCTTATACTCCTTGATTCTTCTCATTATCTGGTGCATGTCTTCGGGGGCCGCATGGTTAGCGAGTCCCTTAACATCGACTCTTCGGGAAGGCCCATTCGGAAAGTGTTAGCAGCCACTTGCTCATTCCCCCCTCCTATCTCATTGTAAAGTTCTCAATATCTGTTCGTATAGAAGCGGAAGGTCTCACCACTTATCTTCATAGACAATAAAGAACCTATTGGATGAGGAACTTTGCTACACATTATGAATTTTGCTCTGAACACTTGTATTAATTCCCCAAAATTATGAATGGACCCCTTCGTTAGACTGTTGAACCACCTCATCATTGTTGGCCCAAGACTAGACGGGAACACCTTGCATATCAACCTATCATTATGAGAATAGAGGGACATCATTTGTATATAGTGACTTATGTGCTCCACTGGGTCTGTTTTCCTATCATAGATGGTGAATGGCGGTCGGGCGAACTGTCTTGACATCTTTGTACGTTCGATCTCATCGGTGAATGGTGATTGAGCGGCCCTTCTTAATGCCCGACTCATTGCGTCCAAAGTGGGCGTCATGATGCCCGTGCCTTTCGCGAGGAGGGGATTCATGATAATGCCCCACAGTCTCACGTGATCGGTCTCTCGATCGGTCTCTCCTGCCTTCTATGACTCCTTGAGAAAGCCCTTGATTGATTTCCACCTGTAGATCCCTTATCCTCACGTGGACCTTCCATGATTGGGAGAAACCAAGCACATTCAAAGCCTTAGGTGGAGTAGGATCCCTACAAATGACGCCAATTGTATGCACCCAGACCGGTCTTCACTAAAGTAATGGGGTCACAATTTATTTATTGGTGGGATCACTCTCAATCCTACGACTTAGGCCTAAAACATGTCTTGATTCCTTTGTGTTTCCCCCAGTGTTTCCCAGTGTTTTCCCTCTCTCACACTTTAACACTCTTACCCCCCCAGTTTTTTTCCAACCCCCATTCCTTTGCCCTCTGCTCCTTCTTATAATCTCATCTTAGTGGGGTTGTCATTATTATCTCCCCACTTATACACATATTCCTATGTTCATCAAAATCCCAAAGGATCCTCACGAATTTAGAGGATTCCCTTGGAACTTGTTCTAGACGCCGAATAGTGTTAGGAAGTGGATCCCCACTGGAATTATTAGTCCTCGGCTACCGATCTCACCGATGGTTGCGTCTCACCCTGGCCACCTTTGTTATCAGTCAACGTTTGACCGACCCCCTAGGAACCTCTCAAGTGCTATCCTCTAAACCATGGTCCCTATCTCGGGGTTGGGCCCACTGTGATAAGGCCCAAGGCTAGCTCCCCCCGTGCGTATCAAGCTTAAATTGCTTGATGGGCCTCGGGCTTCGTGTTGGGCTTTATTCAAGTGGGCTGACATGGCCACCTGGGCCCAGCCCCTACTGTCGAAAACTAATGAGTCGACACAACACTCGAACACAAATGTTCACTTACACCTATATATTAGGATACTTTCAAATTGTTCCCTATGTTTCCTTAGTGGTCAAGTTGGTCCTCACATTTTTAAACTTTCGCAGTGAAGTGCATTTTTTTGTTATTGAAATGATGGCATGGACTAAAGTGACTGCAAGTTAAAGAATATGAGGGCCAACTAAACCGTGAGAAAACACGAAATCAATTTGAAAGTACCCCAAAATATAAGAACAAAAAAGATATTTATGCCTTTTTGTTTTCTAAGTAAAGTGGTGGGACGTGTGTGAGGTGGCAGCAGTACCAGGTAGACCTCGTTGTAAATTGTTTCAAAATGTGTTTGGTCACTAGCTTTAGTGTTCTAAGAAATGCGTAGTTAATATTAAAAAAAATGAAGAATTACTATTACAGCATGAAGAAAAATATAATCAACCGTCAATTTCTCCTGTGAGTAAGTAAAAACTTTATTTCGTCTCTTGCAGCACTCTCAGTCCCTTTTTTCATAATATATGGCCCAATAATCCTAGTGTCGTGCATGCTTATTCTCTCCAACCACTAAAACTTGAAGATTTCAAATCCTTGCACATTCAAAACTTATGTAAGGCTTTAATGCCGTCAATATCATCCTTATGCAAACCTTGGATCACTCCTGAACGTACTTTAGGCCACATGATGGCCCCTTCAACTGAGCTATGCTCAAGCCCAAGAAGGTGCCCAATTTCATGCAAGGCAACCGCCTCGTAGCTAACAACACCTGGGGTTGCTTCGACACTCCATTGTTCATCTGCATCATAATGGAATCTCCCATCAGTTGGTAAGAAAGCATGGGCGATGCTCCCACCAGCTCCATTGAAAGGATAGCCGTCTCCGTGATCCCCTTTATGGAAACTAATTTTGAGATCTGCATTTGTGTAATCTTGAGTTCGCGAGAAAGTGAAGTGTGTGTTGGCAGCCCATGTTTGGAAAGCTTGTGCAACGGGGTTCATGGCTTCAACAGGGGTGCTAGGGAGAAATCCATAGGTGAGGTGGTACTTAGAAGCTCGCCACTTGGGATTTCCTTGGAAGAAAGAATAGTGAGAGACGGTACGAAAAGAACCATGGTGGTGGTGATGTTTCCTCTTGCTTGAGTGCATCCAATTCGTCCCATTGGTGATATCTGCCACCCCACAACGAGGCATCATCATTGATGATATTGTTTTGGCATCCATAGTCCCAGTGGCGTTGAGATGGTAGTTTAGTTGGTGAGTTTTAATGGCAGATTCCAAGAGTTCATCGAAATCATCACCATTGGTATGAGTTTGATTTTTGGATTGGCTATAGCCAGGGGCGGAGCCAGAAATTTTGGTTTGAAGGGGTCGAGTTGTGATGCTAATATATTAATTAAAACAAATCTCTACACACACACATATATATAAATTAATTTACTAAGAGAATTTATCATCATCTAAATTTTAATGAGTATATAAAAGTCATGTATTTTTTCTATTAGACATGTACAAATATTTATCATTTTCTACATAGTTTAATTTGTTAAACCTCATAAATTATATGATTTTAATATAATTTCTCTTTCTTTTAAAAACACCATTGAAATAACTCAAAATTTGGAGGGACCAACTTCAATTTTTATATGCTACATTTTTTAAAATGTAAAAAATATATATACTATAAATTAATTTTTTAAAATTAAGGCCCCCCCCCCCCCCCCCCCCCCCTCCCCCCCTCTGTATGTGGCTCCGCCACTGGCTATAGCTTAAGTAACCAAAATTTTCAAGGTAGGCTTTGAGGTTATGGATACCTTTGACCTTGTCTCCCTTATGACATCCCTGAAGATGTTTGAGAAACTCAAAGGGTGACAATTTCTTTTCATGGGAATTTTGTGAAGTTGCATAAGAATGGAGAGGAAGGAGGAGAAGGAGGAGAGTGAATGAAAATAGAGAAAAGGCTTTATAAACCATAACTGAGAAAGTATGAAGTTAGGTTAGAACTTTTATTATTATTTTTTTTTTGGAGAAAAAAGGTTAGGGTAGAAATTAATGCAAGTGTTATAGTTTGGTTACTATTTATAGATTATGAGGTAAAGTCTATAACTTACGTTACGTAACTCATCTGTAAAGCTGGCTGACAATTCTTCTGCCAAGTCTTTAAGCTTTTTTGAGAAGGTTCTTTAGCCAAGTCAGTTGTACGTGTGTACATTCATACATTGTATATGACTGTTAATGTATTTTATGTTATGGGCTTTAGGGCCAGCTAGTTTACTTGTATAGCACACTTGTACTTGTACTAAACTTTATTTGTACCGCACACATATGTTTACTTGTACCACACACATATGTCTCCTATATAAAGACATCACATGTATATTCCTCATCATGAAATACAATACAATCACATTCAGTATTTTTAACATGGTATCAGAGCCACTGCTCTGACCTTTCTTTTAGCAGTCTTGTCTCTCTTGGTGTTACTCCACCCTTATCGCTTCCACCATCACAACAGCTGCTGCAGCCACTCACCGTTGAACCTTCGACGTCTCTCAGCCGTTGTCCTCGGGTTTCGGAACTGCAGCCGCCGTCGTTGAGGAGTCCCGCACCACAAAAACCACTGCAATCACCGTCTCCGTCGTGCATCTTGCTCCGATAACGTTTTTGCAGATACCACCGTGATCGTCTCGCCTCGATCTACTCAACCGTGGAAGTCTCGCAAGCATCGGAGCCTGCACGCGCTCTCACGCGCTGCCTAAAGAAGCCGCGCCTCAGTCACGCGCCTCCTTTAGGCTCTGTTGACGTCATTCGTGACGTCATACTGCCACGTCACCTGGGGCTGACGTCATCATCCACTCATTTGCTGACGTCACCCACTGCAGCTGACGTCATCGTTGACTAGACCGCTGACGTCATCGTTGACCAGACCATTGACTTTGACCGTTGACCAGGGTTGACTTTGACCGTTGACTTTTCTACAGGGTTGACTTTTTACAGTCCAGGTTCTACTTACCCAGTTTTTCGTGTAGATTTCATTTTTGCAGTCTGTTTTTGCATATTGTGTCTCTAAATGGATAAAAAGGATAATTTTCTTCCTCGCCCCATCAATACTGTATCGGAGGGGAATAAGAATTACTTACCTTAGTCTCAAGCTATGCGCAGTTTTCTTAAGGGTCGCATGCTCTGGCATTATTGTACTGGTGCAATTACTATTCCTATCAAGGGGGCAAGTGAAGAAGATGCTGCCTTCCTCAGTCGCATGATTGAATGGGATAGTCACAACCACATGATCTTCACTTGGATTCGGAACACTTCCATTCCCTCCATCTCCAACCTGTTGGGCAGCTTTGATGATGCAAAATCAGCATGGGATATGTTGGCCAAAAGGTACTCCACTACTCACGGATCCATGAAATATCAGTTAGTGGTTGAATTGCATCAACTTCGACAAGAACCAGGGCAATCCATCAATGACTACTATGATCAGCTTCGCTTCATTTGGGACCAAATTGACCTTTCTGATCCAATTTGGGCATGCTTAAAGGATGCTCAGCAATATGCTACAGTTAGAGATGAATTTCGTCTCTATGAATTCTTGATGTCACTTCACAAGTACTTTGAGCCCATCCGAGGTCAGCTTCTTAATCGCAGTCCTCCTCCCTCTCTTGATACTACTGTAAACGAGTTGGTTAGAGAAGAAACTCGGCTTGCAACTCTTCAAGCCCAGAATAAGTTCAATGTTTTGGCTATTACTCCTTCTGCTCCTACCATTGAGCAACCTTAACAATCAGGTGAATTCTCTGGCTCCAACAATCGTCGCAAGCAGACCAACAAGAAGTTCTACAATTATTGCAAGCGTCCTGGCCATACCATTGAGACTTGTTACCATCGCAACAAATTTACTGCTACTGTTGCTAATACTGAGCCTACTCCGCCGATGCCTTCCATTTCAGCTGAGTCCCAGTCTTCTGGATCCACTATCAACCTCTCCCCCACTGAACTACAGGAGATCATAGCTCAGGCTGTTCGTATGGCTGGTAATGCATCTCTTTCCACTGCTCTCTCAGTTCTGCCCGGTAAGTCTCAAACTTGGCTTTTCGATTCTGCCTGTTGCAATCACATGACACCTCACTCATCCTTATTCTCCAAACTTGACCCTGCACCACATCCTCTTAATATTCATATAGCTGATGGTTGCACCATGCATGGGAATAGTCTAGGTTTTGTTTCGACCTCTAACCTCTCTGTTCCTGGGGTCTTCCATGTACCTGACCTATCCTATAATTTGTGCTCTGTGGGATAATTAGCTAAACTAGGATATCGCCTTATTTTTTACTATTCTGGGTGTATTGTGCAGGATCCGAGGACGGGGCAAGAGCTTGGGACCGGTCCTAGGGTTGGGCGTATGTTTCCCGTGGATAATCTTCATCTTCCACCTGTTGCTCCCGTCTCTGTTGCTGCTGCAGTTTCTTCCTTACCTTCTTTCGCACTTTGGCATTCTCGTCTTGGTCATGCCTCATCTACTCGGGTACAACAGTTAGCTTCTAAGGGTCTGTTGGGTTCTATGTTCAAAGACAATTTTGATTGTACTTCATGCCAGTTAGGAAAACAGCCAGCTTTACCTTTCAATAATAGTGAATTTATCTCTAATAGTATTTTTGAGTTAATTCATTCTAATGTTTGGGGACCTTCTCCTGTTACTAGTATTGGTGGATCTTGTTATTTTGTTGTTTTCATTGATGATTATTCTCGTTATAGTTGGATCTTTTCTATGAAATCTCGTTCTGAAATCTTACCAATATACAGTAACTTTGCAAAAATGGTTGAAACACAATTCTCCAAACATATCAAAACTTTTCGTTCTGATAATGCTCTTGAATATACTCAATATGCTTTTCAAGCTCTGTTACATTCCTATGGCACTGTACATCATCTAACCTGTCCAGGCACCTTTCAACAAAATGGTCGAGCCGAAAGAAAACTTCGTCATATTCTTGACACTGTCCGTGCTCTTCTTCTTTCTGCCAAAGTTCCTGCCTCATTTTGGGGTGAAGCCGCTCTTCATGCTGTTCATGCCATTAATCGCATTCCAAGCACTGTTATCCATAATCAGACTCCGTATGAGCGCCTTTTTGGGTCACCCCCTGACTATCATTACCTTCGCTCCTTTGGATCTGCTTGTTTCGTTCTTCTTCAGCCTCATGAGCACAACAAAATTGAGCCTCGATCTAGACTTTGTTGTTTTCTTGGTTATGGTGAAACTCAAAAAGGGTATCGGTGCTATGATCCTGTCTCTCATCGTCTTCGTGTTTCCCGTAATGTTGTCTTTTGGGAACACAGTTTGTTTGTTGAACTCTCTCACTTTCATTCTTCCCTAACTAACTCTTCTGTTTTAGAAATCTTTCCAGATGAGTCTCCTGTTCCTTCTACAGATACTCTTGATCCTCCTTTGGACTTCTCTATTCCATCTCTAGATATTTTTGATGATTCTCCAAGACAGGTTGTAGATGAATAGGTTGATGACGAGCTACCCCACCTTGAGCCTAGGTCCCCTGCTCCTGCTCCGACTGAAGATCCTCCACAAGACATTCCACCTCGCCACTCAACCCGAGTAAGATCCATTCCTGCACATTTACTTGACTATCATTGTTACACTGCCCTTGCTACACTCCATGAGCCTCAAATCTATCGTGAGGCTTCTACTGACCCTTTATGGCAGATTGCAATGAAAGAGGAAATTGATGTATTAACCAAAAACCATACTTGGGATCTGGTTACTCTCCCTCCTAGTCAGTTTGTGGTTGGTTGTAAGTGGATCTATAAGATCAAGACTCGCTCTGATGGGTCCATCAAGCGCTACAAGGCTCGTCTTGTTGCAAAAGGTTTTACACAGGAGTATGAGATTGATTATGAAGAGACTTTTGCTCCAGTTGCCTGTATCTCCTCTGTTTGTACCCTCTTAGCTGTTGCAGCTGCTAGTAAATGAGACATTTTTCAGATGGATGTTAAAAATTCCTTCCTTAATGGGGATCTGCATGAAGAAGTCTATATGCAACCTCCTCCTGTCTTTCTGTTGAAACAAATAAGGTTTGTCACCTTCGACGTGCACTTTATGGCCTTAAACAAGCTCCACGAGCTTGGTTTGCCAAGTTCAGCTCCACCATCTTTCGCTTGGGTTATATTGCCAGTCCTTATGATTCTGCCTTATTTCTTCGTCGTAATGATAAAGGCACCATTTTGCTTCTCCTATATGTAGATGATATGATCATAATTGGTGATGACCTCAGTGGCATTCAAGAACTCAAGGATTTTCTTAGTCAGCAGTTTGAGATGAAAGACCTTGGACATCTCAGCTATTTCTTGGGTCTTGAGATCACTCGTTCCACAGATGGTCTTTATATTACTCAAGCCAAGTATGCATCTGACCTTTTATCTCGAGTTGGACTCACTGATAGCAAGACTGTTGACACTCCAGTTGAACTTAATGCGCATCTGACACCCTCAGGGGGGAAACCATTGTCTAATCCCTCTCTTTACAGACGATTGGTTGGCAGCCTAGTTTATCTCACAGTTACTCGTCCAGACATTTCTTATGCTGTTCATCAGGTGAGCCAGTATCTGTCTGCTCCACGATCGACACACTATGCTGCTGTTCTGCGCATTCTACGATACTTGAAGGGCATTCTCTTCCATGGCCTTTTCTACTCAGCTCAGTCTCCCCTTGTACTCCGTGCATTCTCTGATGCTGATTAGGCAGGAGATCCCACTGATCGCAGGTCCACTACAGGTTATTGCTTTCTCCTTAGTTCTTCTTTGATTTCTTGGCGAAGTAAGAAACAAACTTTCGTGGCCCGCTCCAGTACTGAAGCAGAATATCGTGCTCTTGCTGACACCACATCTGAACTCCTTTGGCTACGATGGCTTCTTAAGGATTTGGGTGTGTCCACATCCTCCGCTACTCCCCTTTATTGTGACAACCAGAGTGCCATTCATATTGCTCACAATGATGTCTTCCATGAACGGACTAAACACATCGAGATTGATTGTCATTTTATCCGTTCTCATCTTGTCTATGGTGCTCTCAAGCTTTTCTCCGTCTCCTCCAAAGATCAACTTGCAGATATCTTCACGAAGGCACTTCCTAAGGGACGCACTCGTGATTTGGTTGACAACCTCAAGCTGGTCTCACATCCACCTTGAGTTTGAGGGAGGCTGTTAATGTATTTTATGTTATGGGCTTTAGGCCCAGCTAGTTTACTTGTATAGCACACTTGTACTACACTTTACTTGTACCGTACACATATGCTTACTTGTACCACACACATATGCCTCATATATAAAGGCATCACATGTATATTCCTCATCATGAAATACAATACAATCACATTCAGTATTTCTAACAATGACTATTTTTTTTTTCTTTCTGAAAATTAATGTACATGACTTTTTAAGTTTTACCATATGAGAGTACACGTTATTCAGCATTAGATTATAGACCGATTGTCCACGCGAATATAAGTTAACGAGCATTACATACATGACTTTTAAGTTTTACCATATGAGAGTATACGTTATTCAGCATTAGATTATAGACCGATTCTCCACGAGAATATAAGTTAATGAGCATGAAAATATTAAAAGGAAACCAGCAGTTTAGCAAAAAATTAAAAAAATGGAGATCGGGAGACCAATTCTTTACTTTGATCTTAATGTACTACTCTTGGTCTTACCTCGTTTCTTATTTACATGATAGTTTCCAAATTTGCATCTCAGAAAAAAAAAAAAAATGTATATATATATATATATATATATCAGTTTCCAAATTTAGGACAAAATGATTAGAGGAAATTGCCGGTTGGGAGAGGGTGTGTAAAGTATGCAATGTAGCTACCATAGAAACAAATATAATTTGGCTCCAAATATGTTTAGAGCTATATATTCCAATTGTAACAATTTATAAACTATTCATGAAGAGTATAGGAAAAAAAAAAAAAAAAAAAGATATGATATCGTGTTGCACAATTGTCAAAAAATTTAAGCTGGGCTTTGGTATTTCAAGTGATTTCAAAAATTGACAAATCTAAACCACATTTATAATACTAGCCTCGTTACATGCGTTTTATGCGTGCAATGGTACACTTTTTTATTTTTCATTTTGGGTTTAGTGTTATAATGTTTAAAAGAGGGATTGAGATAGTTTCGTAATTTTTAGGATTTTTCTCTACATAAGAGTTGATAAAAGTTTGAAAATTTGAATTTAAAATAAAAAAGTTGTAAATCAGATTGGAGAAGAGAAAGGAAAAGACCTAAAACTTAGGATTTAAAAAAAAAATTAAATTACTCTTTGAACTAGCCTGTGTTTTTAAATTTAAAATTATTTAAGTAAAAGATAGTAGTATTTTAGAGAATTTAAGAATTTGTGTGAAGATATTTTAGTAAGTAAAATGATGAAGCTCAAACAGAGAATCTTGTTATTAGTAGTATAGAAAAGAAGACTTCGGACTTTTTTTTTTAAGAGAAATAAAACTGAACATGACTAGCAATAACTACTATTTAGCTGCATCAGCTTTTCACTTCACTCTATAATGGGTCAAAAAAAGTTTCCCTTGGCCCATTAGTTAGGTTCAAGCTGGGGCCGTAGTGAAACAATTCACTCAAATCCGGGCCTGTAACCAATATAGCTCATGATCCCTCTTCCCCACTAGACCCTTTTTTTAGTTGGATCTTATTGGACTTCCTCAGCTTATTATTTGAAGTGAATACACTGGTAAAGTGGAACAGAATATTGAGAGAGAGAGAGAGAGAGGGTGAGAGAGAGAGAGAGAGAGAGAGAGAGAGAGAGAGGCTAATCTGTTGTGTCTTTTAAAGCAATGGTTGACGTTGCACCACCAAAGCTACACTTGCACAACACTACATTTATTTACTACTCTTTTTTTTGGGTCAAGCCCAAGCTCTTTTGGCCCCTTGGCTTTGTTTCTATATTCATGTGTATTATTTAAATAAGGCTTGTTAATAAAGTCATATTACTAAAATAATATATGAATGGTATCTCCAATGACCACTTAGCGAGTTGGAAAAAGATATCTCCAAACATATTTGGAGTCAAACGTTATACCATATAAAGTGCTAAATGTGTGAAAACAGCTTATCAACATTAACTTTGTACAACTCTTGAGTTGGTGCCCTCCATTTTGTATCCAACATCCTCTCTTGGTTAGGAAGTTCCTATGAGCAGACTAAAATGACTCAAGAGTGCCCCTTAGAATCTCCTCATAGACCTCACTAGACATGGAAAAATGGGTCAGAATGTATTGATCCGACCCGAAAATACTTATCCAAACTCAAAATTTCTTGACCCGAAGCAAAAACAGGTTAACTCGTGACCTGACCTTTTTTTTTTTTTTTTTTGTAGTCAACCCAAGACTTGAACCATTTTTAAAATTTTTTTATTTAGTAAAAAATAATAAAATTAAGACAATATTGGTTTAATAATTTGTTGTGAGCTTTAAGGAAACAATTGAGACATTTACATAACTGTATGCAAATAAATTGAAAGATGAATGGTTGGGTCATTCTGTAATGAGTAAAGATTTTTAAATATCAAATAAAAAAGTACATGCTAAGATAATCTGGTTATAGTAGAGTTAAAAACATATATTTAAAATTATAGATATATATGAAAAACATTCATAAGTGTGAAAAGAGTGAAACCAAAGTATCAATGAAAATAGCATAAATTATGAATACTTAAACCTATTTTTAACAATTCATATCCAAAATAAACGGCTTTTTAAAATAAATTGTGATATTTCCTAGAGTATGTGTTGCTTAATGTTAGATGATTTATTGTAATTTCACATTGTGATGTATTGTAGTTCAGTAGAGTAGAGTAGCAAATCTGTTAGTTCTGTATATAATGCTTAAATTGTAAGTCATTTATGTGTATAATGTTGCTAAGCTTCAAGTAGTTTTTGTATAGTAAAGTTAGTTAAAGTTAGAAGACAGGTGGCATCTCTGTATTGGACAGTAGATTAGTTAGTTATTGGTTAGTGTTTTCCTGCTTCTCTCTGCTTCAGATATAAATAGCAGAGTTAGTTTATTGAAGATCAATGTACATACACATTCTTAGATATTTTCTCTCTCTTTAGCTTACTCCATTGATGAACCTTAATGTGTGTATGAATTCTACCATGGTATTAAAGCTTGAACTGGATCAGAGTCTTCAATTTGGTATTCTCTGAAATTTCTAGTTCGATTCTTCTCTGTTTCTTCTAGTGTATTCTTTCAATTCAAGCATAAATTGTTCCTTTATATTTCTCTTGATCTTTGCACTAGATTTTCTCCTCTAAAACTTGATTTCTTTGCAAAGAACTAGCAAATCAAAATTCTTGATTTAGGGTTTGTACTCTATCAGTTGTGGTTTAGCAATTGATTTTACGGTTTGTATCAGTTGTGGGTTTGCAATTGATTTCTTAAGCATTAGAATTCTAATTTGATTCTCTGTGATTCAAAATTTTGATTTGTGATAGTTCAGTTCTTGTTGTCCTTCTGTGGATTTTTGGTTTGGGTTCTTTTGAGTACCTTGTTTAAGGTGTGCTAGCTATTGTATTACCAAATTCTGAGTAGGAAATATGGGTGATAGTACATAAAGTACTTCTATCCCAACTGTTCCAGCTGTTCAGCCATGGAAGAACTCTTCTAGTCCTTATTTCTTGTCTAACAGTGATAATCCTGGTGTGTCTCTTGTTGTTCAACACCTCACTAAAGAGAATTATAGTACTTGGAGTAGGACAGTTCTTATTGCTTTGGATGCCAAGTCCAAAATAGGCTTTATTGATGGTTCTATACCAAAGCCTCAATCTAGTGATCATCCTTATTACACTGCTTGGTGTAAATGCAATAGCACTATCTTGGCTTGGTTATTCTATTCCGTTTCCAAAGATTTGTAGCCTAGTGTGGTTTATTTCAAGACAGCAAGAGACGTCTGGCTTGATTTGCAACATCAATTCTCACAGGGTAATGGCCCTTGTATCTTTGAATTGAAAAAGGAAATTTTCTCTTTGACTCAAGAAGATTTGACCATCAATGGTTACTATACAAAGTTCAAGGGACTGTGGGATGAGCTCTCGGATTGTAGGACCTGTTCTTGTGGTCATCAAGAAGAAGAATGCACCATGTCTTGCTTGATGGGTTTGAATGATACCTATGCAACAGTGAGGGGTCAGATCTTCCTCATGGATCCCATTCCTTCCTTGAGCAAAGTCTTTTCTCTTTTGCTCCAAGATGAGAAGCAAAGAAAGGTAGGAAAGAGGGTCAACACTGAGTCTTCAGCCTCGGCAGTCAAGAATAGTGGTTCTTTTGCTAAAGGTTCCAACAAAGGCAAGTCTGGTAGGCCTCAATGTACACATTGTGGAGCCTTAGGTCATGTGGTTGACAAGTGCTACAAGTTACATGGTTATCCACTTGGTTATAAGTCCAAGAACAAGACTCAGCAAGGTGGAAGTGCATCTTTTGCTAGCAATGTAATTGCCACTAATAATTGCTTTGAAAAGACTGTCAATCTCACTAGAGCAGAATACCAACAACTCCTTGGGCTGCTTAATTCTCAAAAACATTTTGGTACTCAAACTCCACAAAAGCTTGCCTCAAATGCACCTCAAGTTGCTACCATAATCACACAGCCTTCTTTGGATTTTCAAGGGCATGAGATGTCAAGTATCGGGTTTTCTACTCACTTCCCAAATTGCCTTACCATTCTTTGCAATATTCTATTTTCTCTTCTCAAGTGGATACTTCACACCTTTGTTCCTCTAATTGGATCCTAGACAATGGTGCCACTGATCATATGGTCCATTCTCTTCAATTCTTCACTATCATAGACAGTGGTCACTCACATAGGCATAGTCAAATTAACCTCCACTTTAACACTTGAGAATGTCCTTTGCATTCCAACCTTTTTTGTCAATCTTGTATCCATTAGCAAACTAACTCAGTCTCCTTCTTATTACTGTATTTTTTTTTTTTTTGGGTCACATTATTGTTTTATCTAGGAATTGCAGCTAGCAGATTCAGTTCTTCCTCAGCCAGTTTCTGGTATGTTGTCCAAATTTTCTTCACTTAGTTTTGTGAATTCTGTTACTTCTTGTAATTCAAACTTTGTAATGGATGACACTAATCTTTGGCATAGCAGGTTAGGTCATCCCTCTTTTTAAAGATTGGTTTTATTACAATTTGTTGTACCTAAAATCAACACTTGCAATTATAATAAGTCTTTTGATTGCCCTATCTGTCCACTTGCAAAACAAAAGACACTGCCCTTTCCATCTTCTACACATAGTTCTATTTCATGCTTTGATTTGGTGCATGTTGACATTTGGGGACCTTACTCTACTCCTTCCTTAAATGGTTCAAAATATTTCCTTTCTATTGTGGATGATTTTAGTTGATGCACTTGGGTTTTCTTGATGCCACACAAATTAGATGCTATTGGTTTTATTCAGTCCTTTTATAATATGGTTGTTAATCAATTTCACACCACTATCAAAGTGATTAGATTTGATAATGGTCCAAAATTTGCTTTACATTCCTTTTATTCCTCCAAAGGCATTATTCATCAGCTATCTTGTGTTGAAACTCCTTAGCAAAACTCTATTGTTGAGAGAAAACAACAACTCCTCTTAAGTGTGGCTAGGGCTTTAAGGTTTCAAGCCAATTTACCATTAAAATTCTGGGGGGATTGTATTCTCACTTCCACATATCTCATCAATAGAATTCCTAGTCCTTTATTAGGAAATTTTACAACCTATGAAAAGCTTTTAGGCCATCCACCTTCTTACTCACATATTAGAGTGTTTGACTGTCTTTGTTATGCTTCTACCTTAACTAGAAACAAAACCAAGTTTGATCCTAGAGCTAAAGCTTGCATTTTTCTTGGTTATCCACATGGTGTTAAAGGATATAAGTTGTATGACTTGGAAACCAAAACCTGCTTCTTATCAAGATATGTTGTTTTCAAGGAATCTATTTTTCCTTTTAAATCTTGGACTTCCAAGTCAACTTCTTTTACCCCTATTAACCATTCTGTTTTTCCATCTCAACAACGCACCCCAGATCAGTCATCTCTTCTTCCATCTATTTTTGCTGAGTTTTCCCTAACTCCTACACTTTTTGATATTGTTGTTCCACCTAATGAGTTTCTTGATTTAGTGCATTCTCATGATGAATTTTCACACTTTAATCCTCCTGTTAATTCCACTTTGTGTCTTGCTAATGAGTCTATTGTTCCTGAGCTTGTTGCTCCTGATGTTGTCCCTATTAGACGGTCTTCTAGAGTTCACAAACCTCCCACTGATTTGAGAGATTATCACTGTAATCTTGTTGCTGCTCCAGTGCTGGCCTTTGCTTCACTCACCTCATTAAATGACTCCTTTGCTCATAGCCCAGGTATATTGTATCCTTTCTCTTCCACTCTTTCTTATTATTAGCTTTCTTTTTCTTACAAAGCCTTCTTCATATCCTTGACTATTCACAAAGAACCTGCTACATATGCTCAAGCCATTTTGGATCCTAGATGGCAGGATGCTGTGCAAGCTGAATTGAGGCATTGTAGGCTAATCACACATGGGTTATGACTACTCTTCCACCTAGCAAGACTCCCATAGGTTGTAAGTGGGTTTTTAAAATCAAGCTTAAGGCAGATGGGACAGTTGAGAGGTATAAAGCCAGATTGGTGGCAAAGGGGTATACTCAAAATGAAGGTATTGATTGTTAGCCAAGCTCTCATCCACAATCATTGATCATGGTTTTGTTCAGTCCAAATCAGACTATTTAGTGTTTACTCAAGTTAAAAGGGGTTCTATCATCATTCTTTTAGTTTACGTCGATGATATACTAATAGCAAGCAATAATGTTGATGTTGTGAATGCTTTCAAGTAGTTTCTAGATAGCAAGTTCAAACTCAAGGACCTTGGTACTTTGAAATTCTTTTTGGGACTTGAAGTGGCAAGGACTGCTAAAGGGATATCTCTCTGTCAAAGAAAGTTTACTCTTGAATTGCTGTCAGACACAAGCTTATTAGCTTGCAAACCTTCAAATGTACCTATAGAAAAGTCAGTCAGATTGAGCAGAAATAGTGGAGATGGAGTGCCAGAGCCTTCTTTGTATAGAAGATTGGTAGGAAAGCTTTTGTATTTGACTCTTATAAGGCCTAACATAAGATTTTCTATTCACAAGCTGAGTCAATTTATGAGTGCTCCTAAAATGCCTTATCTTCAAGTAGCTTATAAGATTTTCAATTACTTGAAGAAGACTCCAGGTCAAGGTCTTTTTCTGTGCAGAATATTCCTTGCAGCTGAAATGTTATTGTGATGCAGATTAGGCAGCTTGTGTGGACACCAGAAGGTCAATTTCTAGCTTCTATGTGTTCCTAGGTGAACCCTTGATATCATGGAAGTGCAAGAAGCAGCAAGTAGTCTCTAGATCATCTACTGAGTCAGAATATAGAACCATGGCAACTATGACTAGTGAAATAGTGTGGTTGACTGCTTTACTTAGCACTTTTGGTCACATCCACAAAGAGCCAATCTTTCTTTACTGTGATAGCAAGGCTGCCTTATATATTGTTGCCAATCCAGTGTTTCATGAGAGAACCAAACATATAGAGATTG
This sequence comes from Quercus ilex subsp. ballota, assembly GCA_032727855.1. NCBI lineage: Eukaryota > Viridiplantae > Streptophyta > Magnoliopsida > Fagales > Fagaceae > Quercus > Quercus ilex. The sequence continues at coordinate 19,946,993 of CM064913.1, read as the reverse complement.
ATTGTCACTTCATTAGGGAGAAAATCCAAGATGGAGTGATCAAAACCTTTCATGTGCCTAGAAGACATCAATTGGCAGACCTACTCACCAAGCCAAACAATTCTTGTATCTCATCCAAGATGAACTTAATCAACATATACAGTCCTCTTGAGGGGGAGTGTTAGATGATGTATTGTAATTCCACTATAGACACTCAATTTTGCACTCATGATTTAATCAAGGAAGATGACTAGAGTGACCATCCATGTACACACACACCAAAAAAAAAAAAAATAATAATAATAATCATTCTTGCATCACGTGCATCATTTTGTTCTTGCATCACATGCATCAATTTGTTCCTGCATTGTATGCATTAATTCATTTATTGCATATTATAAAAATGATCTTGAGATTCTAATGGTCGCAATGGTGTTTTCGGTTTCCTAATCAGACCATCGGATCGAAAGATATCGCATGATCAAGTTTGCATGGTCAGCATGCATTATGTCTAGGTAGAATTGACCGCACATGATTAATTTAAATTAATTCTAATTGGTTAAGCAATTAAAATTAATTAGATAGTTTTGTGATTGGTTGATAATTAGTGTTTAAAATAGGGATGCATGCATAGGAATTAAAGGGATGATTGGATAACAACAAAATTTGGAATAATCTGAACATTATCAAGATTTATTTTAAGGGATTTATCCACAAGATAATTGTTCTTAAAAAAGCCTGAATTATCCAGAAAAGAGATAAAAAAAAATCATAAACGGTGGTCGAAAACACGTCTAGGTACAAGGACCGGTCAAAAAACCCTAGAAGGAGAGACCAAATGGCACCCAAGCACGAAAGTGCGTTCGGCCTCCAAGAGACAATTCTGCACATTTGGAGTGCCGAACGACACTCTAAAAGTGCTGAATTGCCATCATGTGGGCTTTGGCCCAATGGTCTTCGGGTGACGATAAGGCACACCCTTTTTGACCTTTTCGCAAAAGGATGCATCTGGATTCAAACTCTAATCGTATATACCTATTTTTTAGAGTCTTCTGGCCCCTATAAATAGAGACTAAACCTCATGATTTAGCATCATTTTTTTATGCTTTGAGAGGCATATGTTTTTTGCTCCTAAACCACACAAATTTTCTGACCATCTCTTTGAGTGTTGTTGCAAAATTAGGGTTTTTAGGTTTCAAAGAGAATTGAAAAAATTTCTTTGAACCCTAAAACATCCTCTCAAGAACAAAGTGTGCTCATGCAAGAGGTTGTTTCCTTCACCCTTCTCTTGTGATGTGATGATGTATATTATATCTCTTTCTTTTTCAAATATCTATGAATTGTTAATTGTCCTTTTATTTAAAGCATGATATTTTCTATACTATTTTTATAATATTTTTCTTGAATGTCAATAAATTTGCATGTGAACAATTATTTTTCTTAAAACAAAAAAGATCTGCATCTTTATAAGATGTAGATTTGAATTTTTCTTAAAACAAAATAGATCTACATCTTTAGAAAACAAAACAGACCTGCAGCTTTATAAGATGTAGATCTGAATTTTTTTCTCAATATAAAAATAGATCTACATCTTCCTTAGATGTAGATCTAAGTTTTCTCAAACAAAAAGAGATCGCCATCTTTATGAGATGCAGATCTAAATTTTTCTCAAATCTGATTTTCTTAATACAAGTAAATTGTTGAAATAAAGAAAGAGATTATGTATTACAATTTTTGTGTTTATTTTAATTCATGATTACTTAAATTTAGTTTATGAGTGAAGTTTTCTTCTTAGAAAATATTTTTTTAAAATACATAGCAAAACAGATTTGAATTTTTATCATCAAAAAATCATATATATATATATATATATATATATATATTTATAACAAAACAAATTTGAATTTTTATCATCAAAAACCTTTTCTTTTTTTACATCCCACAAAGTAGATATGATATTTTGACAAATCAAAATCATTTTTTTAACAATAAAAACGAATCTATTTTTTTTTTTTTTTAAAGAAGAGATTTCATCCATACATAAATTTGTGTAATTTAAATTTTCATTCACATGTTCAACATATCATGCATGACATGCATAGCATAGTAGATTGGTCACAAGAGTCTAGAAGACCAAACTTTGTCTAGGTGGAATGGGTGCCTAACACCTTCCTATTCCATAACCTAGTCCCCAGATTTAGGATTTTGGTTTAGTGGATCTAGCCTTATCTTCATTTGTTTTGGGTAGAATGTAACTAAGACAACAAACCATGTAAATAATTGGTAGATTGTAACTAGGACCCAAAGCTATGTAACTTTATAATTTTCTTTCAGATATGTAATTTTATTCAATCAATGAATGAAACTATTCAGTCATGTATTTTGTAATTAGTATTTTTTCTTATTTTTTTGTATAAAGAAAAATAAGTAGCGACTCCATACCACTTACCCAAAAAGAGAGGTGCCCTAAAAAGGTACACGAATCTCTTTTTTTGAGGGACACGTCTCTCACATCCACATTGGATGTATTGTAGTTCAGAAGAGTAGAGTAGCAAATCTGTTAGTTCTATATATAATGCTTAAACTGTAAGTCATTTATGTGTATAGTGATGCTAAGCTACAAGTAGTTTTTGTATAATTAAGTTAGTTAGAGTTAGAAGGCAGGTGGCATCTCTATATTAGACAATAGATTAGTTAGTTATTGGTTAATGTTTTCCCGCTTCTCTCCGCTTTAGATATAAATAGCAAAGTTAGTTTATTGAAGATCAATGTACATACACATTCTCAAATGTTCTCTCTCTCTCTTTAGCTTACTCCATTGATGAACCTTGATGTGCGTATGAATTCTAACACTTAACAATGACATGATTTTCATAAAAGAGATCATCTATAAAATAGAGTGCTAACCACAATTGATAACAGATTATAAAATTAGTTTTTAAGATTGTAAATTTCTTATATGTTTTTATTCTTTGTCAAATTATTTATCCAATAAGAGATTTGTAATTTGTTTTATGATTTGGAATGTTTATATTGTATAGAAATGAAACTTTTTTATTTGTTATACTTATCCTTTGTGCTATTTTGTTTTAGTTAGTAATGTTATGATTTATATAATTTTAAAATTATTAAACAAGTATTAATTTGTTTATCTGAACTCATTCTTGATATAAGTGGTTAATTCAAAGTAATGCATTTTACGTCAAAACATTTGCTGTGTGGCTTTCCAAATGGCAAATACATGTTTTCTTTATTAAAAAAAAAAAGTTTCATGTGAAAAATACGAGTCAACTTGACCCAACCTACAACCCAATTGCCACATCTAAACCTCACCCCACCATGGTGTGCTCCAAATAGCCCAGTAAATTGTTAGGAATTGCTCCAACTCCATCTCTATCGAATCACCTCAAAGGAAAAATCACCATACCAAACCAACAAAATCCCCACTATGAAGGATATGCTCCATCCACCTAGACCCAAGTGTCCTCCAAATATTCTTGTCCTAGTTACATCCCATAGTACATGTAATGTTGTTTTCGGCTCATTTCCATGGTTGTTAAACCCGGCTCATTTGAGTCATTTCCACATTCTTCACATGTAACATCCTGTATTATGCATCACCGCACCAAATTGGTTTTGTGGAGAGTATTTTTACATGCTCTCCAAGCAAAGCTTTTGATTTTATTTGGAAATTAGCATTTGGAGTTTCCACAATGTCTTCCATAGCTGTCTTCATGGCTTTGAAAGTTTTGGTTCACAAGCTCTGTTTTCTATAAACATGTATTGGAATCTATTAATTCACTAAACTTTAGCGTATTGGCTAGACATGGCAAAACGGGTCAGGATTTTCTGACCCGACCAGACCCGACCCGAAAAATACTTGAATTGAACCTGATTTTTTTGACCCAAAGCAAAAACGGGTTGACCCGTGACCCGACCTGATTTTTTTTGCGAGTCAACCCGACCCGACCCGACCCGTATAACCTGTGACCTGACCTATTAAAAAAAATCACAATTTAAAAAAAAAAAAAAAAAAATTACGTCATGATACTAAGTGCATACAGCACAAAGCACCAAGGAAAGACAGCAAAGCCAAAGCAATAGGCAAGACGGCAAAGCCAAAGCAATAAGCAATAGTCAATAAATTATTAAATTACAAGAAGACAAAATAATAACTTTTTAGTTTTTACATGCAATTTGCCTACTGATTTTGAGGGCTTCACACGAATCACATTCACAAAACCAATAAAGCTAAAGGCTTCAGCTCTGCCTGAGAGACCACAGAAACATGACATCATTGACATGAGAAGACTTAGACTTAGAAATTACTTTTTTTTTATAATGTTATGTATTTGTGTAAATTATGATGTGTGTGGATGTTTGTATATACAATATAAATATAATATAACTTTATATAATTTAATAATTAAGAAATAGAGAGGGTTTTTTTTTTTTTTTTTTTTTTACATGTGTGTATATTGTTATCATATTATAATAACTTTTTGTAATAAAGTTAGTAAAATTCAAGAAAACAATTGTAAAGTTAATGATAGTTCAAGCATTACCACCGCACGCTTTTGGTGCGATGGTCACTCCACAAATATAAATACTTGTGGGGTGTGGGGGGCAAGAGTCGGGGTTCAAGTTTCCAGGATGAAACTTCACACACATATACACTTAGATTATACTAGAGTAGAATTTCTATCTTGTATTAAAAAAAAAAAAAAAGATTGTTTAAGCATTTAATTGGTTAAGTAGACACATAATGTATAATTTATGTATGAATGAGTGTAATTGTGTGCGTTAATAATTAATACGGAGCCAATGAGTTGAAATTTGTAAGGTTGAATTTTATCAACCATCTTGTTAGCTTTATTCTGTGCTAATTTGCTTGTAATTTAGCATTTAGTAACACTGTATTTAGGTGGGAAACTTGTAAGGGTAGTGAGTGAGAGAGTGTGAAGAAATGCTCAAGATTGTGCAGAAATGCTCAAGATTGTGCAAAGAAACAGAGACTCGCGATTGGATCTCACAGGTTACTCACGGCTTGCAAGTCGCCAGAAGTTGCACACGTGCCAAGCATGTCAGAAGCTGAAGAGTCGCGCCTGTTGTTGCACTACAGAACAAAAGTCCCAGGTTGGCCAGGCCGTTAGCTCGCAGCTTGAACTTGTGACTCAACCCAGTCGCGAGGTCAAGTCGCCAGAATGCCCTGTTTGGGAAAAACTGACGTTTCACATTCCATTCTCATCCTAGTATAAATACCCCCTCATACCCACGAAATATAGAGAGCTTCCAGAGAGAAACCCTAGAGAAAAAACAAGATTGCCTCATCCCCAATCTTCATCTAAGAGACTCTTCAAATTCCTCTACTCTCTTCCTCTCCTTTGATACATCCTTGAGAGGTCATTGACCAAATCCTTTTCTCATCACACCTACGTCTGTGAGAAGGTTCATTTGGTGCTAAGGAAGCAGTTTGGAAGGAACCAATATCCATTAGTTGGTGCTATGGTTTAGTAGCGGAATCCGGTAAGCTAGAAAAGAAAAAGGTTCGGTGCAACCTCGTTGGAGCAGGAAGCTTGGAGGGCATAAGTACTTGGGTAGATTAGGCTTGGAGGGTTTATTGTTGTTCATGTATCCCAACTACATTTTCTAGTGGATTATTGACCGCTTGGAGGGCGGCGGAGAGGTTTTACGCTGAGAGCTTCGATTTCCTCTTCGATAACACATCGCGTGTTGTCCTTGTGTTTGCATCTCTCTTCCCTTTATCTTTACCATTTAATTACTGCTGTGATTGTGATTATTTATGGTTTAGATTGTTTATCAATTCTGTTATAAGCTTGTTATCATTTTCCGCACATACATTGTTTGATATAAAGCTTGAATTGGTAATTTTGTAATTGGAGGTCTAAACGTTCATAGTGTTTTCAACGCTATTCGAACTTTCAAAATTAGTCATTTAGTCTAAAATATTTTTATGAAAACAAAGTCAAATAGATAATAACAACTGTAGAAAGATAAAAATGTTAGACAAACTAACAAAATAAAATGATCATAGACTCATAGTTACCCACATTGGCAATAGATATTCATAATGAACTATCATGTAACATTCAAAATTTGAAAACTTGTAGAATAAAATTGTAAAACTTTATGTATTATTATTATTTTTTCGATAACTCAATATATTCAAGTTCTTTTTTTATTAAAATTTTGTAATGACCCCCTTAAACAAAATTCCTAGAGTCACCACTGCATTAAGTGCAATTCATTTGCTTAACTAATTTTATTCATTCTCTCTAAACATGTTGTCATTGATTTGTTTTTGTAAAAAAAAAAAAAAAAAAAAAAAAAAAAAAAAAAAAAACTTTGAAAAATACGGGTCAACCCGACCCGATCGACCCGTTTAAAAATGACCAGTTTTAACCCGTGACTCGCTTGGCCCGCCAACCCGATTGACCCGAACCCGAACCCGAACCCGAACCCGACCCGCATGTTTTGCCATGTCTAGTATTGGCCATCACACTCTTAAACTTTTTATTTTAGCCAATTTGCTCTTGAAACTTTACGCATGTGCCAAATCAATAATTCTGCTAGACAACCACTAAAAAACTAACGCCCCTTGTGAGGAAAACAAAATTACCAAGATCAATTCACTAAAAAGTAAACAACAGGGAGAGAAGAGAGAGAAACTGTCATTCCAGTCACCATAGTTACCATTGGTCAACATCCATCACCGGAGTTCTAAGCTTTCCATGCCCTTGGAACATATGCTAGTAAGCATTACCCACACCCAAAAAATGTTATTTTCTTGCTTTGATGGGTATAATTTATAAAAAATTTAACAGAAAATAACGCAGCTTTTGTCCTTGTATCTGTTGCAAATATCATATTCTTAGTCCACTGGTGTAATTCGAGTCTGTAAATCCACTATTCATACAATTTCAACCACCCCATGATTAAAATTGTGAAACTTTGTTATTTATTTGATAAAGCAAAAAACTTGTTTACAAGGTGGATATACAGCAACTCTAACCCCAAGCCCTATCCTCCATGTTCTTTAACACTTCCAAACCATATTCAATGCCCAGAAGAAGTGGTGAGAAAAAAAAAAAATATATATATATTTATATATATATATATATAGATCAACGGAGGCAAGAACCCACACATGGCAATTTCGTGATGAAAACTAAATCCACAGCTGGACGGCAAACGATGGTGGCGAGTTCAAGCAATGGTCGACGACTCCAAAACCTAGATTCACGAAAAATCTATGAGTTATAGTGATGTTGCGGCTATGTTGAGATGTCTTTTTCAAAATTGAAACTAACCAAGATTTCTGTTATTTTGTTTTGAATTTTCTCTATATCAGTTATTTATTACTAGCCTCTGAGCATGCGCTCATGAGCGTGCCCAGAGGCTCTTCTATTTTTTGGGTAAGAATTAATTTAGAACATTTATTATAATTTGAGATTACTACATTTTCCAATCACAAAAAAAAAAAAAAAAAAAAAAAAAACCTAGGGGTGTGATGATACTCATCTTCCGAGAACCCCCTTAACCACAATATCATCTTTCAATTCTTCAAATTTCGATTTAAAAACTCTTGCAAGCAAGTCTGGACGATCTTGTGCGGTTTGTGCGGGTAAAAGCTCATTTTGGATTTCTTCCCATCCTGGATTACACGTCATTGTGATGAATAAATCTGGCTTCCCAAACTTTTGAACCAATGACATTGCATCTTGAAATCGTTGGATCATATCGCGCGGGCTTCCCGCAAATGATAAAGGTAGAATGGTTCTATGTCCAACATTTCCTAAATATAAGATGAAAAAGTTGGGTTATTAAGAAATATTGATACCAATTTGCCATTGATAAAGTAATGTAAATTTCAAGTGTAAAGTTTACATTACCAGTATCACTCTCTCCTTCATGGAAAGCATCTTGTAGGCCTTGGTACAAATCTGCCCTAATAGAATCTTGATTGTGCTCAAACCACCTAAGCTTGTGTGTTTCAATTTTTACATAATTATCAACAACATATTGTTGTGAAAGGCATCCTCCATACCAAATCATTGATAGAGCATCGTCGCGAATCTTGGACATTAGTAAAAATAGATGTAGGTTCAGTTATTTTATAGTGTAAGTGGCATTTTGAAGTAAAAAAATTTGAAAATAATAAAACTATTAGCTGAAAGATGTATGCATAATAATCACGACATGACACTTTATTTCTATTAGCGTCGCGTGTGTTGATATCCCATCCATATGTTCCAAATGGGAAAAGTATTGGGTACTACAATGGATCATAATATCCTGCTGTATCTTGAACATTGATCAAATTAACACCAAACGTTTGAACCAAAATTTCTCTGCCACTTAAATGACCAGCTTCTTCTCCTCCTACAATAATAACTGCCACTTGGGAAGCACTGGGAAGGCAATATTGAGGTTGGTTTAGAGGTTGTTCTTTAATGAGGAGTTTACATTAATGTAAATTTGGACTTCGAGATAGTTGACGAAATTTCTCCACAAATGGGTTATGCATGTCCAAGATCCTTTGAATAAGTCGCACAATATCTTCATGAGCTTTTACAGATTGAGACATTCTACGTTGTATTTCAAGATCGGTGTCGTAGATATACAATTGTAGATGTCGTACACTTAGAGGTGTATGTGGTAAAAGACTACCAATTCTATGATAGATGGAACCTTGGGCACGAAATGTATATATTCCTCGACTATTCAAGGCCACACTTTCATCCACGTGCACACCCATTAAGGTAAATGCAAACATGTTGTAAAACCGTATATATTGCTTGAAATGTCTGCCCCGTGGTGTTTGCTCACAAATGAGCTCCCTAAATTCAGGACAAATTGGTATGTTGGGTAAGGATATTTTTCCATCCTTGCAACACATCGAGGATGTCTCTCGATGGAACAAACGGGCATTACAAAAGCAACATGTCTTTGGTTGTGGTAGTTGGTACCTAATGGTCTCTATACCTTCTTTAAAATCATTTGCACAATTGTATCTGTCTCGCATACAATTTATTATATGTGCAGTACTATCAAATGTGTTGTCAGCACCTAATTTTTATTTTGAGGAAAAAATTAGTGATAAAAAGTGTAATGGTAGTTGTGAAAGAAAATATTAAAATTGTATCAAATATTATGTTGTGAAATAAGCAAAATATTAATAATGTTTCGAATATGCAACTTGTTAACAAATAATAGAATTGATAATGATAAACATGTAAATTGAAATTAAAATGGTGACATTGAGTAACAAACCTTGTTCTCTGTAGCCATCCCGTGATTTTGATTATTTATATTTTCAACTTCTTCAGTTCTTTCTACACTTGCAATGTAATTATAGAAAACGCTAATTTAAAAAAAAAAAATTATAATGGTGCAAAGTTTATAAATATTTGACATAAAACTTACCATCATTAACATCTGAATTTATATGACTTGGTCCAGCCTCAAAATCATTTGGCATTATAGTTGGATATATTGGAGGTAAACCTAAAGTTATTATAAACATTAAGTTAGCAATGTTCTTGATATTGACATAAAACGAACATGCCTTAATTTATTTTTTTCCCCAAAATAATCATAGTCCAACCAATGAATATTTTTTAAAAGGTACAAAATTATGATCTCACCATTAGTTTCTTGCATAGCATTTTGCTCAACTGGCATATTTCGCGTCAAGTTACGGATATGCGTAAGACGACAACTTGGTGTAGCCTCGCGATTAGGTGGTATTAGTGATACACATGATGATGTTGAATTAGAATGCACAACGTCTTCATTTAAATTTGCTGGACTTCCCACTAAAGTAATATCACCACCCAAAGTTTGTTCTCTTCTTCTTGCGTAATTGGCATGCCAATCGAATTTGTCTGCTTTCATTGTCTTCTATTTGTCTACTATGCCGATCATAATATCTTCGTAGTTCTCGACGACATTCTACGTCATTGGTTTGAGTCATAGCTGTATTTTCCGAACTCATTTCTGCATTAAAATAGACACAAAAATAATCGTGTTAGTTGCACATATATACATATTTAGCGCAATATTTAGTGGAAGCATGTGCTATGTTAAAATTTTGTAGTCAAATTTGTTATATAAAAGTTTTGCAAAACAATATAGCACCCTTATTCTTGAGTTGCAATGGTTTGACACTAAAAATATGTAAACACAATATTTTAGCTATAATATAAATTTTTTTTTTTAAATAATAGCTAAATTGGTTGAAATTTCCCTCCCCCAACTATTGAAGGATAATTAATTTTTTATTTTTTATTTTTTTGTATAGAAAAGGCTTCCCGTTATTAATTGGTTGAAAATCTATAAAACGTGGTTTTTATTTTTTCCTCTTCTCTTTAAATATATAAGTATATAATCATGGAAAAAATTACTTCTAAGTATACCTAAATAATAGGCAAAATTTTAGGAATAAAAATACTTAAAAATTTTTTAAAAAAATTAAATGTAAAACAGTGCTGGCATATTATTAAAATACCTAAAACATTGGGATTTTTTTTTTTTTATTTGCTTGAAGTTGTAAAAAAATAGGAAACCAACGTTGAAGGACTCACCACCTTCAAAAAAAAAAAAAAAAAAAAAACTGCTGATGCAAATTTATTAAATGAGACACAAAACAGTTGATGCAAATTCAAAAGGCATGGTTTGTTTGGAGTCTTTTTGTCTTTTGGTAAGTTATTTTGGATTAGATTAAATTTTACCAATTTTTAAAATTTTAAAATTTTAAATGAAGTAACATTTTAAACTATTAAATATAAGATATATTAAAGGGCGTAAGTTTTTACCCCTAAAAGTTAGTCTATAATTTATTTAGAGGCAATTTTCAGCCCAATTTTAAAATTTTATCTTTAAAGATAAGTTCTCCAGTATCATTCTTGTTTTAGTATCTAAATAATAGGCAAAATTTTACGAATAAAAATACTTAGAACAATTTTTTTTTTAAAATTCAAACGTAAAACTGGCATATTATTAAAATACCTAAAACATAGGTTTTTTTTTTTTTTTTTTGCTTGAAGTTGCTAAGAAATAGGAAACCAACGTTGATGGGTGTTTTTTTTTTGCTTGAAGTTGCAAAGAAATAGGAAACCTACGTTGATGGGTGTTTTTTTTTGCTTGAAGTTGCAAAAAAATAGGAAACCAACGTTAAAAGACTCACCACCCTCAAACAAAAAACAAAAAAAAACAAAACGTTGATGCAAATATCTTAATTGAGTACACATAACACTTGATGCAAATTCAAAATACATGGTTTGTTTGGAGTCTTTTTGTCTTTTGGTAAGTTATTTTGGATCAGACTAAATTTTACCAATTTTTAAAATTTTAAAATTTAAAATGAAGTGACATTTTAAACTATCAAATATAAGATATATTTAAGGGTGTAGGTTTTTACCTCTAACAGTTAGTCTATTATTTAGAAGCAATTTTCACCACAATTTCAAAATTTTATCTTTAAAGATAAGTTCTCCAGTATTATTGTTGCTTTAGCAAATATGCGTATATGACAATTGCTTACAAAGTCATCAAATGTGCAATGGAAGGCACAAAAAAGGACAATATTAAATTTCATAAGGTAGAATATTCATATTACAAAAAATGTTTTTTAACAACTACTTGATAGATTGACTACCACTTCGCTCACCCAAATTCATCCAATGTGTCTGCTATGCAATCTAACCAAATTGTTGATATGTCACCCTAAAAAAAAATACAAAAAAATAGAGAGTAAGGCTTAAATGTAAGAAAAACAACAAACAAAAATAATAAGAGGAAGAGAGGGCACCACTTAGAACACATACACTAAAATAATGAGTCAAACCCGATAACCAAAAAGAAAAAAAGAAAAAAAAAAGAAAAAGAAAAGAAGAAGAAGACAAATCAATATATATCATTCCTATTCTTTAAAAAATGGTCAATAATTAGAGAAAATACTTAAACACCCATCAAACTAACCAAATAAAAAAAAATAAAAAAAAATAAAAGATAAGATAATGATATGGAAAGGATAATGATAACAAAGTGTTGTCCTTTTACAATATAATTCATGATAAAATAATAAGTTTTTGTTGGAGATAAAACAACACATGGAGAAGAAAATTAACACATAATCTGATAATCTAAGTAATAGGCAAAATTTTAGGAATAAAAATACTTAGAACAAATTTTTTTTTTTTTAATTTAAACGTAAAATTGGCATATTATTAAAATACGTAAAACATAGGGATTTTTTTTTTCTTTTTTTTTTTGGCTTGACGTTGCAAAAAAATAGGAAACCAACGTTAAAGGACTCACCACCCTCAAAAAAAAAAAAAAAAAAATGTTGATGCAAATATCAAATTATGTGTTAATCTAAATAATAGGCAAAATTTTAGGAATAAAAATACTTAAAACAATTTTTTTTTTTTAATTTAAACGTGTAACTGGCATATTATTAAAATACCTAAAACATAGGAATTTTTTTTTTGTTTGCTTGAAGTTGCAAAAAAATAGGAAACCAACGTTAAAGGACTCACCACCCTAAAAAAAAAAAAAAAAACATTGATGCAAATATCAAATTATGTGTTAATCTAAATAATAGGCAAAATTTTAGGAATAAAAATACTTAAAACAATTTTTTTTTTTTAATTTAAATGTGTAACTGGCATATTATTAAAATACCTAAAACATAGGAATTTTTTTTTTGTTTGCTTGAAGTTGGAAAAAAAAAAGGAAACCAACGTTAAAGGACTCACCACCCTAAAAAAAAAAAAAAAAAAAATGATGCAAATATCAGATTATGTGTTAAAAATCAGACTTCCAAACCATAACAATTTAAGCCAAGGTGATAAACGCTAGCTTTAGAGTCAAAAACTAACCTGGAATGTGTCTTTTGAGAAAATACTTTGCACCCAAAATCAGTTTACTCTCTCTACTTCTCACGCTGATCTCCTCTGCCTACACAACAGTATGGTAATTCTTCGTTCTGAGCTTTAATAAAAAAAGAAATACGGTAGCATTATCATGATCTTTCTTCCCTCTGCACCAAACATACATATGATGATCACTATGAAGGTTAGGTTATGCATCAACAATTTGGCAGCCAAACTCAAACAACAACAAAAAGGAGGAAAACAGAAGTGCACAAAAGTAAGTCTGAAATGCATAATAAGGAAAATAAAATATAAAAAAACCACCGACACAACACAATCACAAGAATTAAAGTCTCAATTAATTTGGCAACATAGAAACCTGTGGTTGAAAGCCTAATGAACACACAACCTGCAATTTTCCAACTTTAAATTGCGGCCCCTCCTAAACCAAAAGGCCTCTAAAACAATAGATTAGAAAATATCCAGTAAGTTTCGAAATAACAATAAGCAAAACTGAAGAAGAAGCAATTTGAGTTTGAAAACCAACGTGAGTGTACTGGGAGTGTGTTCCTATTTTGTAGATAGTGTTTTACGTGGGAGTCAGGTCTCTCTTTTTCTTTTTTCTTTTTTCCTTTTAGAATCTAAATCATGATAAAATAATAAGTTTTTGTTGGAGATAAAACAATCATTTTTTACAAATTAAGCAATAATTACGTGAACACATTCCTGCTTCCCTCAAAAAAGTAAAAGACTGCAAAAAGAAAAGATATAAGACTAAAGAAAAAAAAAATGTAAAATCAACTATTACGTGAACTTCTCAAGAGGAAAAACATAACTTTTCCATCAAAAAAAAAAAAAAAAAACTAAAGAAAGAAATCCCTCAAAAAAGTAAAAGACTACAAAAAGAAAAGATATAAGACTAAAGAGAAAAAAAAAACTGTAAAATCAACTATTACGTGAACTTCTCAAGACGAAAAACACAAACGTACAACACTACTATTTAGATCCCTCATGAGATGAGATTAAGAAAAAAAAAAAAAAAAAAGATCCTCGTGAGATGAGATTAAGGAAAACAATAAGCAAAACATGGCCAATATAGAGAGAAATTGAAGCCAGAGAGAGAAATTGAAGTCAGAAAGAGCTTACCTGAAATCTATCTGCTGTTGTTATTGTTTTTTGTAGTGAAATCTAAAGCAAAGAGGTGAGTGAGAGTTTCTTAATAATGATGATAATGGTGAAAAGAAGAACAACACAGAATTGAGAGAATTGAAGAATTGAAGAAGAAACAATTTGAGTTTGAAAACCAACGTGAATGTATTGGGAGTGTGTTCCTATTTTGTAGATAGTGCTTTACGTGGAAGTTAAAAAAGCATTTTTACCAAGTTTTGCCCCTTAAACATAGGCTATAGGGGTATTTTGGAACAAAAAAAAATCCGGTTCAAACAGGTGCAGCCCCTTAAATAGTAGTATAGATAAATTGGTTTTGGTAATTTTGTTTTCCACGTGAAAGTCGTTAGTTTTTTAACGAAAAACTAGCAGAAATATTGATTTGGCATATAATTAAAGTTTGAGTAAATTGACTAAAATAAAAATTTAGAGGGTGATGGCATTTTTCCATATTTGGAAATTGGCATTTAGAGTTTCCACAATGTCTTCCATAACTGTCTACGTGGCTTTGAAAATTTTGGTTCATAAGCTCTATTTTTCATAAGCTTGTATCAGAATCTATTAATTCACATGACATATTCTTCCTTACGCAAGGGAGACTACTCGGTACGTAGATGGAGTGGGAGTCCACTTGTCTTGCCAAAGTTTAATGCTTTCTCATTGTCTAGTCACATTTCATGCCCCATGACACTATCTATAGGGCAGCCATTACACTTCTCCAAGCATATGTTGGTTTATACCCTAACAACAAACAAAAACACAAGAACAAATTTAATTAATGACAACAAAGAGGGGAGGAGGAACAAATTCAACATGAGATGGGTTTTGTACCTATGAATAGAGATGTAGTTCGTTGAAGATTACTTGATATAGTCAGCATTAAGTTCTTAACGGATTGAACGAGAGTGGAAAATTTGGGGCTTTTAAATTTTCACGATGAGAGGATAGGTAGAGAGAGATGAATTTGATTTTTAGGTTGGGGAGAGTGAAATAGGGTAGTAGGTTTTTGGGGAGAGAGAGAGAGAGACCATATTATGTTTATGGGTTTTAGTCATTTAGTTGCTGTGAAACTTGATGATTAGGATATCGAGTTTCACTTTATTTATAAATAAAAAAATTGCAAAGAACTCAATTTTCAATATATTGAGTTTTACATGGTATTTTTTAATTGAAAAAAGCCACATCATCAAGTGCTACCGTGGCAATTTACTAATGGAACTCAATATCTGTTAAATCAAGTTCTATGTAGAACTGATTTTCATAAAATCAAGTTCCAAAAGGGTGGCATTCTACTACATATTTTGCGAATAATGCTATTTTGCTTAAAATTTTGGCCATATGTGATACTAGTAGTTAACCCGTGCGATGCACGGAAAAGTTGAGCAAAAATTTTAAATTTTTACTTTGCTTAAAGTTATGATCACTTGTGGGCACAACGCGCGGTTGGGCCTTTTTGGGGAGGGGTACGCCTCGGCCAAGTGGACCGGGTGGAGAAAACACAAGGAGTCATTGCCTAGTTTTATGGTCTAGGAACCATGAATATAGTGCCCTTACGTGGAAGGACTAGTCTTACTACCAGAGTATGGGTTTAAAGTTTATGTACGGTCTTGGGAAGGTGTTAGGCACCCAAAACTGCCCGACCCGTGGGTCGACTTCCACTCATTGTTTCTTATGTTTTAATCCTATTAAAAGCATATTCAACATTGCATCTTAACACACATACACACACTAGCATACATCTAAGCATACAACATGGCATTTCATCCTAAACTTAACATTTATCTATCATGCTCATCAACCAACCTTAGCATTCCTCTATCATAGCATCTCATATCACATCATCCAAGGCAGCAAAGCAAATCATGACAGAAACGTAGGCATGGCAATATTCAAATAAACATATGATTGTATCCAAAGTAAATTATTCAAACAAACATGGTCATATTTATCATCAAGCATAATGTGTGTTACCTCACTTACCTATTGCATCTTAGCACCTATGCATCAATGAATGGACATATGAATGCATGTTCATGGTATTAAAGCAATCAAAGGAAAAAAAAAACCCTAATCTAGCATTTTAAAGCAAATGAACATACAAACAAAGAAGTAGAGATTCAGACAGCATAAAAAGAAATCAAACAGAGGTACATCATGTGAAAGGAACAAGGAAACAGGAGCAGAAAACTTGGAATAGGGTTTCTAGGCTTGAGTACACTTATGCATACATAGGCCCACGTACGCAGGCTTGTTATATGCGTACACATAATTTGAACTTGCATACGCATGCAGAGCCATGCGCACACAAACACACCCTGAAGAACCCTAACCCAAAAAGCAAGAACATAAACTAAAGAACAACAAATCTAGCAACCTAGCATGCTTTAAAAGATAAAAACAACTACAACCTAAACTAAGAAAACATGTTAACATAGAAATAAAGCAATAAAACAGATCAAAACACTATTAAAATAAAGAAATGGAAAGAAGAGTTTTAGAACTTAATACTTCAAACAAGAAGTTTTTAAGCTTGATTTTGACTATTCCCCTCCATCAAATCTATTCACAACCAAACAAAAATGATTAGAACACTTCAAAATTCAAGGATCAAGACTAGAAAAGGTCACAATCAAAATAAAATTGACTTGAGGATGTTTTGTGAAAAACTCCTTCTTTGATTCACTATTTCCAGTGAATCTTAGGTTTTCTCTTAAGATTTTTTGTGCGTTTTGAAAAGGTGTCATGTATGGCTTTATATAGTGAGAAAATAAGGGGTTTGGAACGGCTCCTAGACGATGTAGGATCCATTCCAAACCTCAACATTAATGTGGAAAACTCGCCTTTCATAGGTTTTTGAAAACCTAACTGCGTGCACAAGTCCGTGCTTGCATACGCATGCATCAGACCTGCGTACACAAGTTCTGGCCTACTTACGCAGTCCGAGTATTTTCTTGACCTTTTATTTTCCAAAAATAGATTTATTTATTCATAAAAAGTTATATGTTTCATTTCAACACCTCTCAAGTCAATTTGTAATCTGATCAGACCCTAAACCAACCTTGGGCCTTAGAATTTCAGCATCACTAGGGAACGGGGGCCTGAGTCGTAAGGTGTACAAAATGCAATGTTTACATCACTTGAAAAAAAAAGTTACAATTTAAGAGGGGAAAAAAAATTCTAACACCAATGATAATTCCAAAACCAATAATAATTTGGTATTTCTTTGCTATCAGTAATAATTTGTTGTATCTAAAATTTATGCTAAAGATGACATTGATTATTAATTATTCCCAATACCTAGAAATCATACGCAATAGGAACAATATTTTTTAAAAAGATTAAAGGAATTGTTAACAAACATGGAGTAGCAATAATTAAGTTTGCAGCTCCTTGTCTAAATTTGAAAGTAGGGCCTGAACAATAATTTTTATAAGATATTAAAATGTAAAGGGAATAATGTAGATAATCTAATATAACTCAACTTATTTTATAATTAAAAAAATCAATCAATGAGTATCGTTGAAGCCCAATTCGTTTTTTCCTCTTTTTTTCCTTTCTCCACCATATTTTTAAGGACAAAGTTTAGCTATGAAATTGGTTGTAGCCTTAGGCTATAATCTTACTCAATAAAATAAACATTACTACATATTTTGAAAATCTAACCGTTGAATTGCACGGTGTTTATGCTCTTAATACACATGTTAAATTTTGTGTTAATTGGATATTATTTACTATATGATTTATAATCTTATATTTTAGGTGTACATGTTTTATGGGACTGTGATGTGGCTAAGGACGTGTGGGTTGGTTGTTGCATCAAGCTGTAGAAATGCTCTCATGGACAAGTGGATATAATTCAGCATTTTGAATACCTGCTTGGTAGGCTCTCAGTTGAGGAATTTGAGGTGTTCTTGGTCCAAGCTTGGATTATTTGGAATCAAAGGAATGCAATTATACATGGGGGAAGTCTTAAAGAACTTGGTTGGCTAAATAAAAGGGCTACTAATTTGTTGGAGGAGTATTGACAAGCCCAAGAGCAGTTGTTTGTACACTTCAACTCCATCAACTTTGATGCTGCCATTTTTGGTGCCATTATTCGTAATGAAAGGGTGAGGTAATGGCTGCCATGTCCGTCAAAGGTTAACCAGTGATTGATAGTGAAGAAGCAGAGATCTTAGCTTGCAGCATAGCTATGGAATTTGTTGTTGATGTTAGGTTCTTTGAGCTAGTAGTTTAGGGGATAATGTCAATGTCACGAAGGAAATTTGTTCCCTAACTCCTAATTTATCTCTGCTTGGAAATGTTTTTGAAGATGTTCAGAGTCTGATTTGTGGTTTACACTGGTTTTCTGTCAAATGTGTCAAAGTAATTCGAGAGTGGATTTGTCAAAATTCACCTCCAGTAAAAAGACATTAACTAAGGTTGTAATCTTAGGCTACAACCAATTTTGTAGCTAAACTTTGTCATTTTTTATTTATTTAAATTCTCTCATCTTTATCTCTTTGTTATGTTTTTTTACTCTTATTTTGAATTGTTCTCATCCACAATTTTTTTTTTTTTTTTACAAAAGATTTTGTAGAAGTATTCATCTCATGGTTTGACAGATCTCATGGTGGTTGAGGCTTCAACAATAGTGATAAGAGCATTCTTATCAGCTCTCTTATAAAAAATCCATTTTGACACACCAAAAGCCTATTTTATTATTTTACCACATTATTTTACAATACACACACATAACATGTTCTATTCTTTCATTCTAAACATTAAAATAATATATACAACACATAAAAAAAAATATTTACTCAAAACCCAACAATATGCAAACACATAGCCCAGTGGCAGTCACCACGAACCAAGAACCAAGAACCACCGCTACAACCACTGCCACAAACTACAACCACAATCACCGAATCCTCCAACAAATTCCAAATCCAAAAACCTCCAAAAAAAAAAAAAAAAAAAAAAAAAACCCACCATACATAGCACAACCCACCCCCACCATACCCAAGCACAGCCCGCCACCACCAACAAAAATCCACTATCCGCCACCACCACCCAATACTACTTTAAAACAAATACCCAAAATCAACACAAAACTATCCCAAAAAAAAGAGCTTGACAAAGAACCAACTCACCCATAATCACAATCACATGGAATCCACAACCAAAGGAAAAAAAAAAAAAAAAAAACAGAGGGAGATCAAAATTAGAGATCTCCACGGCGACAGCTGATCTCAATGGCAACGACCTAGGTGGAGAAGAAAAAAAGACAGAGAGTGAGAGTTGACAGGGAAAAAAAAAAAGAGATAAAGAAGGCGCAGAGAAAGTAACAGAAAAGAAAAAAGGGGAAAAAAAGAAAGAAAGAAAAAGGGAGAGATGGAGGTTCTAGAGAAAGAAAGAAGAAAAAAAAAAGGAAGAGGAGTGAGAGGCAGAGAAAGAAAGAAGAAAAAGAAAGAGAGAGAAGAAAGAGTAATAAATGAAGAGAGAGAAAAGGAATAAAAAAGTTTATCTGTCTGTACCATTCCAAAGATGGAACGGTATTGTTCACGTGTGTCAAAATTTATAAGATTTAGAACACCTCATGAGAAGAGTTTTTTGGTGTTTGGTGTGCCAAATGCCAAATTTGGCATTTGGCGCACCTGATGAGAATACTCTAAGGTGCTGTGCCTATGAGCATGTAAAATACTACTTAAAAAAAAAAAAAAAAAAAAAAATCTTCCCTTTTTTTTTTTTTTTTTTTTTTTTTCACGTTTTCTTTTCCCAGCATTAGATCTTTTGTTATCCTCAGGGGTGGAGCTACATGTATGAGTTGGGGGAGGGAGGGGGGGGGAGGAATTTTAAAAATATTTTAATACTATATATAAATATTTAACATTTTAATTATTAGTCTACAAAAATGGGACTTGGCCCCCGCAAATATTTGAGCTAGTCCAATGATGCTTTTAAAAAAAATTGTCCAATTGGTCTAGTGTTATAGAAAATGTTTTTTTTTTTTTTTTTTTTCCTTTCTCACATTCATTTTTTATTGTAAAATGTGTTCTTGTGACTGTTAAAATTTTGAATCATTCATGTCTTTGAATACTTTATTAGTTCAATTGAAATTTTTTTACTCACTTTGGTTGATAGTTTGGTAACTTATATTAAAAATGAAAACTTTAAGGATTCACTATGGATGATACTAAGTTATATGTGTGTATAGATGTTTGTGTTTGTGCTTGTGCATGGAAGTTTGTATAAACTAATAAATTAGCATCATAAGTTAGCCCCCCAAAATAAAAATTTCTGGCTATGCCCCTGGTTATCCTTATCTTATAGTACTGCTCTTTTTTGCAATGATCTAAGTTTCAACATAGTGAGCATTTCAGGGGCATTTCAATTCTTTGAGTTTTTATTACAAATATTGTAATACGTTAACTTAATATATCCTATTGTCACCTTAATACTTCACCTGTATTTAATACCTAATTTTTCTTGGGTCATGCTAATGAGTGCCCTTAGGACATTAGTTAACAATCCATTTTAAGAAAGTTTTGACACCACTTTTATGGGAAACTAGTAGCAAACCCGCACGTTGCGCGTGATAATCATTTTTATGGTGGTTTTATTAATTGTTTTTTTACAATTTAAACTAATTTAATAAAGAATAATGTATTCCATAATTATATTTTTATTTATTATAGGAACAATCATAAATGTAATGTAAGAACCATTGTTATGGATTCTGTTCCGTTCTGGCCGGAATGGTTGAAATATATCGTACCAGTGTGTAAAACAGAATGGTAATACCCTCCATTCCACCTCGGATTAAATTTTGCCCCATTTCGGCCCATTCTGGGCGTTCCGATCAATTCCAGCCAATTTCGGCCGAAATTCATTTTCCGGCCGGTATGAATTTTTGAACTTGATCAGCATCTTTTTCGCTAGATCACCAAAAATCCTTCTCATTCTCTCATCGGTATCTCATTTTTGCACTTGTAGCTCCTTGTCTCTCTATCATCTCTCACTATTTGACCCTCTCAACCAAGTTTGAGTTGAGATTTATAGCATAACAAGTTCAACATAATACATTCCTTTGGATTTGATGAATTTCATCATGCAATTCCTAAGCCCCAAGAACCATGAAAATAACCCAAGATTACCAGTTACTTGTATTGAATTAGAGCTCTGTGGCCGACGGTCCAAATTTCTAGATTTCTTCAATATAGTGAGCATCCGTAGGATTTTAAGGTCTGCATCACGTAAACTTTCACTGTGGTCAGCCCTGTCCATGGTTTTCTCCCTCTTTGCTCTCCAGGTAATAGATGTCATTACAGCTCAAATGATTAAAAACGATTCATTTTAGTGAAAAACAATTCAATTATGCTGAACTATCACGGCCATTTTGCTTTATAGATACTCCAAATCTCTGGCTATTGGGTTCCATCGTGAAAATTCTGAGTTAACCATTGGGAGTAATGTTGATAAGATCAATTTTTTTTTAAACTAAAGTTACCAAAAAGCTACAATCTTTGTTTAAAACACATTGTTTTGGTATTTGGTTAAGTGGGGCAAGCTAGTTGCTTAAACCTTTCCATCTCAAAGAGCTTAGAGAGTCGCTTGTTAACCCCATGGCTACCCCATGCTAAATGCGTAGCATACATCAATTGAATGGCAATATGGGCACCTGCCTATTTGAATATCTCTAATGATGTAGGCGTATCACATACATAGATAGGTCGTTGATGCATATGAAAGAAGAATGGATTGTCTTTAAAGAGGCCATTTTCCTTTGGATTATGTATTATGGGACAGCCAGTTCTCCTAGGCAAGCAACTAGGCTGCTTTTGGATATGAGGGGTGTTTATTCTTGTGAACCAAGTTCTTGATCTTAAAGTGTTGTATTGGATATGTTGTGGCTGAAAATTGTTCCAAGGTTGCACCAATGTTTTCTATGACACGTTGAGTAAGGGTGTTTCTTTCTCGTACTGTTTACACATTTATCGTGGTGATGTGATAAAAGCACTTTGTCTGGTTAATGTGGTGGATTCTGCGTTCTCTCTAATTAGGAACATGACAAGAAGTTGGCGTGTGTGGAATTTGATGTTCGAAAAATATTATGAACTAAATCAGAAATTGACTCTTAATATGTCTACTTGAACAAGATATTGAAGTGGTGAGAATCTTTGAGTCCCACGTAAGAAATGATAAAGAATATGAGTTTATATGTTCATGGGTTGGATAATGGGTTGGGCTTTAGACATTTGTGGACTGAGCCCTCTTGTCCAAATAATAATAATATTTTATAATTTTATTTTCTAAGTTAGTAAGTTTGTATACAGCAGTCATGCGCCTCACGCGCCACCCAAAGAATCTGCATCTCAGTCATGCACCTCACGCACCGTCCTCTGGTTAAGGTTGATGTCATTTGTGATGTCATCATTGCCACGTCAGCCCTAGTTGATGTTAACATCCAGTCACTACTTACGTTAACTCCATTTCAGCATCTAGTTAGCATGCTTACATCAGTCACCACGTCAGCATCCAATCAGCTGCTTCACTACTTACGTTAGCTCCATTTCAGCATCCAGTCAGCATGCTTACATTAGCCACCACATCAGCATCCAATCAGCTACTTGCGTCATCTTGCCGACGTCATTACTGCTGACTCCGTTGACCGCCACCATTGACTGTTGACTTTACAGTCCAAGTGCTTCTTACATAAATTTTTGATTAGATTTCATTTTTGCAGTCTATTTTTGCATATTTTGCCACTAAATGGATTTAAAAAAAAAAGATATTTTTCTTCCTCGCCCCATCAATGCTATATTGGAGGGGAATAAGAATTACTTATCTTGGTATCAAGCTATATATGCGTAGTTTTCTTAAGGGTCGCATGCTCTGGTAATATTGTGCTAGTACAATCACTATTCCTATAAAAGGAGCAGCTGAAGAAGATACTGCCTTCATCAGTCAGATGGTTGAATGGGATAGTCACAAACACATGATCCTCACTTGGCTCCAAAACATTTCCATTTCTTCCATCTCCAATCTGTTTCCAATCTATTGGACAGCTTTAATGATGCAAAATCTGCATGGGATATGTTAGCCAAAAGATACTCTACTTCTCACCAATCCATGAAATATCAGTTAGTGGTTGAGTTGCATCAGCTCAGGCAAGAATCAAGGCAATCTATCAATGACTACTATGATCAACTTTGCTTCATTTGGGACCAAATTGACCTTTTTTATCCAACTGGGCATGCTTAAAGGATGCTCAACAATATGCTACTGTTCAAGATGAATTTCATCTCTATGAATTCTTGATGTCACTTAACGATGTCTATGTGCCCATCTGAGGTCAGCTTCTTAATCATAGTCCTCCTCCCTCTCTTGATATTGTTGTAAATGAGTTGGTTGGAGAACAAGCTCGTCTTGCAACCTTTCAAGCCTAGAATAAGCTTAATGTTCTAGCTATTGCTCCTTCTGCTCCTCCCATAGAGCAACCTCTGCAATTAGGTTTTGATGCCTCTAGCTCTGGCAATCGTCGCAAGCAGTCCAACAAAATGTTCTGCAACTATTGCAAACATCCTGGTCACTCTATTGAGACTTGTTATCGTCGCAACAAATCTACTACTGCTATTGCTAATATTGAGTCTACTCCACCAATGTCTTCCATCTCAACTGAGTCTCAGTCTTCTAGATCCACTATCAACTTCTCCTAAGCTGAACTACAGAACATCATAGCTCAGGTTATTCGTATGGCCAGTAATGCATCTCTTTCCACTACTCTCTTAGTTTTACCCGGTAAGTCTCACTCTTAGCTTTTTGATTCTGCTTATTTCAATCACATGACACCGCACTCATTCTTATTTTCTAAACTTGAATCTGCACCATATCCTCTTAATATTCGTATGATTGATGGTTCCACCATGCATGACAATAGTCTAGGTTTTGTTTCAACCTCCAACCTTTCATTTCCTAAGGTCTTCCATGTACCTGACCTATCTTATAATTTATTCTTTGTGGGAGAATTAGCTGAACTAGGTTATCGCTTTATTTTTTACTATTCTGGGTGTACTAGGCAGGATTTGAGGACAAGGTAGGAGCTTGGGATCGGCCCTAGAGTTGGGCGTATGCTTCCCGTGGACAACCGTCATCTTCCACCTATTGCTTTTGTTTTTTTGCTACTACAGCTACTACGGTTTCTTTTTTACCTTCTCTCGCACTTTAGTATTCTCGTCTTGGTCATGCACCCTCTTCTCGTGTACAATAGTTAGCTTCTAGGGGTCTGTTAGGTTTTGTGTCCAAAGACAATTTTGATTGTACTTCATGCCAATTAGGAAAACAACCAGCTTTGCCTTTCAGTAATAGTGAATCTATCTCTAATGGTTTTTTGATTTAATTCATTCTGATGTTTAAGGACCTTTCCCTGGTACTAGTATTGGTGGATCTCAATATTTTGTTGTCTTTATTGATGATTATTTTCATTATTGTTGGATTTTTCCTATGTAATCTCTTTCTGAATTACTACCAATCTACAGTAACTTTGCAAAAATGGTCGAAACACAATTTTCAAAACGCATCAAGATTTTTCGATCTGATAATGCTCTTGAATATACTTAATACATTTTTCAAGCTCTTTTGCATTCCTATGGCATTATACATCACTTAACTTGTCTAGGTACCTCTCAGCAAAATGGTAGAGTCGAATGAAAACTTCGTCATATTCTTGACATTATTCGTACTCTCCTTTCAACCAAAATTCCTGCCCCATTTTGGGGTGAAGCCACTTTTTATGCTGTTCATGCTATTAACCACATCACAAGCACTGTCATCCATGATCAGACTCTATATGAGCGCCTTTTTGGGTCACCCCCTAACTATCATCACCTATGCTCCTTTGGTTCTGCCTGTTTCATTCTTCTTCAACCTCATAAGTATAACAAACTTGAGCCTTGATCCAAACATTGTTGTTTCCTTGGCTATAGAAAAACTTAAAAGGGCTATCAATGTTATAATCTTGTCTCTCATTGTCTTCATGTTTCCTGAAATGTTATCTTTTGGGAACACCGCTCCTTTGTTAAGCTTTCTCACTCCCGTTCTTCCCTGTCTACCTCCTCTGTTTTAGAAATATTTCCAAACAAGTCACATCTTCCTTCTATAGATGCTCTTGATCCTCTTTTGGACTTCTCTATCTAACCACCAGATATTTTTGATACTTCTCTTGGATCACCCTCAAATGAACAGGTGGAAGATGAACAAGTCGATGACAAGCTACCCAACTTTGAGCTTGGGTCTCCTTCTCCTTCTCTGCCTAAAGATCTTACGTAAGACAATCCACCTTGTCACTCCATTCGGGTAAGATCCATTTCGGCACATTTACTTGACTATCATTGTTACACTACATGAGCCTCACGTTTATCGTGAGGCTTCCACTGACCCTTTATGGCAGATTGCAATGAAAGAGAAACTTGATGCATTATCTAAAAACCATACTTGGAATGTGGCTACTTTCTCTCCTAGTCAGTCTATGGTTGGTTGTAAGTGGATCTACAAGATCAAGACTCACTCTGATGGGTCCATTGTATGCTATAAGGCTCTTCTTGTTACAAAAGGTTTTACACAGGAGTATAGGATTGATTATGAAGAGACATTTTCTTTGATTTGCTTGAATCTCACATGTTTGTGCCCTCTTAGCTATTGCTGCTACTAATAAATGAGACCTTTTTCAGATGGATGTCAAAAATGCTTTCCTTAATGGGGATTTAAGTGAAGAATTTTACATGCAACCCTCCTCCTGGTCTCTCTGTTGAATCAAACAAGGTTTGTTACATTCGACGTGCACTTTATGGCCTTAAACAAGCTCCACAAGCTTGGTTTGCTAAGTTCAGCTCTACCATCTTTCGCTTGTGTTACACTACCAGTCCTTATGATTCTGCCTTATTTCTTCATAGCATCGACAAAGACACTATTTTGCTTCTCCTATATGTGGATGATATGATCATAACTAGTGATGACCTCAGTGGCATTCAAGAACTCAAGGATTTTCTCAGCCAGCAATTTAAGATGAAAGATCTTGGACATCTCAGCTACTTCTCGGGTCTTGAAATCACTCATTCCACAAATGGGCTTTATATTACTCAAGCCAAGTATGCTTTTGAACTTTTGTCTCGAGCTGGACTCACTGATAGTAAGATTATTAACACTCTAATTGAAGTTAATGTGCATTTGACTCCCTTAGGGTGGAAACCATTGTCTAATCCCTCTCTTTATAGACGACTGGTTGGTAGCCTAGTTTATCTCTCTGTCTCTCGTCCAGACATTTCCTATGTTGTTCACTAGGTGAGCTAGTTTCTGTCTGCTCCACGATCGACTCACTATGCTGCTGTCTTGCGCATTCTTTGATACTTGAAGAGCACTCTCTTTTATGGCATTTTCTACTCTACACAGTCTCCTCCTGATCTCTGTGCATTCTTTGATGCTGATTGGGCAAGAGATCCCATTGATCGAAGTTCAACCGTTGGTTATTACTTTCTTCTTGGTTCTTCTTTGATTTCTTGGCAAAAAACAAGCCGTTGTGGCCCGCTCCAGCACTAAAGCAGAATATCGTGCCCTTGTTGATACCACATTTGATCTCCTTTGGTTTCAATGGCTTCTTAAGGATTTAGATGTGTCTACATCCTCTGCTACTCCTCTTTATTGTGACAATTAGAGTGTCATTCATATTTCTCACAATGATGTCTTCTATGAATGGACTAAACACATTGAGATACAAAAAATTTAATTATGATTTTTGGTTGCCTGTTGTTAAACTCAGTAGATGTTGGGTAATGTGTTGATCCAAAAAATTTGTATGCAAAAAAGGCACCAAAATACCTCTCATTGATCAAACAACCTTGGCTTTGTGCAAGTAAGGTATCATTGAAAAGGTATTGTGACAAGGTTCGATTTGGTAAGTTCAAATAACAAAAACAATCCACACAAACAAACAAAAATTCAAGAAAATACCAAAGTGGAAATTTTGGGACAAAAGCTTGAGTTGTTTGCTACTTTCCCAGACTTCTAGCTTATCAAATTTTGAAAAGAAAGACTACAAAGTTGGTAACTTTAGAAAGTGGACATCATAAGCTTTCCAACAACACCTTGAACTAAAAAGAGACTAGATGGCCTAAAATTGTGTTTGCAAGGATGGGAAAAATCATGCGAAATAAATTTGTCACAACTCACCCCATGGTTGATCCAAAAAGTATGGAGGATATAAGAAGAAGATGTACGCATCAAAAAATTGGTTCAAATTAGGTTGGGATGCCCTCTTTGCAAATAAATTTGTCACAACTCACCCCATGGTTGATCCAAAAAGTTGGTAATTTTCATAAACTAGGAGTAATTATCTACATTTAAAAAAAAAAAAAATCCATCTCAAGGTCATCTCTTTATATCTAGATATTGCTAGTACAAGAACGTTAAAAAAAAAAAAAACAAACTTTGAATATTTCCCATGACCTACCCTATTGCCCCACTGAATAACCTTTTGGACACTATACCAAATTACACAAATCTAGTACCTTTAAAAATAATGTTGCACAAGCTTTCCAACAATGCCAAAAACGTGAAAAATAGAGATTGGTGAGGCCTCCAATTAAGTATGCGAAGTTAGTATCTCAAAACTATGTAAACCGGACAAACATTGAACTGTAATAGTGGAAAAATTGGAGTCCAAGCACATGTGCACACAGACTCTACGCATTGGCCCTGTTGCTTAGGTAATTGTGAGCAAGTTTATTATTTAACAGCTATGAAAACAACACCCCTTCCACTTGAAAATGCATGCCAAAATGGCCAAATATCACATATGACCGAAATTTTCAGCAAAATAGCACTGCTCACGAAATATGTAGTAGAATACCACCCTTTTGAAACTTGATTTTATGAAAATCAGTTCTACATAGAACTTGATTTTACAGATATCGAGTTCCATTTGTAAATTGCCATGGTGGCACTTGGTGATGTGACTTTTTTTAATAAAAAATACCACATAATACTTGATATATTGAAAATTGAGTTCTATGCAAATTTTTATTTTTATTTTATTTTTAAATGAAGTGAAACTTGATATCCTAATCATCAAGTTCCACTGCAACTAAATGACTAAAACCCAAAAACATAATATGCTCTCTCTCTCTCTCTCTCTCTCTCTGCGGAAACCCACTGCTAATCTCTTTCACTTTTCCTAACCTGAAAATCAAATTAATCTCTCTCTACCTATCCTTTCACTGTGAAAATCAAAATACCCCAAATTTTCCTCTCTCGTTTAGTCCGTTAAGAAATTGACGCTAACAATATCGAGTAATCTATGATGATCTACATCTCTGTTCACAGGTACAAAACCCATCTCACATTGAATTTGTTCCTATGTGTTTTTGTTTGTTGTTAGGGGTATAAACCATCATATGCTTAGAGAAGTATAATGACTGACCTAGAGATAGTGTAACAGGGCATGAAATGGGACTAGGTAATGGGAAAAGCAATAAACATTGGCAAGACAAGAGGACTCCTACTCCATCTACATACCAAGTAGTCTCACTTTAGAATACCTTGCATAAGGAAGCATATGTCAATGAATTAATAGATTTTGATACAGGCTTATGGAAAACAAAGCTTGTTGATGATGCCGAAAATATCACCAGTGAGTTGCACAACGCTTGTGCGCTCGAAACGACACCTGCAAAACAAAAAGGAGAAAACCTAACAGAGAGCACCGGTGTGGTGTCGGCCAAATACCCTCCAAAGGTCAAGTTAGAACTTCTTTCAACTCTAGAGTGCTAGACAGGGGTTAATTATGCGTACCTTGATTTGTGAGGGTATTGGGGCTTTTATAGTAGTAGAGGGTGGACCTCCCTTCCTTGGAGTAGAAGTCTTTTCCTTATAGGAGTCCTTATGAGCGTAGATTGCGGAATCCTTTCCTTATAGGACTCTATGAAGTCTGTCGCAAGTATCACATACAAAGGGCCTTTCTGCCTTCCTCATGGGCCTCGGACCAGCTGATACTTCATACTAGACTCTTTTCCATAGATTTGGCAGATAATGGGCCCGTTCTCTATTGGACCACAGCGGATAACCGTCAGGCTCATCTCAAGCCCAAATTCATCCTCTTCAGTTGCCTCCTTCACCCTATGGGTCCGTCATACATTAGTGGAGGGAAAAATGGGGTGCGGTTAATATTAACGGGGGTGACAGTTGAGAGGCCTGTGGGTCATCAACCCCAAGTCGTTAAGGTTGATGGCTCCAAGGTACACCGTCAGTAATTAGTGCTGCTGACAAGATCTGGAAAGCATTAATGGAGTGTGACACGTGTCATACTTCTACTGGCAATTATATGAGATCGAAGCGTCACTTCGTCTTCCGTGCACCTCTCCTATAAATATTGCCCCCTTCTCCTTTCATTTTTCTACTTTCACGAAGAAGTACATTGTCAGAGAGAGACCGTCTCATCTGTCAGAGAGAGACCGTCGCATTTGTCAGAGAGAGACAGTCCAGTTACTGCAACCGTCACAGGCACTTTCATCCGTCTTCTTTTAGCTGGTAAGTCATTTCTATCCGTCTATATTTTATTCCTTGTTTTAAAACTTATGAAAAACAATCCCTTTTCTTTTCCCGTCATATTTTCCAACATTTGTCATAGCCTTGGGTTTTGTCGTTACCTGTAGGAAATGTCTAGTGCGTCGAGTAACCAATCTGTCGTTCGCGACAGAGCGGATTATGAAGAGGTGTATCCGTCAGGTCACAAAGACCGAGACGATCTGAGCGAGGATAGGAGTCCGTCTGCATCTTCCCCGTCCTCAACAAATGAGGATATGGAGATCGTAGAAATAGATGAAGAACCAGTAGAAGGAATTAGATCCGTCGTGGGTGCGGACGGACTTAGGCAGTCCGTCATGCTACCAGAGTGGACGGTAAACACCTTCACTTCCACCATCAAGGAGCCACATTTCAACACAATTAGAGACAACTACCAAATCCCTAACCATATTCCCATCCGTCTACCCTACCAGTCAAAAAAATGCTACTACCAGGGGGTGGACGGTGTTGGAATATATGAGCAGGTGCTTAAGGTTTGCCTTAGATTCCCGTTGAGTTCCCTCCATCGTGAACTTTTACAGTATTTGGGACTGTCCATCAGCCAAATATCCCCAAACGCCTGGAGAGTTTTTATCGCAATGGAGGTATTGTACGGAGCCATGTCGGGCGGTAGACGTAGGCTGACGATGCGGGAGTTCCTTCATTACTACCGTCCAGATGAAATAGACAAGTCAAGGGGAATGTATAGCTTCGTCCCTAGGAGTTCCGTCCTGAAGGTTATTTTTGAAACTCCAGATTCAAATAGAGACTGGAAGAGCTGATACTTCTTCTTAGAAGGAGACGGTTGGATGTGCCTTCCAGGGGAGACGGATCATATGCCCGTTGATACTACGTGGGGCATTTTAGATGAGTCTGGTATAATCCGTCATATGAAAACAGTTCAGTTTTATTTTATTTATTGTTTTTCATGAGAATTTAACGTCCGTTTACTCTCTTTTTCAGTCCGTCAACGCCCACAGATAGAACTTGAAGAATTCAGTTTTTTGGAGAAAATTTTTAAAAAGACCACGTCGGAGGAGAGGACCTGGGCTAAGCTCGTCACACTCGACACCATTTATTGGTACTGTGACGGACCCGAACCTTCCCCTGCAGCCAAGAAATACGACAGCAAAGTCCGTCAGCATAAGCTTCTTACCAAATTCCAACAATTTTATCCGTCTACCATTTTCTTCTTGTAATTTGCTCCGTCTACTTTCGCAGAAATGGATGACGCCAAGAGGAGGGCCTTGATCAGAGCAAACGCTGCAAAGAAAAAAGAGTCCGTTGAGGCAGATCCCATGGGAACGGGTTCCAGCCTTCAACAGAAAAGGAAAGTGCCGTCCAGAGGTGACCGTCCTCCAAAAAAGCCCAAGGTTCCACTGGAGCCCATCTTGGGTCTTATGGTTGGGGGTGCCAAAACCACAACTCCCCTAAAGCATGGGGCAGGAAAAGGTCTCATGAAGGGCCCGTCCCCCCAGAAGGAGAAGGCGCCCATCCTTCTTCGCGAGGACCCCAAATATGCTTTGGAGTTTCGTCCGTCATCTCTTCTGATGACTATGAAGACCTAGGCAACCACTCAACCGAGGCTATTGGGGAGACGGGCCTATTCAGCATTGCTTAGGTAATAGATCCATCTGCTATGCTTTTGTTTTTGACTTTAATAATTGGCTAACTCTTTTTCATTTTCAGGACATGCTCATGACGAAGGGGCTGATGGGACGGTGCCTTAGTCATGAGACAACTTTGGACCGTCTAAGAGAGAAAGCCAAGGTGACGGACGACGAGCTAACATAGCTGAGGGCTTGGAAGGTCGTCCAGGAAAAGAAGTTAAAAATGGCTGAGGAAGCGAGGGACGAGTACTTCAAGAGGACGGAGGAGCTGTCCAAGGTTTTGGAGGACAAAGAGAAGGAAATTCGTCAGGGAAAGGTAGACGCCGTGCGTTAGTATCGCGACTCCGACGACCTTCTAATAGAGCTAGGGTCCTCCTTCAATGATGGTTTCGACGATGCCCTTCGTCATGTGAAGAGTTTATATCCAGACCTTGACCTATCCTCCGTCAATATCAGCGTTCCCGAGCAGACATCCGTTCAGCCTGCCAGATCTGACGACACTGACCAGCTATTTGGCGACGAGGCACAAGTCGACGGAGACCAAGTGGATAGGACCGTTGTCGAGAATGATCCGACCGATGTGGAAGTTCGTCAGGAGGGAACAGATGTCCCAGCCGCGAATTAAAACAACTTTATTATTATTTATTTATTTTTGTTTGTAAAGATATTTTGAGAACAATTTTCATCCGTCACGGATGTCATGTAAACACTCAATATTTGGTTTTATTATATGTTGTGTTGATTCGTCTACTATTTTGTAGGATTTTAGTAGTTTGTATCCGTCATCTTGTTTACATACTTCTGGTTGTTCATGTTGTGGACTTGGTAGATACTCCCACTATAGGGGGAGTTCGTCTACTTAATATTTTTTATCCTCTTAGGATGATTCGTCCTCTATTGGACTTAGTTTTATCCGTGAACTAGTTACTGTATTTTTCATCCTCTTGGGACGATCCGTCCACTTGTGGTCTAAGTCTTATCCGTTCACTATGGGAAAGGATCAGTCCCTTTCGCGGACTTGTTTTGTCCATCCACTTATCGGGCCGGATTTCTCATCCTTTTGGGATGAACCGTCCACTATTGAACTTAGTTTTATTCGTTCACTAGGGACTTGTATCTTTCATCCTCTTGGGATGATCCGTCCATCTTGTGGACTAAATCTTATCCGTCCTCTATGGGACTTGGGATTTTTCACCCTCTTGGGATGATCCGTCCACCTTGTGGACTTAGAATTTTCATCATCTTGGGATGATCCGTCCACCTTGACTTAGAATTTTCATCCTCTTGGGATGATCCGTCCACCTTGTGGACTTTATTTATATTCGTCCATCTTGTGGACTAAATCTTATCCGTCTTCTATGGGACTTGACATTTTTCATCCTCTTGGGAGGATCCGTCCATCTTGTGGACTAAATCTTATCCGTCCTCTATGGGACTTGGGATTTTTCACCTTCTTGGGATGATCCGTCCACCTTGTGGACTTAGTTTATCTCCGTCCATTGTACATACGTCGGATTTTTCATCCTCTGGTGATAATCCGTCCACCTTGTGGGCTCAGATCTTTTCATTCTCTTGGGATGTTCCGTCCTCCTTGTGGACTAATCGCCCATTGTGGACTTAGTTTAAATTAAGTAGGAAACACAGTAGTGTCTGAATGCTTCTTTTATTGAAAGAAAATCATGTAGAAGAAAAAGGTACCTGCCCCCTTGGGCTTAAAAAGGCACTTGTAGAATTGTTTAAAGTAAAAACTAGCAATAGCAAACCTAAATAATAGAAATAACTGTTCGAAGTAAAAACTTATAAAAAAATCAGTAATGGGCTGGAAATTGGGTGAGCATTAATGCTTTTCATGTCGTCCCTACTGGTAGTATCTCCGTAGGTACTCCGCGTTCCATGGATGTTGCAGCTTCCGTCCGTCCAGTGTCTCCAGATGGTAGGTGCCTTTCCTCTGCCACGCCATTACTCGGTAAGGTCCTTCCCAATTTGGGCCTAGTTTTCCTTGGGTTGGGTCTCTTGCTGCGCCCATGACTTTCCTTAGAACGAGGTCTCCAACCTGGAAGTCTCTGTGCCTAACCCGGGAGTTGCAGTGCTTGGCCATGCGGTCCTGGTACCGCCTTTGTTCTTTTGCTGCCCTGACTTCGTCCACCAGATCGAGCTGTAGTCGTATGGCCTTGTCATTTTTCCCTTCGTCATGGTTGTGCACCCTGTAACTTGTGAGGCCGACTTCGACTGGGATGACTGCCTCGCTCCCGTATATTAGTCGGAACGGTGTTTCTCCTGTTGGTGTCCTAGCCGTAGTCCTGTAGGCCCAAAGTATGCTCGGCAACTCTTCAGCCCATATACCCTTTGCCCCCTCGAGCCGAGTCTTGATAATCTTCAGCAAGGATCGGTTCGTAACTACGACCTGTCCGTTGGCTTGAGGGTGGGCGGGAGAGGAGTAATGATTTCGTATCCCTAATTGCGAGCAGAAGTCCCGGAAGGAGTCGTTGTCGAATTGTTTCCCGTTGTCCGTGACTAAGACTCTAGGGATGCCAAATCTGCATATGATACATCGCCAAACGAAACTGCGTACGTTCTTCTCTGTAATGGTGGCCAAGGCTTCAGCTTCGACCCACTTCGTAAAGTAGTCGATGCCTACTACTAGAAACTTTAGTTGTCGTATTGCCGTAGGAAACGGTCCCATGATGTCCAATCCCCATTGGGCGAACGGCCATGGTGCCGTCATCGGGGTAAGTTCCTCAGGTGGTTGTCTGACAATATTGCTGAATCTTTGGCATTTGTCGCATGTCTTTACATAGGCCTCGGCATCCTTCTGCATGGTTGGCCAAAAGTACCCCGTTCGTATTAGCTTATGTACTAATGATCTCGACCCTGAGTGGTTTCCACAAATTCCCTCATGTATTTCTCTCATGACATAGTCTGCTTCTTCGGGGCCTAAGCACCTTAGGTAAGGGCGAGAGAAGCCTCTTTTGTACAAGACGTCTCCTATTAGGACGAACCTTGCTGCTTGGACCTTCAGCTTTCTTGCAGCTTCCTTTCTGTCCGGTAATACGCCGTTCATTAAGTAAGAAACTAATGGCGTCGTCCAATTACCTTCGGAACCAAGCTCGTGTACATCGACAGCATTTTTAAGTGGAGAGAGCTAAACGAAAGAGAGTACGTTACCAAAGGTGGCCATATGTTCGGCTGAAGCGGCTTTGGCTAGTCGATCAGCTTGCTCATTTTGTCCCCGGGGGATCTGTGTAATTTCGGCGTTCAGCTCGTTTACCCTCCACTTCACTTGGTCCAGATATTTTTTCATCCTTTCGCCTTTACACTCATAATCCCCATTTATCTAGTTGACCACGACTTGAGAATCGCAGTGAATGATCACTCTTTCGGCTCCTGCATCTTTGGCGAGGTCAAGCCTTGCTATTAGAGCTTCGTACTCTGCCTTGTTGTTGGTGGTAGGGAACTCAAGGCGGATCATACACTCGACCCTGTCTCCTTCGGGTGAGTGTATTATGACGCCGGCTCCCCCAGCCTGCCTGTTGGAGGATCCGTCTACATGTATGCTCCATTGGGGAGATTCTTCTGCCCCCCTGTCCTCACCATTTGTAAACTCAGCTATGAAATCTGCAACACCCTGTCCTTTAACGGCGGTTCACGGGCGGTACTGGATGTCAAACTCGCTTAATTCTATAGCCCATAGTGCTAATCGCCCAGCAGCTTCAGGCTTGCTCATTGCCCGTCGCAAAGGTTTGTCAGTTAGGACGATCATCGTGTGGGCTTGAAAGTACGGCTTTAGTCTGCGTGCTGCTGTAACCAGCGCAAATGCGAGTTTCTCCATGGGCGGATATCTTTCTTCGGCTCTGCGTAGTGCCCGGCTGGTGTAGTACACAGGTTTCTGCACCTTCTCTTCTTTTCTGACTAAGGCGACGCTGACGGCGGCAGGTGAGACGGCGAGATAGATAAAGAGTTCTTCACCCGGTTGCGAGGGACTCAGCAGTGGGGGGAAGAGAGATAAGTTTTCAATTCCTCGAACGCTTGTTGGCACTCGGCAGTCCACTCGAAAGATCTTTTCAGTGTGCGAAAGAAGGGTAAGCACTTGTCCGTTGCCCTTGAGACGAACCTATTTAGTGCTGCTATCTTGCCGTTAAGGCTTTGTACTTCCTTCACATTTTTTGGTGGTGCCATCTCTATTCTAGCTCGGATTTTGTCTGGATTGGCTTCGATGCTCCTTTGGGAAACCATGAATCCTAGGAATTTTCCTGCCGTCACCCCGAAGGCGCACTTTACTGGATTCAGCTTCATGTTGTAAGAGCGAAGGGTGTCGAATGTTTCCCTGAGGTCTTCCAAGTGATCTTCCTCCCTTCGGCTTTTCACCAGCATATCATCTACGTAGACTTGGACATTTCTCCCGATCTGTGGTGTGAACATTTTGTTCATAAGCCTCTGGTATGTCGCACCCGCATTTTTTAGACCAAACGGCATTACTTTGTAACAGAAGATGCCCTGGCTGGTTACGAACGAAGTTTTCTCTTGATCGGCTTCGTGCATCTTGATTTGGTTATAACCGGAGAAAGCATCCATAAAACTTAATAACTGGTGTTGAGCTGTAGAGTCTACTGGAGTGTCGACCCTCGGAAGGGGATAGCTGTCTTTGGGACATGCTTTGTTTAGATCGGTGAAGTCTACGCACATCCTCCATTTCCCGCTAGCTTTCTTGACCATCACTACGTTGGCTAGCTAGTCGGGGTAGTAGACTTCTCTAATAAAGTTTGCCTCCTGTAGCTTGCAGACTTCTTCAGCTATGGCTCGATCTTGTTCGAGGGCAAACACCCGCTTCTTTTGCTGGACGGGTGGAAAGGAGGGTAATACATTCAGCTTATGCACCATGATTGAAGGGTCTATTCCTAGCATGTCCTCGTGACTCCAGGCGAATACGTCCCAGTTTTCTCTGAGGAAGGCTGTAAGTGTTTGTCGGACCATGGGACTTGCAAGGGTCCCAATCTTTGTTGTTTGGTCAGGTTTGGAGTCGTCAAGGGATATTTCTTCAAGCTTCTCGACGGGCTCCGTCGTACTTCGATGCTCTTCTATGCTCATGGCTTGGAGGTGATCATTTATTTCCATCATAGCCACATAGCACTCGTGTGCGGCCACCTGATTTCCGCTTAGTTCCCCTACCCTGTATTCGGTAGGGAATTTAATCATTAAATGATAAGTTGAGGTTACCGCCTTCCATGTATTGAGGGTGGGTCGCCCTAAAATAGCATTGTAGGCGGACGAACAGTCAACCACGAGGAACGTCACGTCCTTTGTGATCTGCTGAGGATAGTCGCCTGCTGTTACAGACAACGTGACCGCAAAACCGACGAGTGGGGCATTCGTCGAAATCAATCGCTCTCTGCTGATTCCCATCTGCTGGAATGCCGGGTAGTACAAGATGTCTGCCGAGCTGCCATTGTCGACCAACACTCGGTGTATGTTGTAGTCCCCAACTTGTAGGCTGACAACAAGTGCATCGTCGTGCCGATGGTGAAGCCGTCGCGCATCTTCTTCCAAGAACTCGACAATAGGGCTTTCCCTTCGTGCTACCTTTTGTACTGGACCCGTTAGCTGGACGTTTTAGACCATCCTGAGGTACGTCTTCCGAGCCTTTTTGGATGACCCGGTAGCCATTCCTCCTACAATCATTCTTATGTCGCTGACAGGAGGTCTAGGACAGTCATTATCCCATCGGGGGGGGGGTGTTCTGGAGGTGGTGGATCTGTTTTCTCCTTGCTTAATAATTTCTGTAATTTCCCTTGTCTTATGAGGGCCTCAATTTGCTGCTTTAGGTCGTAACAATCGGCTGTGTCATGACCGTGGTCTCGGTGGAAATGGCAGTATCTGTCTCTTGAACGCTTGCTAGGATCTCCCTTCAGTTTTCCAAAAAAGGTCAGAGCCCCTTCGTCCTTGATCTGCATTAGGACTTGATCTATCGGGGTGGTTAGTAGGGTGAAGCTTGTGAACCTCCCCCCCAGGGGTCTAGAACGCCTTTCATCTCTTCGATCTCCTATCCTCGGCCTCTTCCGCCCTTGGTCTTCTCGTGCATCTTCCTGCCTCTCCCTTTTTCTTGGCTTTTCTTCCCGGGCCTACAGCGCGCCTCAGCATTCATATACTTAATGGCCCTGTAGAGTACTTCCGACATGGTCTTCGGGTCATTTTTGTATAGGGAGAACAAAAACTTACCCTTTCGTAACCCATTTGTGAAGGCCGCTACAAGTATTTTGTCGTCGGCTTCGTCAATCGATAGTGTTTCTTTATTGAAGCGCGTTATGTAGGATCTCAAAGTCTCGTCCTCTCTTTGCTTGATGCTCATTAAGCATGCTGTGGACTTCTTATACCTGTGTCCCCCAATGAAGTGTGTAGTGAATTGAATGCTTAGCTCTTTGAAGGTGCTGATGGAGTTGGGCGTCAGTCGGCTGAACCATACCCTTGCGGGGCCTTTGAGTGTTGTGGGGAAGGCCCTGCACATGATCTCGTCTGTTACCCCATAGAGATGCATTAGGGTCTTGAAAGTTTCTAGATGGTCTAGAGGATCCTTCACTCCGTCATTACTGTCTATATGCGGCATGCGAAATTTGTGGGGTAGGGGGAAGGAGTTCACGGCTGCAGTGAAGGGCGAGTCGGTGCGGTTGACTAAATCGTCAAGATCACTAGAAACTCGCCCCTTAAGCACGTTCATCATAACTTCCATCTGTTCCCTCATTGCCTGCATCTCTGCGATAATATGCAATGGAGTCGCATCCGTGAGGGATGGCATGCTTAAGTTCTGCCTCTCTGGCTTGCTTGGGGCGTGGCTGCCTTCAGGTTTCTCCTGATTTTTCTTTGGAGCGCTGGTCCCTTCCTGATTTTCTTGTTGGTCATTCAATGCTGCATTCTTCTGGCGCAGCTGTTCTTCCAAGTCGTGGTTTTGTTTGGTGAGACGCTCCACGGCGGCACCGAGAGTCCGAACTTGTCTCTCGAGGGCAGTCGTGGGTGGTTCCTCTCCTTGAACGTTGTTAGTAGTTGCCATCGAGTGAGTGAGTACCATGCAACCCTTTAGTCCGGGAAATGATAGTATGGCTTAATTACTTCTTTCCCACAGACGGCGCCAACTGATGATGCCGAAAATATCACCAGTGAGTTGCACAACGCTTGTGTGCTCGAAACGACACCTGCACAACAAAAAGGAGAAAACCTAACAGAGAGCACCAGTGTGGTGTCGGCCAAATACCCTCCGAAGGTCAAGTTAGAACTTCTTTCAACTCTAGAGTGCTAGAAAGGGGTTAATTATGCGTACCTCGATTTGTGACGGTATTGGGGCTTTTATAGTAATAGAGGGTGGACCTCCCTTCCTTGGAGTAGAAGTCTTTTCCTTATAGGAGTCCTTATGAGCGTAGATTGCGGAATCCTTTCCTTATAGGACTCTATGAAGTGTGTCGCAAGTATCACATACAAATGGCCTTTCTGCCTTCCTCATGGGCCTCGGACCAGCTGATACTTCATACTGGACTCTTTTCCATAGATGTGGTAGATAATGGGCCCGTCCTCTATTGGACCACAGCGGATAACCGTCAGGCCCATCTCAAGCCCAAATTCATCCTCTTCACTTGTGAACTAAAATTTTCTAAGCTATGAGGACAATTATGGAAGACATTGTGGAAACTCCGAAAGCCAATTTCCAAATAATAGCAAAAGCTTCGTTTGGAGAGCATGTAAAAATATTCTCCCGACAAAACCAATTTGGTGCAGCAACACATAATATAGGATGTTATATGTGAAGAATTTGGAGATGAGCCGGAAACAACAGTATAGATACTATGGGAAGTAACCAGACCAAGGAAATTTAGAGGACATTTGGGTCTAGGTGGATGAAGCATATCCTTCACAGTGGAGATTTTGTTGATTTGGCTTGGTGGTTTTTCCTTTAAGGTGATCCTATATAGATGGAGTTGGAACAGTTCCTAACAATTTACTAGGCTATTTGGAGAGTACCATTGTGGGGTGAGGTCTAGACATGGCAAACAAGTGGGTCGGGTCAGGTTTGGGTCAGGTCAATCGGGTTGCTGGTCAAAGCGAGTCATTTTAAGTGGGTTAGAAATGGGTCGAGTCAATCAGGTTATGGATCGGGTCAAGTTGACCTGTATTTCAAGTTGCCAAAATTTACCTACCTATGGGTAAAATGTCAAATTTCAAATCATAGATAGGCTACTAAAATTTTGTCAAACCACAAATGGGTAAGTTGTAATTTACCAATGAAACAAAATGCACAAACAAATCAAACAAAACTCACAAACAAATCAAATGAAATCCAAACAAACCCACAAAAAAAATCAAATGAAACTCACAAAAAAACCCACAGCCTTTATGGATTTAGATTTAGTCAAAAGATAGAAATTGAGAGGTTGAAGAGGAAGATAAGAATTAAGAGAGACAAACCTAAAGTTGTTGTGAGAAAGAAAGAAAAGAAGAAGCTTGTTGCATCTCGACTTGCAATGAATAGAGAGAAATGCAAGCAAAGTAGAGAGAAATAAAGGAGCGTGCGTGTGAGAGATTTTAGAAATTCTATCGTGTCTGAGAGTATTTGAAATCCATGAGTTTGGGCTTGTCAAATTTTGGTTGGATTTAGGGACAAATCCAAATCCATTTATTTTAACTTACCTAAACAAAGAATTTGAATTTGGGCCCCCTCAAATCCAAATTCATAGCCAAATCCATGGCATCACCATTAGTGGACAATAATCAAGTCAGATAATTATGATTGCTAACACTGATCAACTATACAATTACGCATATCTGTTGCACTTAAAAAAAAAAATAATTGCACATAATATATAGAGAGAGAGAGCACATAAAGAGAATATAATTTAGATCAAAGTGTTGAAATCATTTTCAAGAACCTTATAACTTAGTAGTGTAACTATAATCTACTATCCTTTAGTAGAAAAATCCAAATCTCCCAAACTATATTTTAATTATATAGTAAAAATCATTAAAATCATTAATGATAATTTTCTATTGATTTCGTTTGAATTCTCTTCTTGCTTTCTTCTTTGGACGGTAATAACTGCATATATAATATTTTAACCCAAAAAAAAAAAAAAAGAGGCCGGCCGGGAACCAAAAATATGGTAGTCACATAACGTCACAAGGAGAACAGCCTCATACTTTTTTATCCAGCATTAAATGATCTCATATATTTACACGTAGCAAAAAGCTTAACTATTTAGGTAAGGTAAATTTACTCATTTAATATTATTCTTTTTTTTTTTTGGTAAACTCATTTAATATTATTCTTACTTTCTCTCAAGTGCAGGTCTGAATATTCTCTAAATAAATGGGATAGAAGTGGACACAGTTTAGTTACAAAATTGATTGTAAATTTATACTATAACCTTACTCAATAAAATAAATATTACTATATATTTTGAAAATTTAACCATTGAATTGCATATTTTTTATACTCTTAATACACATAATAAATTTTGTGTTAATTAAATATTATTTACTATATGTCTATAAGCTTATATTTTATACATAATTTTAAACTATAAAAACTTGTAATTTAAATAATTAGTTAATAACATAGCTATTGATATTTAAATTTCTAGAAATTTTGCAAGTATAGAGGATATAAAAAAAAGATGTACACATCAAAAAAAAAAAAAAAATGTAATATAATGGCGAATTTGTCAAAATTTACTTCCAGTAAAAAGATATTAAGATAGTAGTCTTATACTATAACTAATTTTATAGTTAAATATTGTCCTTTTTATAATATACATA
The DNA here is from genome assembly GCA_032727855.1 of Quercus ilex subsp. ballota. Classification (NCBI taxonomy): domain Eukaryota; kingdom Viridiplantae; phylum Streptophyta; class Magnoliopsida; order Fagales; family Fagaceae; genus Quercus; species Quercus ilex. Next base: position 19,905,949 of record CM064913.1, on the reverse strand, counting down.
TATAGAATGTAAAAAAAAAAAAAAAAAGGGTCATGGAAGCCCAAAATTTATTCACATTCCACCGTAAAAATAAGCTTTTTTTCAATTTCATTTTCGTAGGTACACCATTTTCTTATAACCCATTTTCAAAAATTGAAAATTTCAGTTCCAATTGTCAAACAAGAACTTATATTTTTTTTTGATACAGATATATAGAATGTGTATAAAAGAATGACCGTGGAACCCCCGAAATGCTACGTTAGAACTTAGAACAGAATAATAAATACAGAAAATTTCCATTCCAATCATCAAAGAGGAACCACTTCAGAGATTAAGAGTGTACCTCACCTTAAGACTTTTACTTTATTTCAAACGACTCTTCTAGTCTTCTCTGCATTCTATTTCTACACAACCTAATAAAAAGTCCAATTTTAGTGGAGATTCACTTTCTCTCTATATTCTAGATTCTACACAATCCAAGTGCTATTTGAATGGAAAATTAATCTAGCCAAAAATCGTTATGACATCGTAAATTCTCTTCCTCTTATCTTTATTTATAATCGTAAATATAATATCTAAAAAATTAGCAAAAATAAGCAAAAAAAAAAAAAAAAATAGGAGAAAGGAGAGAAAGAGAACAAACAATAAGAGGAAGTGAGCAACCATATAAATATAATAGAGATATGCTATGTCCATAGCAATTTTACAAAAAATTATATGCTACAAGTTGTTATGAGTTGTTATTGATAGACAAAAAAGTAATTTTAATAACATGTTTAAATTAGAACCAATAATAACTTACCATCTATGATTTATTATTAAAATGTTCTGAAAACGTTGTGGACTTGAGAAGTTAATCATTTTTCTATTGCTTCAGACTTTTAGTCCTTTTCTTAGTGGTATTGCTATTATTTCATTTTCAAATTGACAAAAATAATCTTAAAAAATTAACAGCGAAAACAAACTACTTATCTACTCGACCCAAAAGTCATGTTTTAGTGGAAAATAATCCGGTCAGAGTTAATTATGACCAATTATCATAACTAAGTACTAACTTCATTCATTCTCAAAAAAAAGTACTAACTTCATTGCTATGCGCCCACATTTTTCTTCTTACCCATTTAAGACTTTGGCGTTAGCCAAGTGAGATTTATTCATTTGCAATCACAAAAATAGTGGTAATTAGATAAAATCTAGGCTGAAAAATTGAACCCACCTAGACCCACTCACTGTATAATGACTTCCATAATATTTCAATTAGTTTGTAATTCGTGTTTATGCACATGAATGATGAATTGTAATGATGCTATTGATGTTAGTTTGGGTTATTAAATATATAGGAATTTAGTTCGATCAAGACATTTGGAGCTATGAAAATTATTTTCCCTTGCAGTTTTAATGATATTGGTTACACCATGTTTCTCATTACACTGCTGTATGTATATAATTTTGAAAATCACTATTTGACACAACATATACAATATCAATTAACTATCATTGTCCATGAAATCCTACTAAATAAAAGAATAAATTGGTTCAATAGTATCTCCTATATAAATTGAATGGGGATAGGTGCATGGAATTGTTTAGCTCAATTAAAGTTTGTTACATTCAAGATCTTCACATACAATTAAAATATCTAAATAGAAACTGTGCAAAAAATATACTCATTAGTTCAAAAAAAAAAAAAATAATAACAGCAAAAATCTAAACAATTTAATTTGTATGTAAAGCTAACAAAGGCAAAATCTAATTTTGATTCTAATCAAATTTTCTCTAAGCTTTGGTTATATATATATATATATATATATATATATATATATATATATTAACTAGGTTTATTTTATTGGACTTCTCGTTTCTTACATTGAATTAACTCACTTAGCACAAAAAAAAAAAAAAAAAAAAATTGATTAGATGGGACACGTTGCGCAAAATTAAACTCTAATTTAATTTTAATTTGAAATCTAATTGAATTTTTTCTTAGTTTTGGCTATATGTGTGTGTGTGTGTGTGTGTGTGTGTGTTCATTTTTGAGGGCTTGGCCTCATCTCACTCCGGACTATTTTGGTGATTGGAATATGCATAAATGTTACTTGGCTAACACATAAACATAGAATTTGTATGAATGAAAATTTTAAATACTATGTTTTTTCTTAAAAGTGAGAGGGGAAAAAAAGGGGTCCTTTTGACACATTTGTAATGCGTGTAATAAAGTTAGTTTTATTTATCAATTATTCAATTACCTACATTTGAAACTTATGCTTTAGATTATGTTTGACAAATTGGTGGTATGAGCTTAGTTTTCAATACATGAGATTAAAAATGTGAATCCTATCGTGAATAGATTTTTTTTTTTTTTTTGGGTATCATATATTGTAAGATATAGAAAAAAAATCCATATATAAAGGTAATTCATTATAAAGGCTATTTTTTTTTCCTTCTTGGCATTATTGCTTCTTAGAATTATAACAATAGTGACAAAAATAAAATGTAATTATATTGTTAGTTTTTTTTAGAAGAATTATATTGTTAGTTAATACCTTATTAGGCTTATTTATAGTATAGAAAAGAAACATGCAAATATGAAAATGAAGTGTAAGAGTTCCAAATTTTGTAGGAGAATAAGAGGAAAAACAAACACATATGGACATGTTATTCATTGGGTTAAATTAAGTAAACTAATAATTTAGTGTCAAAAACAAGTATAACAACTTGTTAGATTCAAATAAAAGTACAAATTTCAACCAAAAAAACTAAGTGGACATGTTATGATACAAAATGTTTTGTGCACGATACAGTAGCGGCTCCAGGAATATTTTCCAGGGTGGTCATTAAGAAACTTAAATTATACAAAATTTAATAAAAATATAACTTCATCTATTGACCATAAAAATAAAATAAAATAATTAAAAAAAAAAACACATATACACACAAAGACATAAAGTCTTACAATTTCCTTTTTGAATTTCCTTATGTTGAAATCTTTGCATGATAGTCTCATTATCAATGCTGCAAATTACATCTTTTTCAAAATTTTAGTTACATAAAAATTTTCTTGGGCTTTTTCTTTTTGTTTGTAAGCACCTAATATATTGTTAAGAGGATCAAAGTTTAAAGAAAAGTTTGACCACAAACTAAGCTGTAGCCTAAGGCTACAACTCTCACTAAACAAATTAACATGGTTACATATTTTGAAAATTTAAATGTTAAATTGTATGTTCTTTATGTTCTTAAAACACATGTCAAATTTCATGTCAACCAAAAGTTATTTACTATTTAATCTATAAACTTATTTTTTATGTATAGTTTTAGATAACAAAAAATTGAAATTTAAAGATTTAAGTGATGAAATAGCTATTAATATTTGATCTTTTTGAAATTTTGCAAGTATAGAGGATTTAACAAGAAACTGTAATTCAACGATGGATTTGCCAAAATTCACATCCAATAAAAAAAAATATTGAGTAGAGTTGTAGTTTTAATCTACAACTAAGTTTGTTGCTAAATTTTGTCCAAAGTGTAATTATGTTGAGCCTAAAAAAATTTAGGGTGATCCCAAATATTTTTTGAGGATAAAAAATCATAAATTTTTTAAAAATTTTCCAAGTTAAGGTGGTCCTGTGACCATCTTGGACTCTACATGGAGCCGCCAGTGGCACGATAAAGACTCTACATGGAGCACGATAAAGACTCTAGATGGAGCCGCCAGTGGCACGACAAAATATGTAGCGCATATCATATAATACCGACAACTATGCTTCTACACAACCCAAAAGTCATATTCTAGTGGAAAACATTCCAGTCATAGTTAATTATGACCAATTATCATAACTAAGTGCTAACGTCATTGCACATGCTATGCGCAAACTCTATTTTTTTCAAATACAAAATTATAACGTTCACATTTTTCTTCATACCCATTTGAGGTTTATGCTTTAGGCAAGTGAGATTTGTATGGTTGTCAATCACAAAAATAGCGGTAATGAGATAAAATCTAGCCTGAAAAATTGAACCCACCTAAACCCACACATTGAATAATGCCTTCCATGTTATTTCAATGATCATCTTTTGTGGCTTGTTCTTATCTCACTCTGGACTATTTTGGTGATTGAAGCATTCATAAATGTTACTTGGCTAACACATAAACCTTGAATGGGTAAGAATAAAAAATTTTGATACTATATGTTTACTTGAAAAAAGAATAATTAAAAAATAAATAAAATAAAGTCCTCTTGACACATTTGTAGAGCTTGTGATAAAGCTAGTTTTATTTATCAATTATCATCTCATTATGTATGTTCTATACTTATGCTTTAGATTATGTTTGCCAAACCCTTGGTACGAGCTTAGTTTTTTTTTTTTTTTTGAAGGGAAATACTTAACTTTATTGAAAACAAATCAACGACTTACATTCCTGTCAAGCACACAAGCATGCTCTATCAGACTAGGGCATTCCTCTAGCCATGCAGCATACTCCTCAACATTCCTAGCGTGCTGAGCTAGTTAATGAGCAGGGACATTTCCTTATCTTTTAATGTGGGTAAACTTCCACTGCCTAAAACATGAGACTTGGTTCATTATCCCAACAAGCACATTCACTACTGAAAAGGGTGATGACACCAAACCTTGCAGGGCATTGCAAATCAGTAGTGAGTCACTCTCAAACTCTGCTTCTCTAATTCCAACCTCCCATGCAAAATCGACTCCAGCTTCCAAGGCTTTTTCTTCAACTTCTATTGCACCCAATGGACACTCCCACCTCTTGCTCAACGTTGCGATCACCTCCCCAGCGCCATCTCTAATGATCACTCCTGCTCTTGCCTGCTTTCTGTCCAAGAAGGCCGTGCCATCCGTATTTACTTTATAGTACCCTTGACTTGGGGGTTGCCACGATACCAAAGGTACAGGTACAGCCTGGTACTTTGTTTTTTCTTCATTTGCAAGCCAAAATTCCTCCACTAGGTGCACGGCATTTCGCAGAATGGTCCTTCTGCCTTTCCTTTGCCTCCCATCAGAAGATTGTTCCTATCTTTCCATATACCCCAGCAGACGGTAATAAATTTCTCCATTTGTCCAGGCTAAGATTGATCGCACTTCTGTAGGTTCGCAACCACATCCAAGAAACTCCATTGCATCGAGATTTCAAACAGCAATGCAAATTTCATAATCTTCCATACTTCTTTGGCATGATCACAACTCCATAGCAGGTGACAAACCATTTCCTCATCATGTCCACATAGATTGCACATTCCATTTGGTGTGATTCTCCGCTTAGCCAAATTAGATTTTTGGCTAGAATATCTTGACCCACCTTCCACGCAAAGTGTTTTATTTTCTGTGGGATTTTCAGTTGCCATATGGTCTTCCAAATTTTCCTCCTTCCTACCTCATTCGAGTAGTCTGCCCTGGTGTTATGCACCTTCTCTTCCAATGCTAGCGCATAAGCACTTTTGACAGTAAACTTCCCACTTCTATTTTCAGCCCAAATTATCCTATCATGAGTGCTGCTTAAGCTCAGGGGAATACTTAGAATAGCAACCCTATCTTCGGGTAGGAACCAACTATTTAGCTTGTCAATATTCCGTTCTCTTGTTTCTCTATTTATGAGCTCACAAACTAGAGTATTAGTGGAGTTTGACTTCTCCGATGAAATCACCTTGTATGTGCATGGTTTGGGGATCCATTTGTTGTGCCACATCCTTATCTTGTTGCCATTCCCTACTTGCCAACTCATACCCCTTTGGACAATGCTCTGTGCTGCCATTAAGCTTCTCCACACATAGGACGGATTTCGGCCCATTGTTGCCTCTGCAAAGTTGCACTGTGGAAAGTATTTTGCTTTATAAACTCGACTAAACAGAGAGTTGGAATTAATTTGAAGCTGCCACCCCTGTTTGGCTAGGAAAGCCAAATTGAAGATTCTCAAGTCTCGAAAACCCAAATCTCCTCTGTCCTTCGCATGCACATCGCCTCCCAACTCAACCATGCGTTTTTCTTCTCATCCCCAGTCTGTCCCCACCAAAATTGTTTGATCATACTAGTAAGCTCTTCACATAAATTCTTGGGTAGCAGAAAACAGCTCAGGGTGTATGAGGGCACGGCATGGGCCACAGATTTAATCAAAATTTCCTTCCTAGAAGGCGTTAATATCTTTTCCTTCCAACCTGAAACTTTATTAGCCACTCTCTGTTTAAGCTGAGGAAGTTCTTGGACCTTCCCACAAATGATGGCAAGCCCAGATAGGCTTCATGAGGATTAATAACTTATGCACCAAATATAGTTTTCACCCTCTCTTTTACTCCATTATCGGTGTTTGGGCTAAAAAACAGGGAGGTTTTGTGGCAATTTAACCGTTGACCAGAAGAGGTTTCATAGACTTTGAGAATCCATTGAATTTCCATGGCTTTATGCACTGTTGCTCTTCCAAACACCAAATTGTCGTCGGCGAAAAATAAATGAGATACTCTAAGACCATTAGCTGAGGCAACCACCCTTTCAATTGCTTTTCTTTGTGCCGCATGATGTAACAAGGCAGACAAGCCCTTGACGCAAATAAGGAAGAGATAGGGCAATAGAGGGTCACCCTGTCTCAGCCCTCGGGTTGGTTGTATTAAGCCATATGGCTGCCCATTAATCTGTACTGCATATTTCACCGAGGATACACATCGCATCATAGTGCTAATCCATTTTTCATGAAATCCAAGTTTCTTCATAAGCTGCTTCAAGCATCCCATTCAACTCGATCATATGCTTTGCTCATGTCCAACTAGATAGCCAGTTCACTGCATTTACCTTTCTTCTTCTTGCTAATATGGCTCATCATCTCATGTGCTACCAAGACATTGTCTGTGATAAGACATTCCGCCACAAAAGCACTTTGATTCTCTCTTATGATTTCTTGTAGCACCAATTTCATCATGTTTTCCACAACTTTTGAAGTATTTTGTAAGCCACATTACATAAGGAAATCGGTCTATAATCAGTCACTTTTTCCAGATTCTTTGTTTTAGGAATAAGTACAATGTGGGTGTCATGGAATTTTTTTTTGGGGGGGGGGGGGGGGGGGACACCATGGTTTAGAAAATCAAGTACAGTGAGAATAACAATAGATTTAACAGTAGGCCAAAAATGATGATAAAATAAGGGTGGCATACTGTCTAGTCCAGGGGCCGTTAAAGGGTGCATTTGTTTTAGTGCCTTCTCCACCTCCATAGCGTGAAAGTCTTGGGTAAGAGTAGAGTTAATTCTTTCGGTGACCTTCGAGCTTAGTTTTCAATACATGAGATTAAGATCCTCAAATCAGTGGTATTAGCTTTTTGAGCATACATGATATATAATTAACTATGGGCAAAACTTAGATACAGTACCATATATAATGTTCCTTAGGTTCCCTACCTATATTTTAGCCACCTGTCAAAGTTAAAAACTCCAACAAACGGCGTTAAAGACCTATCTTTCTGTCTCTTTTTTGTTCTTTATTTTATCTTTCCTAGTTGTCAATAAATATCAGCCTTTTATCTCTCCAACTTTCTCAATCTAGAACTGAAAAAGAACCAATTTGGCTTCAGTAAAGTCAAAGAAAGAATACGAAAGGCTAGGGGTAAGAAGAAGAAGGTAAGGAATGAAAATTGCCACCATAAAAACCTACCACCGCTGACGTGGTCCCACAACCAGGACTTCACTCTAAACTCCAAGCCATCGGTGCAAGCTCCTCTCTAGCGGCCAAGACCAAAACCCCCAGGCTACTAAAACCAAAAAAATCAGAAAACAAAGAACAAAGAATGAAAACCATGGAAATCAGTTTTGGTTTCGTTGGGTTTAGATTGCATTTATTTCTTATTGGTTTTGATTTTGGAGATTTGGATTTCCAAGGAGGTCATGGGAGAGAGAGAAAAGAACTAGCTTTTTTTTTTTAATGGCTTTTGAGGATGATGATGATACAGATATAGGATATAATATTAATAAAATTTTGAAATAATAACATTTTTTTGTGAAGATATGGATCAAGATCTCTCGAGCCATTCTTAGCAGAAGAAAAATCTAACCATTCTCTATTGTCCAACTTGAAGTTTGAGAGATGCGAAGACAAAGGGATGTTTTAATGTAGGTGAGAGGGGAAAAACTAATAATATCAACAGAAAGAGAAAAAATTTAACGCCGTTTATTGAAGTTTTTAACTTTGACAGGTGGCTAAAATTTAGGTGAGAAACCTAAGGAACAGTATGTAAGGTACTGTATCTAAATTTTGTCCATTAACTATTTATAAATTACGTTGGTCACTTGTCTAGGTTTTCTATTTTAATAATATTTTTGTCATGATTTTATCCCCGGTGACTACCAGCCAAAATAAATACAGTGGTGAATTTACAGTCTTCTACTTTCTACACAACCCAAAAGTCATATTTTAGTGGAAATTATTCCGGTCAAAGTTAATTATGACCAATAACAATAATTAAGTATAACATACGTGATACACATTTAACTCTTGTTACTTACTATTTAATCTTTTCTATAAAATAAATTTAATATTCACTCTATAAACTTACTTTTTATTCATAATTTTAAACTATAAAATTTTAAAATTTAAATATTTGATTGAGAAATAGCTATTGATTTTTTATCTTCTGAAAATTTTGTAAGTATAAAGTATATAAAAAGAAAATGTAATCCAATAATGAATTTCTCAAAATTCATTTACAATAAAAAAAAATATTGAGTGGAGTATTGGAGTTGTTGTTATTAGCTACAACCAAGTTTGTAACTAAACTTTTTCTCTAAACAAATATTTAATAATTTCGCTTTCTTTTTATTATGGTCTTAAATAATTTTATTTGAATTCAGTTACCATTTAACATTTTTACAAAATAGGAAATCATGCAATAATGTTTTCAATAAAAGACCTACTATTATTAGGAAATTCGCTCGGGGGAGGAGGGGCATATGTATTTTTATTGAAGGAAATTTTAAAGTTATTGAATTGTTGATGGCTTTGAAAAGGTTTTCCACAAGTCACTCTACATAATAAAATTTTAAAATATTTAATTGATAATTTGTGATTAGGTATAATGAATTATGGTTTATATAGTGATCAGTGAGCTTACATAAAAATGATGTTTCACAAATCACAATTTATCATCACAACAAATTATAAATCTCAAATTCTACAGTTAGGTATGTGGCATTACTTTAAAAGTTGTAGAAATTCGGCAAAAAAGGGCCCCCACACCTCGAGTCTCCAAGTGGCCGTCCACTTCTAGTTCTAGGTCACTTCTCAATCTCATATCTTGCTAGTAAAATTAATACCATCATGGTAGAAGAATTATCAACCTTGCATTCACATGAGAATAATGAGAATATCTCACAAGAAGCCTCCCGTTAATAATATCTATAAATAGCAATGAAACTAAAACACTTCTACACAATATTAACAAAGTGCTTAAGTTTCAAACTTTTGCAGCTATGGCTTCTAAAGCATTTTCACTCTTTCTATTCACTCTCCTCCTTCTTCCTCTTCTTTCTCATGGAACTTCAAGAAACACCAATAACAAGAAATCATCACCCTTTGATTTTCTCAAGCATCTACAAGGATGTCACAAGGGTGACAATGTCCCAGGCATCAAAGTCCTGAAAAGTTACCTTGAACAATTTGGTTACTTGAATTATAGCCATTCCAAAAAGCAAAACCGTGCCAATGATGATGATTTCGATGAACCCCTAGAGTCGGCCCTTAAAACCTACCAGCGAAATTTCCACCTCAACACCACTGGGACTTTAGATGCCAAAACAGTATCCAACATGATGATGCCTCGTTGTGGTGTGGCTGATATCGTCAATGGTACAAATTGGATGCGTTCAAACAATAAAAAACATGACCACAACCATGGCTCTTTACACACTGTTAGTCAGTATACTTTCTTCCCTAGAAATCAGAAATGGCCAGATTCCAAGTACAGCCTTACCTATGGATTTCTCCCTGGCACCCCAACTAGAGCCATGAGCCCAGTTGCACAAGCTTTTCAAACATGGGCTGCCAACACACACTTCACATTCTCGCGAGCTCAAGACGACACGAAGGCAGATATCAAAATTGGTTTCCAAAGTAGGGATCATGGAGATGGGGCCCCTTTTGATGGAGCTGGTGGAATCCTTGCCCATGCTTTTGCTCCAACTGATGGCAGATTCCATTATGATGCTGATGAAAAATGGAGTGTGGGAGCTGTTCCAGGTCAATTTGACTTGCAGACTGTTGCTTTGCATGAGATTGGGCACCTTCTTGGGCTCGGACACAGCAATGTTCAGGGGGCTATTATGTGGCCTAGCATTTCTCCAGGAGGGACCAAAGGTTTAAACAAAGATGATATCAATGGAATTAAAGCCTTATATAATGTTTAGGTGTCCAAGATGGTGGAATCTTCAGTTACGTACATACTAATATATATAAAGAGAATAAAACATTTGCCATCTACTGTTAAAATACATCGTGATGGTGCTACAAGGCTTACGCCATAAATATCTGATCGGATTGAGGATCCACTTTGTGTAACCGTTATTAAAGTTGTGTTAATAACTTGCAATCAAATATTCCCTTTTATTAAGACTCTTGTTTTTGGTTTGCTTTCAAATTTTAGTACGTACCTAGCCTCTTCTCAAAAAATTAAAATAAAAAATTTCTAATCCCAAACCGACTTAATTAATTAAGTGATATTAGGCTAACCCATTTGCACTTATATATATATATATATATATATATGTTAGAAATACCAAATGAATGTATTGTATTTTTCAAATAATAAAATATACATGAGTGTCTTTATATAAGAAGTATAGTGTGCAGTACAAGTATGTATGTTATACAAGTAAACAAGATGGGCTTAAGGCCCACAGCCTATTACACGTTAACTGCCCCCTTCAAACTCAAGGTGGGTGGGAGACCAACTTGAGGTTGTCAACCAAAGCGTGAAGGCATTCTTTAGGATGTGGCTTGGTGAAGATATCTGCAAGTTGATCTTTAGAGGAAACTGAGAACAACATGAGAGCACCGTGGACAAGATGATAATGGATAAAATGACAATCGTCACTTTATCCAAAAATAGTAATGTATCTAGCTAGTTTTCAATTTTTTGCGGTATCTTTCTCCTTTTACGTTTGATCTGGGTCTACAAGTAATCATTTTAAAGGAAATAACATAATATTTATATGAGTTTGAATTTATCCTAATTATACGGTCTAAGTTTTTGTTAACTTTTGGTCAAATTATGGTTGCCCGTGGTTAAACTCGGTTAATGTTGGTAAACGTGTTTTGTGAGATGTATTTTGGAGTGATATGATAGAATTTGGTGGTTGGATGATGTGTTCTTGTTCGTTTAACCGTCGGTTAAGGTATGCTCAACAAAGGGCATTTTGGTCATTTTGGCACTTAATTCTTGATATTGGTTAACAAGACACTCAATTGGGACAAATTAAATTAATTTTGTAATTCCCTTGATCCCAAGGTTTAAAAAAGAGTTTGAAATTTTTAGACTTAATTGTGATTTTGTACGCAAACCTATATAGTAGCGGCTCTAGGAATTTCATTTAGGGTGGTTACTAAGAAATTTAAATTACTACAATATTTTTCTTGGTACCATTTTTTTAAGTAAAAATGAAATTAGAAATTATTTGGTTGAACGAACTACAAATTTTATTTTTTTTGGTTTTATAATAGGTTTTTTGTTGAATAATTTTTCACTTGTTGTTTGGTCTTATATTGTTTTTGTTTGGTTTATGTTTGTTGTTATTTGAGCTAATATTTATTGTTATTATTTAAGCTTTTAAAAAAAGGGATTAAGAATTATGTTTGGGGGCAGAATTAATTTTAAAGTAATGCTACGTTCACAACATTTTTACAATAAATCTTATGCAAAAAGCTGTCATTGGTGGGTAAAAAAATAATATTAGTATTTGGCCCAAATTAGAATCATTAAGAGCTTACCACATTAGATTTGTAGTGAAAATATTGTAAAAATATTGTGAATATAGTAGAACTATTATTATTTTTGTTGGCTCCAACTTTTTGTAATTCTCAAATTAGGGTGTTCAAAATATTTATTAGGATAATTACAATAAGTTAATTTAATATATAAATTTTTTTTTTTTTGATAAGTGTAT
>CM064913.1:19838674-19893720 GCA_032727855.1 Quercus ilex subsp. ballota | reverse complement strand
TACATTCTTGCCAAAAATAAGTGTTTATATATTCTAGCCCAAAAAAAAAAAAAATCCCCAAAAATCCTAATTCTTCAAAATCATAATGCCTGGATCTTCAATAAACCAATAATCAAAAGCTAATCATAGATCTACCCAAACCCAAAAAAAATATATATATAAAACTAACAAAAATAAAGTTTCAAACTCCCAAATCAAATATTTGATGAAGATGACCCCAAACCCCCACCCCCCACCCCCCCCAAAAGTTACAAAATATTCATATTCTAGATGAAGAAAACCCTAAATTTGGGTATTCTAAATGGTAGAAATTGAAGAGAGAACCAAAAAAAGGGCCAAAAATTAAGAAGAAGAAAAGAGGGAAAAACTGACCTGTTGGTCTGTGAAACTCGACGGACCCTTCATATTTGTTTGTCAAGCAAGTAGCGTGGGTTTATGAATGACAGAATAAGTTGCAATACTGTTTTTAATTTGGTATTGGTTAGTGAATTTCTTACTTGTAAATTTATTTTGTAATTTTTTTAATTAAAAAAATGTCATGTTATTAAAAAAATGTCAAGTCATTGTTCCGTTAACCACTTAAGTAACACCACTAACGGCAATTAGAAAAAAGACTAATACAACTCATTTTTTTAAACTCGAGTGACTAATTGTGCTCAGTTGAAACTTAAGCGACCAATTGTGCACACATGGTAAACTTGAGTGACCAACATTGTAGTTTTGCCTAAATTTTATAACAAAAAAGTTTATAAATTAATGTGATGATAAATATAACTAGTATCTTTCCAGCAAAATGATACATTAATGTTTAAATTATATTTCATTATTGGTGATAAATTTATGTATTAAAATTTTGAGCAATGTTACATATACAAAAAATTTCACCATATTTTTCACAACAATTGAGTTGACAAGCTTTTTCTAAGTATTATCTAGACATTGGACTTAGAATTGACATGAATTTTTTATTTATCACAAATAATTGTCGTCATCACTTTTTTACTTATTATTAATAATTTGTCACATTAATCTAGTGTGAAATTATTTATTAAATTTTTTTGTGTTTATAAATTCTCTAAAATTTCTAATATCACTGGTACCATTATTCTCCAAGATGAAACAAAAGTAGATGGTGCCAAGGATATCCTGGCTCACTCATCTCTACTTTTGTTTGATCTTGCGAAAATATAATCATGTCCTAGAAGAACCGCAAAATATAATAATGTCCTAAAGCGCAAAATCTGTAGGAAAAATTGGAAAAAGTTCTCTATTTGATATCTGAGTCAATGGTGAAAGACTCAATATATATTATTTAGTAACACAAAAACATACACTTTGTCACAACTGTTCTACGTGGCAGATTGTGAATGGTAGATACAAAATTGTAAATCTATGTGATAGTGATAAACAATTAATCATAGTCTACTGCATAAAACAATTGTAGCAAAGTGTGTGTGTGTAACATTATTGAGTCTTTCACCTTTGACTCTAGCTAATATCAAGTAAAGGGGCAAGGATTAGGTCCATGCTCGTATGCATTGGACTCAATGGATTGTTAACATTTGGCAAATATTTCACATGTATTAGCATATCAATGGTGAGTTCAAATCTTTTGTCCCACTCTCCCTATCTCACTCATGAGTAAGTCTGGTCCATAATTATTTTCATAATATTGCCACAATTTGTCCACATGGCGACTTGTGAATGGTAGAACTATGAACCTACATAGAATCACAATTTTGTTTCCAACATTTTTAAGTGTTATTAAACCCAACCCAGCTCGGCCGATTTGACCGGTAACTCGGTGACTCAGCACATAGACTGGTTCGGGTCATCAATTGGATCGGATGTGCCTAAGACCCGGTCAAAATTTGTAAAACCCGGCAGGTTCTAAGCAAATTGTGTGACCTGAATGTGTTTTATTAACCAAGTTGGGTTTGTGAATTGTGTAAAATTATATTAATAAGTCACTCTCATTGACTTCTTTATTGTTTAATATGTGATAATATGATAATTTAAATAAGAGAAAACCTAAATAAATAAATGCACTTTTAAATTTCACGAGGCCAGTTAGCACTTAGGTGTACATCAGTATATGCTATATAACTTATTGCTTAACCTTTTTTTCTCTTCTTTTGTTTATATTTTTTGGGCTTTATTTGTTTATTGCTTTAAGTTTAAGTCTTTAAAAAATAAGGTGTAAAATTGGGTTTTCAAATGTGAACTTTGCTGTTTTTATTCAACAAATTAAATCATTTTAAAAATTAAAATAAGGTGTAAAATTGTGGAGGCTACAAAGCGAAGGTGGCATACTCTCAAAAGGTCAACAAATAGTCAAAGTCTTCGTTTTATAGTATATATAGATTACTAATTTTTAGCCTTTCTTATTTAGTTACCTTAATTAAATGGAAAAAAAAAAAAAAAATCAACACCGCCAACACAGCCATCATCATTCGCTGTAGCCACATGCCCCACAACCAGCACTCCCACCAACCATCGCTTATGCCACTAGCAGTTGTCGATATGGTCAACGCCGCAGACACAACCATCCACCACCAATGTTATGGGGCATTGGTAGGACGTGTTTAAGATGATCACATACTCACTCAAATGGACCACAAAAGTAAGGCAAAATAAAAATTAATTGAGAGTTAAATAGGATGAGTAATAGACAGATAATAACAAAAGTAGCAATGGTTGAAGTAATTAATTAAAAGTAAAAGTAATGTGAAGAGTGGAGACTTTATTTATGATATATAAAAAAAATAACTGAAAAGATTATTGTTGGATACGTATCAAGTTATTAATTTGTGGAGCATAGAGTTGATAGGGATAATGGGAACTTTTCAATGGGTCTAATGCAACTTATGCAAGCACCAGACCAACACCAGTTTCCAAGTGAGAACTTTTTCCTATCTATATTACTAATAATAAGATTCTTTGTTTGTGTTTTATTATTTTGCGTAATAAAATTTCTTATTCAAATTCTTAGACTCTTTAAAATACTTTTATCTTTTTTTTAAAAAAAATTAAAAAATGGTAATTAATTGTTCTTAAGTCTTAAGCTGGTTAAAAAAAAGTAATTTATTAGTCCTAAATTTTATGTTTTTTTCCTTTCTCTTTTCTATTCGGCTTAAAAATTTCTATGAGCAGACAGTTGAAAAGATCCTGAAGGAGTAGATGAAGGGTTCATTAGTTTGGCTTGAAGAAAGTGAATTTGTTATGACTTTTGGTTTCTGTGGGATGAAATGGGGATTGTAAGAGATGTAGAGTAAGATAATAATTAGGAAAAGTGATGTAAAAGTGGAAGGTAAATGTAGAGGAAAATACGAAAGTAGGTACTAAAGAAGTGTAAGCAAAAAGAGAAGAAAGATTGCTTTCGGCGTAATTCTGTGAACTTTCAGAGAAAATTCCACTTTAATCGTTTTTTTTATAGTACTTCTAGTCAATCGAAAATGAGTTGTCATATCTATTAAACACTCCTTAGTTGCAGAATCACGCGCCCATGAAACTTGAGCATCGATGGTTAATACTCCTTAGTCTATCCTCGCATTAATTATATCTAATATTCAAATAGCTACCTAACAAATTGTCTGGCTGAAAATTGATGGTTGCGTTATAAAAATGAACTTTTTTTTTTTTTTTTTTTTTGAGAAAGCTATAAAAATGAACTTGAACCGGATATAACGTT
This sequence comes from Quercus ilex subsp. ballota, assembly GCA_032727855.1. Classification (NCBI taxonomy): domain Eukaryota; kingdom Viridiplantae; phylum Streptophyta; class Magnoliopsida; order Fagales; family Fagaceae; genus Quercus; species Quercus ilex. The sequence continues at coordinate 19,890,029 of CM064913.1, read as the reverse complement.
CCCTACCTTTGATTAGAGGCTTCATGGCACCTTCCATTACAGATTCTTTTGACTGGTTCATTAGGATTTGGTATATTATATTGTGTTCTTTCCTTTTGATGTGGATGCATTGCCCTTGGTCCTTAAAGGTTGCCCAAAATTCCACAATATTGTTTGTGATGGTACCCAAACGAACTTTAGATATAGTCTTGCTTTCTATGTAGCCACTGAAACTTTTTAAACTTTTGAAGTCACACTTTCACATTGCAATATCATGGAAGTTTCCGAGCGAAACCCAAAATTGCTCTTTACAAGTTACCACCACACCTGTCGTTGCGGTCTAGCTTTTCACATTGCAAAATCATAGAAGCTTCGCAGGAAACCTACCAAAATAATCTCTGAGTCTGAGCTTTACAACCTTTATAAGCAAAACTCCCCCAAGCGTAATACTTAACAGTGAATTCATTTCTGAGAACTTACCAAACAAGAAAAAGAATTCATTTTCTGAAAACAGTAAATAATAAATAGCTATATACATGGCCAATCAATATAATCAATTATGATGCGATTTAAACAACGTAATAAATGTTGTTTTAATTTTTTTTTCATGAATAAAGATAAACAATAAGAAAAATATTTAAATTACTATAACTGTTACTGTAACCTACAAACTATTTTTTTTTTTTTTTTGAGAATCCAATCCATGGAAAATTTTATTTAATCAAGAAAATGGCTTTTCTGCCAATACAAGACAACTAACGTCTGGAGGAAAGCTGCAGTGAAAGGGGCTGTCCACAGAAAGTGAATGACGAATTAGATTTAGAAGTAGGTGAAGGCAAGCAAAAGGAGACTGTAATATACATGTGAGAGAGCGCGTGAAAATTATGATAAAATTTACTGTACCTGTGGCATAGTTGATTTTGGGTAATCTCAAGGAAAAAGAGGAGAAATCTATAAGAAAACAGAAAAACTTTACTCGATGATATCTGAGAACAGTACTTGATGGCATCTAGATTCTAGAAAAAGGAAAAAGACGAATGGCCCACTCTTTGAAACCCTTTTTTTTTTTTTTTTTTTCCCTCTGAGAATGCTCGCTTGCGTGGAAGAGGAAAGTATACTAAAAGATAGAGGAACTTTAGAACATTCATATCAGTATGTGTATTTTATAAATCTATTTTTACACTAAAAATCTACTTTTCCTATTTTACACATTCACTTTTACAAAACACCCACGTCAATTCATTTATTTTACAAGATTTTATAATAAAATATTCATTCTTTCCAATTTTTTTATTATTCCTCTCAACTTCCTATATATACACGTTCTCTCTCTCTCTATCTCACTTTCTCTATCCATTTTTCTGATCTGTTGCTATCTCTCTCTACTCATCTCTCTCTTTATCTCCATCTCTCCACAGCTTCACTGAAGCTTCTCAAACAACAAGACCCAGCAAGCACCGATCGGACACCCAGCAAGCACCGATTAGCTTCACTCCTCAAGCACCGATCGGTCAAATCTCCAGCAAGCACCGATCGGTCATCTCTCTCTTTATCTCCATCTCTATACCAGTCAGACAAGCACCGATCAGACAGCTTCACTTCTCAAACAAAACCCAACTCTATACCCGATCTCCAACAAAACCCAATCTCCAACAAGCACCGATCTGATCTCCGAGCAAGCACCGGTCAGATCTCCGAGCACCGATCTCCAGCAAGACCCACTCCCTCTCGGTCAAGCACCGATCAAGCAATTGTAGCGTGGGTTTGTCTGTGTTCTTTGTGTGTGGCTGTGTTTGTGTTTGTGTTTGTGTGCATCTGATGAGGAGAAGAAGATGAGGAGGTGAGTTAGTTGTGCACGGAGAGAAGAGAGAGAAAAATTGGTGCGAATTTATATTAATAAAATAATAAATACATGAGCTACAATAACCGTGTATATATACACGGTTACTGTAGCTCATGGATAAATATAGATGATTATACCAGACTTTGGAAGCACTGATGTGGAGTAATTTTGAGACAAAATGTGTAAAAATGGTAGTTTTTTCTATTATACATGAGTTTCCATCCACTGATGTGAATGCTCTTAGTACCACAAATTTTTCTACATCTTTACAGTAATGTGACCATTCGTAAGTAGTGAAATCATAGACCCATATAGTATTATTTTATTTTCACTAGTCACGAGTCACCATGTGGTAAAATTGTAAAAAAATTTGTGACACTAAACTTACTCTAAAAGTAAGTTATTTACACCAATTTTTACAATTATTTGATGTGGTTGATTGTGAATGATGGTTAATGTGAAAGTGACATAGTTAATCACAATATGTCACATGAGATAATTGTGAAAATGAATATGAAATTGGTTGTGATCTTAGAATAACTCATGTTTTTATTTCATCTTCGTATAGGTTGAGTTTATGGTTGTAAAATGATAAAGATAATAAAGAAAATTACTAAAAAGGGTTTATAACCTAACTTTTAGTATTGGGACAATTTGTTGTGATAAATATTGTGTATATTACGTAAGCATCAACCTTAACATCATGTTGGATTTACTATGGATTATTTACTATTTACTTGTTAAGTTATAGTTTTTCATATAACATTTGTGTTGACTTTTTTTCATGACAAAAAGTGTTGTAATTGTATTAATTTTGTTCCTTGTATTTTTTGGAATTTAATTGTAAGGAATGAGTGTGAGAGATTGGTGAAGAATCGAGCTTGCAATGAAGATCAGTGCAGTTTCGCAACTAGCTCGTGAGAAGCTCATGAGTAAAGGAACCCATGAAAAGGCCACGTGTGAAGCACATGATTAAAAGCTGAAAAGCCATGTCAACCTATCATTTCGTGAGTACTTCGTGAGAAAAGCCATCTCGCGAGGTACTCAGTAAACTCTTTGCTTGGAGAATTTTAAATGTGAATCTTATACACTTCACCCATACTATATATATCCTTATTACCCACTAAAGTAAAAGAAAGCTATTCAAAAGAAAACTCTAGAGATGTTCATACAATACACCCACCATCTTTGAGAGAGCTACTCATCCTTAAGTGAGAATTCATTTATAGTCTCTTCTCCTTCCCCTCTCCCATTGTTATACTTTGAGAGGAGATTTTTACTCAAATACAACCCACATCTATACAAAGTGTAAAGAGTGTTTTGGAACTTGGGAAGCATTTGGGATTGGCCAAAAGAAGCCGGTAAGGCTTGGCAGATGCAATCGGGCGATATTGCGAGATCCAGAAAGCTAATAAAGACAAGACTCTGAGAAGTCCGTTAGTAGCTAAAGCTTGAAGGGCTCAAGTACATTGGGTAGATTAGGCTTGGAAGGTCTTTTTGATAATCGTGTACTCTAACTTATTCACTAGTGGATCGATTTCGACTTGGAGGGTCGCAGAGAGGTTTTTCGCCGAATTCTTCGATTTCCTCTTCGATAACACGTCTCAGTGTTATCTTGCAGTTGCATCTCTCTTCCCTTACTCTTTAAGCTTTATATTTATTGTTGCTTGCTTGTGGTTATAGCTTAGAGAGTAGTTTCAGTTATTACGCTTTATTTACTCTTGTTATACACTTAGATAAGTTAGAGTAAAAGCAATTAAGTTGTAATTTATAATTGGGTGTCTAAAAAAATTGTAGTGTTTCAAACTAATCGAGCTTTCATTACTATTCATAACAATTTTTTCGTTTTTGAGAATCAACTGTTCATATCATAAATTCACTATAAGGTCAAATTATTATGATATATATTTTATAATAAGGACCTAGTTTAAGAAAAAATAATGTCATTTTTAAAGGGAAACCATACGCCTAACCTATAAGAAGATCAAAGTAATGTTAGGGATAAAATTAACCATAAACCTAACTGAATCAATCACCAATAAAAAGTCTTTTTTTGCTTCATTTATTATGTTATTTAAGTAGCATTAATCAAATTCCTCCCATATTTGTCCCATAGGTATTTTTAAATAAAATTTGTAGTAACTTTTGCATAAATTTTAGACGAAACTACAATATTAGTCCCTCAAGTTTATCATGTGTGCGTAATTGGTCTCTCAAGTTTCAACTGAGCACAATTGATCCATCAAGTTAAAAAAATGAGTTTGCATTAATCCTTTTACTAGCTGCCGATAATAGTGTTACTTACATGGCTAACTGAACAATAACTTAGCATTTTTTTAATGACATGGCATTTTTGAATTAAAAAAATTACAAAATAAATTTACAAGTAAGAAATTCACAAACCAATACCAAATTAAGAGTCTTTTGGCTAAATATTGCAAAAAACAGAGTTTATTGTTGTTATAGGCACTGTTCAAAATTATTTAGCAAAATGAGGAGAGAGACTGAATTTCGGCAACACCGTTGCTGAAATTGTAAGAAAAAGTATGAGAGAGAAGAAAGTTGAGTGATGTGATTGGGAGGGAGAAAAAATGAATTTCGGTAATGATATTACCAAAATTCATTCCACTGCCCAAGCTCTGCTCGTGAAGTGCCACAGTGGGAGTGCCCGAATGATTTACCAATTGTGGCAACCAAGTTGCCGAAATTGTAGGGAATGGAGGAGAGAGAAAATATGAATTGTGGCAATCAAGTTGCCAAGAATGGGAGGAAAAAAAAAAGTGGTTGTCGAAATCTAGGGAGGAATTAAAAAAAAGGTGTTACGCCCACAATATTTTTACAATATTTTCACAACAAATCACGGATGATTAGTTGTCATTAGTTCAAATTTGAATTTAACACTGAGATTATTTTTTTAATCCAACAATAATAACCAATAACAATCTGCCATTTATAATTTGTTGTAAAAATGTTGTAAAAATAGTGTGCACATATCATTTCTCAAAAAAAAAAAAAAAAGTGGCAATTGATTTGTGGCAATGGCATTGCTAAAATAGAGGGGAAAAAAAATTGTGGCAATAAATTTGTGGCAATGGCATTACCGAAATACGAGGAAGAAAAAAATTGTTGCAAATTGGTTTGTGGCAATGCCATTGCCGAAATAGAAGGAAAAAGAAAAAAAAAATTGTTTGATTTTTGGCAATGGCATTGCCGAAATAGGAGGAAAAAGACATTGGTTGGAATTGTTTAGGTGCTATTGCAATTTTCTTTCTTTTGTTAGTGCTGGTTGAATACCCGGCAAGGGAGCCACTGTGCTCGAACCAGAAAGGCTCTACTGGTTGATACTTGAACCAATCAAATTACTCTAGCATCCTTATTTTTTGGGTGCTAGGTCTTTCGGATGGATGTATGAATGACTGTACTTTGCTTCTACTTTTATGTGTCTGTAAGAAGAATTAATCATCCATAATGTGTGTTAACAGTGACTCATAAATTGTAATAAATTGCCAAAAATCAAACAATTTTTTTCCCCTCCTATTTCGGCAATGTTATTGCCACAAATTCATTCCCACAATTTTTTTTCCACTCTATTTCGGCAATGCCATTGCCATAAATCAATTGCCACTTTTTTTTTTTTTGGAGAAATGATATGTGCACACAATTTTTACAACATTTTTAGAACAAATCATAAATGGCAGGTTGTTACTGAGTTGTTATTGTTGGATTAAAAAAGTAGTCTTAATATTAAATTCAAATTTGAACTAATAACAACTGTAGAGTCAATTTTTGTAACCCAAGCCCACAAGATATGGAGTATGAGTCCTATGAACCCAAGACAATGAATTTGTAGAGCATGGGGGAAAGAACTGGGCTAGATATGAATTAAACAAGAGTTGGTTATGGTATTTGCGAATAATCTAACATGCAATCGCGTTAAGACAAAAGCAGACATGAATGTTCGAAGAGGCATTTTATTGAATGAAATTAGGTTACAAGTCTCAGAGCTACAGTAAAGATGTTTTCTTTTTCTCCCTTTTCTTTTTCCTCCCCTTTTTTTCCAGGGGCTCCTCTTCTTTATATAGCCTCCTCCCTCATCATCTCAGTCGTCCACTTGTCCTCCATCTGCGTACATACTTGAGTATAGGTCACATCAAGCATCTTCTCTAGCTTTTGGGAGTGGCGGTAGCTGAGGTTGCACTGTTCAGGGGTCTTCTCCACATAAATGCGGCTAGAAAAGGTGCTGCAGTGCATTAAATACAGTGGTAGCAGCTTTTCCTTGAGATATTTCTTCATCCTTATCATCCTCAGGTATGCCCAGAGCTTATCTTTGCCATTGGAATTGCTAGGAAGGTCATTTGGACCTTACATACGTTTATTTGATCGAGACTATTTGTATCCGAGAAGTAAAACCTTTTCGGACAAAGGGTGACCTCTTCGGATTGTACTCTTCCTCTCATCTCCGGGTTTGTTGCCCCCAAATGAATTCTACCCCAACCCGTTATTACTCTTCGGACATAAAGTACTCTAAAAAACAAGGCCCCAGGCTCAATAAGTAGATCTGGGCTTTTACCCCCCCACAATAGCCCCTCAAAATCTTAATTTTTCCCTCGCATCCGAAGAGAAAAAATGGGATTTTAACTTGTCACGGAGTAAAAAGCTTGAGAATGGCTACATATCTGAACTGGCACGTGTGTAGGCATAGATATAAGCGCTTCATCATTGCCGCTGCTGTTTTCATATTTCCAAAGCGCTGCATTAATTGTTCCAGGTGGCACCTTGTCCTTTGTATCCAACGGTGGGTTGTTGATCTAGCGGATGTGATTCTTCCCCGGGATTTGGGCGAGATAACCTCTGCCCTTTCGTTTGACCTGATATAAAGTCTCAGAAGGAGTCATTTCTTCCTTACTTAGCAAACTCTCAGACAATCCAGCAAGAACAAGCACACGACTCCATCAAATTCTTTCAACCGCCGATCCCAATCTTTCCCAGAGTCTTCAAGAATCCTTCTGCGAGTTTGAAGATCACTCTCCGGTCTAGTTCCTGTAAGTTGTCACCCATTAGATCCTTTAGTTTTCTCTTCGGCCAGCCATATTTCCATTTAAGTGCTATGGGTAAACTCCAGTACTTGGTGGATAGCCCTGATCAGTTGGAGGCATTTAGGGCCGCATATCGTATACCCCCGAATGTGGGTGTGAGGTATTGCCCTCCAGAAAAAATATTAATAGATCGCAAGACGGGCAAAGTTGTTATCCCCCTCATTGCCTTTTTGGAAGGAGGGATGACCATCCCTATGGGTCCCATTACCAGTAATTATCTTAGGAACCATAGGCTTAGCCCGGACCAATGTGCGCCCAATATGTTTAGGATTCTAGGAGCAGTTGAGGATCTGAACCGCCATCTAGGGTTGGGCCTCACCTGGCTCGATGTGGTGCACATGTATGAGTGCCACAGCCAACAAGGGGCAGGATATTATCTCAAATCCCGGTCCGACGAGGTTAAACTCATTTCCTGCCCCCCCAAATCCAACAAAGGGATGAAAGACGATTATTTGATCGTCTCGGGCGCATGGCACGACGGTCCCCATTACCCAACCAAGCCAGGAGAGCTAGGTGGGACATGTTAGATTTAGGCTTACTAACAGTAGATTTAGGATTTCTGCCTTTTAACAATTTTTAATTCTCTGTGTTGTTAGTTTCGAGTCTCTGATAAAGTTCTACTGTGATTCTTAACAGATAAGAGACACGTCTCTCCTCGGCTCAGCCTTACAAATACTGTCGCACTCAATTGCCTATTAAGATCAGAGATCTTTATAAGCGAGGACGGGCAGCTCCGGTCGGCTCCTCTTATTCTCGAGTACAAGGCGAAACCGAAAGATTTTCAGTCAGTCGGCAACGCAATAAAACAAGGGGATTATCGTCTTAATGGTATACACGTTGCTCGGAAAGGCTTTCTAGCGCTCGACGATCTTGCACCCGTGCTACATCCCAATCCACAGGGTGTACCCCTGCTTGTTCAGCCAGTTGCCCAAGTCCCCCTTGAACCGGTGGTTGCAGGCGAAAGGGTTAGTTCTTCGACCTCCTCGCTAGAAGAGTAGATAGACGAATTTCAATTCGGGGGAGAAGCTTCAGGAGGGGTCCAAGTGCTACCATCCTCAGACTCTGAAGAGGGGATTGATAGGCAATCTGCTGTACATCCTCCTGTTCCAACAGCTGCTCTTCCAGAAGACTCTTCGGACGAGGAAGATATGGCAGACTTAAGGAGTTCGATGAGGAATAGGGGCAAAAAAGTTGAGCCCAAAGGGACCAATACGTCCCAACCGCCTGTAAGCCTCCCTCCAACACCTCCTCAGGCTCCTGATCTCTGCTTGAAGCCTCTGCTGAATCTAAAGAAGAAAAGGCCCGACGTCTCTACGGACGAAGAGAAAGAGGTAGCGCCCCCAAGGGGGACCAAACAACAGAAAGTGGTGAAAGACCACCGAAGTAAGAGGGCCTCGTCTACTGAGAGCCGAGATGAGGTCGTGGCTGATGTCCGCCGAGGAGGACCTCGCATCTGGTCTCCGAGGTTGGAGTTGGATGGCACTTCAATCCCTTGGGACACCTCCCTTAGGAATTACGACGGGGGAAGGGCATGTTATATTGCTGAGGCCTTGGAGCAGCCACTCCTCCTCCCACATGATATGGAGTCCTATAGGCGTTTCAATCAGCAAGAGCTCTTCCTATCCCTTAAGAGGAATATAGCCATGGTAAGTGAACTTGGTCTACTTAGTTAAATCGCTGAGCCTTTTTACTTTTTCCCCTTTTTTCTGTGCTTTACATTCGAAATTTCCATTATGTAGGTTACCCAGCAAATCTTTGTGGCCGAGGAGTGGAATAAAAAGTCCTACCTCGAAGCCCAAGCGGCGATCTACTCTCGGTCTGAGGCGGAGAAGTCCCTGGGCACCTTAAAGGAGGAATATGCTCATCTATCCGAGGAATTCAAGGATATGACCAACCAGAGGAACAACCTTGATGCTGGCCTCAAGACCGCTGAAAAACAGGCCGAAGAGCAGCGTAAACAATTGCACATGGCCGAAATCAATCTGGCGACAGAGAGAGAGATGGTGAAGGGTCTCAAGGCTGAGCTCCAAAAAGTTAGGGAGAAAGTCCGGCTGGCCGAGCAGAACGCTCAGCTAGCTAAGGAGGCAATTGAAGCTGAAAGGAAAGCGGCATATGAGCTGGGGGTGGATGAGACTCAGATCACCCTCACTGAGCAGTTTGCCTCGGTCAGCCGCGACTATTGCGACATAACCTGGGGAAAGGCATTGGATGCTGCTGGGGTACCTGCGGAGTCAGATTTGAGACTGCCTGGGAGCATATACTATGACCTTGAGATCCGAGAACTCCCAGGGTCTGATCCTCCCACACAGCTTCCAGAGGCCTCGGAGCAACCCCTGGTTGGCCAAGTCCTCCCTACCAGCCTTGAGGCTTCCAAGGGGTCTAGTCAGCCCGGTGAGCAGAGCAAGACGGCTGAGGCGCCCAAGGATAAAGGTAAAGACCTGGGTGAAAAGAAGACCCTCCCAGAATCTAAAGACCAACCTCTAGAGACTACTACGGCTCAGTCCAGTCAGGCTGCTGATCCTCTGGCTCCCCAAAAGAAGGCTTAGGCATAGGGGCTTTTGTTTTGTAGTTGCATTTATTTTGTTTTCATACAAGGCATTGTAAACCATTTTCTTTTGATTAATGAAATAGTCTCTTTTGTTTCTAGTGTCTTCGTTACATGTCTTATGATTTATCATTGCTGCATATAACTGTATTGTGTAATTACAATAATGCGAGTAAACTTGACCACTATATCATGCTGATGATAGGAATAATTAAAATTGGTACTGAATGGAACAGTTTGTATAAGAGTTATTAGTAAGCAGCGAATAATTATGGAAGCTTCACATGTCTTGTCAAAAATACAAAGAGTGTTATTACCTCTCGGCTTTGAATTAAACATAACTAAGGAAGGCAATCATAAGTTAGGGTCGATTTAAACACAATCAAGAATTTCAAGCATGACTCATTTTAACGCTAAGCCCCAGTGATAACAGTTGTGTGGGGGTGTTGACTAACCTGTGTCACTTGGTTCGAGGACTAAAGGAATGAACGTATTTGAGTTTAAATATCTAGGAGAGCCGTATTCTGGTCTGAGGGCTACAGGCGTGATTGGATTTAAGTTTAAAGACTTAAAGAACTGTAACGGAGTGTTAACTAACCCAGATCATCTGGTCCAAGGACTACAGGCATGATTGGATTTAAGTTTAAACACTTAGAGAACTGTAATGGAGTGTTAACTAACCTAGATCATCTGGTCCGAGGACTACAGGCATGATTGGATTTAAGTTTAAACACTTAGAGAACTGTAATGGAGTGTTAACTAACCCAGATCATCTGGTCCGAGGACTACAGGCATGATTGGATTTAAGTTTAAACACAGAGAACTGTAATGGAGTGTTAACTAACCTAGATCATCGGGTCCGAGGACTACATGCATGATTGGATTTAAGTTTAAACACAGAGAACTGTAATAGAGTGTTAACTAACCTAGATCATCTGGTCTGAGGACTACATACATGATTGGATTTAAGTTTAAACACAGAGAACTGTAATGGAGTGTTAACTAACCCAGATCATCTGGTCCAAGGACTACAGGCATGATTGGATTTAAGTTTAAACACAGAGAACTGTAATGGAGTGTTAACTAACTCAGATCATCTAGTTCGAGGATTACAGGCATGATTGGATTTAAGTTTAAACACAGAGAACTGTAATGGAGTGTTAACTAACTCAGATCATCTGGTCCGAGGACTACAGGCATGATTGGATTTAAGTTTAAACATAGAGAACTGTTCATATACAGAATCAGCATATTAATTGAAGAAAACGTTCGATTAATAATAGTACCTTTTGAGGTTATTTACATTCCAGGGGTGTGGTATTACATGACTATCCAGATCTTCTAAGAAATACGCCCCAATGCCAGCCCTTGAAGTAATACGATATGACCCTTCCCAATTGGGTCCGAACTTTCCGCAAGCTGGGTTTTTTGCGGTGCCAACCACTTTCCTCAGCACCAAGTCACTAGGTTTTAGGGGCCTCAACTTTACGTTGGCGTCGTAGCCCTGCCTGAGCTTTTGTTGGTAATAGGCCAATCGGATCATTGCATTTTCCCTCCTTTCATCAATCAGGTCTAAACCCCTCTCTAGCTGCTCATCGTTGCTGGTCGGACTGAATGAACTGGTCCTCAATGTTGGGAATCCATTTTCCAAAGGTATGACAGCTTCAGCTCCATAGGTCATTAAAAAAAGGGGTCTCTCCAGTAGATCTGCGAAGTGTAGTTCTATAAGCCCACAGTACGTGTGGTAATTCTTTCACCCATTTACCCTTCGCGTCGTCCAGCCTCTTCTTTAAGCCATTCACTATGACCTTGTTGACAGCTTCTGCTTGCCTATTACCCTGGGGATAAGCTGGGGTGGAGTATCTGTTTATAATTCCTAGCTCACTACAATAACTCCTGAATGCTTTGCTATCGAACTGCAGGCCATTGTCCGAGATGAGAGTATGAGGAATCCCAAACCGAGTGACAATATTTTTCCATACAAACCTTTGCACATCCACGTCTCTGATGTTGGCCAAAGGTTCAGCTTCGACCCACTTGGTGAAGTAGTCTATGCCGACTAGAAGGTATTTCCTGTTCCCTGCAGCTTTAGGGAATGGTCCCACGATATCTAAACCCCATTGGGCGAAAGGCCATGGGCTGGATAGTGGATTAAGAGTTCCCCCTGGTTGGTGAATGTTTGGGGCGAACCGTTGACACTGATCGCACTTTTTTACATACTCGAGGGCTTCTTTTTGCATGTTCGGCCACCAATAGCCTTGAGTAATAGCCCGGTGAGCCAAGGACCTTCCTTCAGTATGGCTTCCACATATTCCTTCATGTAATTCTTCTAGCAGTAACTCGACCGCTTCAAGATGCATGCACAATAAGTATGGTCCTGAATAGGAGCGTTTATATAGTTTCTGGTCCACAGATAGCCAGAATTTGGTCGCCTTCCTCCGAATTTTGTCAGCTTCCTCCCTTTCTTTAGGTAAGATGTCTTCTCTCAAGAATTTAATTATAGGGTCCATCCAGCAGGGTCCGGTCCTGACTTGGTGAACCTGAGCTACTTCCCTTTTTGCCTCTGTGGGCCCATGCAAGTCCTCCACGAGGATGACTCTCTGCAAATTTTGCGCCGAGGAGGTGGCGAGCGTCGCCAAAGAGTCAGCATGTGAGTTACCATTTCTGGGGATGTGCAGCAGACTGAAAGAATCGAACTCTGATTGCAGACATTTAACTCGACTCAGGTACCCTTGCATTCTTTCATCCTTCGCCTCAAACTTACCTTGTACCTGACCCACGACTAACCTTGAGTTCGAGAACAATTCCACAGACTTTGCTCCCATTCTTCGAACCATAGACATTCCCATCAATAGGGCTTCATACTCCGCCTCATTATTTGTTGCTAAGAAGTCTAGTCTCAAGGACTTTTCGATGATGATTTTTTTAGGGGATATCAACACTAGCCCAACTCCAGAACCTTTTTGGTTTGCCGCGCCATCAACGTATACTTCCCAGTGAGAGTGGCTCTGTTGAGAGATCATGCCAACTGATTTTTCATCCATGTTCGACATAGACGTTACTTCTTCTAGTTGGGGCTCCGTGAATTCTGCCACCAAATCCGCAAGGACCTGACCCTTGACCGAAGTACGGGGCATATATTTTATATCGAAAGCCCCCAAGATCGTCCCCCATTTAGCAATCCGCCCAGTGTAGTCAGCACTCCGGAGTATAGCCTTGAGTGGGAGCTAAGTTAGGACAATGACAGTTTGGGCCTGGAAATAGTGAGGTAGCTTTCGTGTACCAAGCACCACTACTAAGATAGCCTTCTCTAGTGGCAAATAACAGATCTCGGCCTCATGCAGCGACTTACTCACGTAATAAACCAGTCTTTGCACACCACAATCTGATCGTACCAGCACCAAGCTCACCGCGTAGGGAGCTACAGCAATGTAGGCAAACAATACTTCATCTTGCTCAAGACTGGACATAATTGGTGGCCGAGCTAGATAATCTTTAAGCTGCTGAAAGGCTAAAGCACATTCTTTCGTTCACTCGAATCCTTTCCATTTGTTGAACAGAGAGAAGAAGGGCCGACACCTGTCTGCTGATCGAGAGATAAATCGATTCAGAGCAGCAGTCATTTCGATCAGTTTCTGAACTTTCTTGGGGTTCCGAGGAGCTTGTAAATCGTTGATGGCTTTTATCTGATTGGGGTTAACCTCAATTCCCCTGTGAGTTACCATGTACCCCAAAAACTTGCTAGATCCGACGCCAAATGAGCACTTGGAAGCATTTAGGCGCAGCTTGTACTTTCTAAGGACTTCAAAGGTATTTTCAAGGTCTTTCATATGCTCAGCAACAATCTTGCTTTTCACCACCATATCATCTATATAAATCTCAATATTTTTACCCAGATGTGGCTCAAACATCCTCGTCATCATTTTTTGATAAGTAGACCCCGCATTTTTCAAGCCAAACGGCATCACTTTGTAGTGGTAGTTGCCAATAGGGGTGACGAAAGCAGTCTTCTCCTGGTCATTCGGAGCTAGTGTTATCTGGTGGTAGCCTTGGAAGGCATCCAGGAAGCTCATCCGAGGATGGCCGACAGTGGCATCCACAAGCTGATCAATTTTTGGCATAGGGAATGGATCCTTGGGACAGGCTTTATTCAAGTCAGTGAAGTCTACACAGACTCGCCATTTCTCGTTTTTCTTCTTAACTACCACAGTGTTCGCTAACCACTCCAGGTAGAAAACCTCTTTAATTGCTCCAGCTTGTTTGAGCTTGGCCACCTTTTCTCTCACTGCATCTGCATGTTCCTTAGATGGGCACCGAGGAGGCTGCTTCTTGGGAGTAATCAATGGGTTGACTTTGAGATGGTGGCAAATGAATTGGGGATCCACCCCTGGGGCTTCGTAAGCATCCCAGGCAAACACGTCAAGATTCCTCTTTAGTAATTCTATTAGCTTCTCTTTCTCCTGAAGAGGCAGCTGAGATCCGACCTGAAAGAACTTTTCAGGATCGTCCCTAATAACAACTTTCACTAAATCTTCACATTGAGCGCCCTCGTTTGAATCTTTAATGGGTAATTCCCGAGACTTTAACTGCTATGAACCCTTTTCGGCCCTGGACGAGGGCTCGGCTTCGGGCTCATGTTGGATGGCAGCCACTAAGCACCGTCGAGCTACGGACTGATCTCCTCGGATCTCATAAACCTGCCATTCAGCTGGGTATTTGACTTTTTGATGCAAAGTAGAGGAAACAGCCCCCAGTGTATGAAGCCAAGGTCTGGCTACGATTGCTGTATAGGGTGAGTACATGTCCACAACTATAAAATCCACCTCTACCACTTCAGAACCGGTTTGCACGGGCAAGCGTATCTGGCCTTTCGGGGTGACAACCCTTCCTTCAAAACTCACGAGGGGGGAATTGTATGGTGTTAAATCTTGAGGTTTTAAGCCTAGCCCCTTGTAAAGATCAGGGTACATTATCTCCACAGCACTACCCTGGTCCACCATCACCCTCTTCACATCGTATCCTCCAATTCTGAGGTGATTACTAAAGCGTCATCATGGGGCTGAACAGTCCCTATCTTGTCCTCGTCCGAGAATCCTATAATCAATGGGGCATCCGACTTAGATCTATTCGGGCCATGGCTAAAATGCCCTGCCGGTGATTGGACTACTGACATAACCTTCGATGGCCAAGATCTTATTCTCCCGTGTGCAGCGAAGACGACATTAATAGTTCCCAATGGCGGTTTTGAAGAATCATCTCTTCGGGGCCCTGAACTCATCTGCCCTCCTCAATCGCTAGAATGGTGCAGGAGGTGTCTTAGTTTACCCTCGCCGACCAGCTGATCTAAATGATCCCACAGGCTCCTGCAATCGTCCATGCTATGCCCATGATCTTGATGATACTGGCAATAGAGATTATGATTACGCCTCTCAGGATTTCCTACCATCTTATTTGGCCACCTGAAGAATGATTCGTTTTTAATCTTTTCCAAAACTTGGTGCATCGGCTCTTTAAATACAGTATTGACCGCTTGAGGATTGGTCAATCCTGATTGTCCAGCGAAATCTCTACGCGGTTTGCCGCTATTGTAACGATCCGACCGGAAATCCCTCCTCTCCTGGGGGATAGCTTTGTCCTTTTCCTTCCCTTACTGCTGATCTTCCTCAACTCTTTTAAATTTTTCGATACGGTCTATGAGCTGACGCATGTTAGTAACTGGTTTGCTAGATAAAGAGGTCCTCAGACCGTGGTTAGTAGGGAGACCGAGCTTGAATGTGCTGAGGGCCATTGCATCGGAGTTACCCTCCATATCATTAAACATCTCCCAGTACCTATCCGAATATGCCTTCAGAGTCTCGCCCTCTTGCATGCTCAGGGACAACAGTGAAGACAAGGGTCTGGCTACTCTTCGGCATGTAACAAAGCGTGAACCAAATGCCTGGGTAAGCTCTTTGAAGGAATTGATAGAGTCTGCTTTCAAGCTGCCAAACCACCTCATTGCCACCGGCCCCAAACTGGAGGGGAAAACCTTACACATCAAGGCTTCATGCCTGGAGTAGACAGCCATCCTTTGGTTAAAGTGACTCACGTTTTCCACCGGGTCTGTTTTACCATTGTAGATGGTAAACGTTGGCTAGTTAAAACGCTGAGGGAGTTTCGCCTCCTCAATTCTGCGAGTAAAAGGTGACCGAGAGATTTGATTCAAAGCACTACTCATAGCATCATTCCGTACGCCTCCACGTGATGGGCTTCTATATTGCTTCTTGCGATGAGACTCTTCTTCATAGGAAAAGGATTCACTAGCCGGTATTTGAGATTTCTGCTGATAAGTGACGTCTTGCTCGTCGTCGGAATCTTCATCAGAATACGAGGAAATTCGTTTCCTCTTTGCATGGCGCAACTCCCTTTTCAGTTTTTCAACTTCTAGTTGCAAGTCCCGGTTCTTCTCTGCATGGGACACGTGACTTCCACCATGTGACTAGCTTTGGCCAGTATGCACAGTGTGCACACTACCTTCACGATCCTGCCTTCTCTCCAAATTAAGAAAAGGGTTAACGTGTTAGGATGCTCTAGATTCTGCTTGTTGTTGACTTCGTTCTGCCATCACCAACTGTTGTTTTTGGCCCTGCACAAGCTCTTCCCATAGACGGCGCCAATTGTAGAGTCAATTTTTGTAGCCCAAGCCCACAAGATATGGAGTATGAGCCCTATGAACCCAAGACAATGAATTTGTAGAGCGTGGGGGAAAGAACTGGGCTGGATATGAATTAAATAAGAGTTGGTTATGGTATTTGCGAATAATCTAACATGCAATCACGTTAAGACAAAAGCAGACATGAATGTCCGAAGAGGCATTTTATTGAATGAAATTAGGTTACAAGTCTCAGAGCTACAGTAAAGATGTTTTCTTTTTCTCCCTTTTCTTTTTCCTCCTCTTTTTTCCAGGGGCTCCTCTTCTTTATATAGCCTCCTCCCTCATCATCTCAGTCGTCCACTTGTCCTCCATCTGCGTACATACTTGAGTATAGGTCACATCAAGCATCTTCTCTAGCTTTTAGGAGTGGCGGTAGCTGAGGTTGCATTGTTCAGGGGTCTTCTCCACATAAATGCGGCCAGAAAAGGTGCTGCAGTGCATTAAATACGGTGGTAGCAGTTTTTCCTTGAGATAATTTTTCATCCTTATCATCCTTAGGTATGCCTAGAGCTTATCTTTGCCATTGGAATTGCCAGGAAGGTCATTCGGACCTTACATACGTTTATTTGATCGAGACTATTCATATCCGAGGAGTAAAACCTCTTCGGACAAAGGGTGACCTCTTCGGATTGTACTCTTCCTCCATCTCCGGGTTTGTTTCCCCCGGATGAATTCTACCCCAACCCGTTATTACTCTTCGGACATAAAGTACTCTAAAAAACAAGGCCCTAGGCCCCAATAGGTAGATCTGGGCTTTTACCCCCCCACAACAACTAATCATCTGTGATTTGTTGTGAAAATATTGTAAAAATATTGTGGACGTAACATTACCGAAATTCATTTTTTCTCCCTCCCAATTACATCACTCAACTTTTTTCTCTCTCATACTTTTTCTTACATTTTCGATAATAGTGTTGCCGAAATTCAGTTTCTCTCCTCATTTTGCTAAATAACTTTGAACAGTGCCTATAACAACAATAAACTCCATTTTTTTGCAATATTTAGCCAAATGACTCCCAAATTAAAACTAGTATTGCACTTATTCTGTCATTCACAAACCCACGGGCATATTTGGAGACCTAATGCCAATTTCCCAAGAATGGCCTTTCCAATCTCTCTGACTAAATCTGTTTTCCCTACTGCTCCTGCTATATTTTCCATCTCCACGCGAAAACGACATCTGGCAACCCTCATCTTCCAGCATCTTGTCACTCGACTGAGAAGGCACATACCCATGTCCAGATTCTTCGATATACATGTGTCAACCACCCTGCTTACCATGACCTTCATAAAGTAATTTAACAAAAAAAAAAAAAGACAAAATCCAAATATATCAACACAAGCAACGTATACATTCTTGCCAAAAATAAGTGTTTATATATTCTAGCCCCAAAAAAAAAAAAAAAAAAACTAATTATCCCAGAAAAAAAAAATCCCCAAAAATCCTAATTCTTCAAAATCATAATGCCTGGATCTTCAATAAACCAAATAATTAAAAGCTAATCATAGATCTACCCAAACCCAAAAAAAAAAAAAAAAAAAAAAAATATATATATATATATATATATAAAACTAACAAAAATAAAGTTTCAAACTCCCAAATCAAATATTTGATGAAAATGACCCCAAACACCCCCCCCCCCCCCCCAAAAAGCTACAAAATATTCATATTCTAGATGAAGAAAACCCTAAATTTGGGTATTCTAAATGGTAGAAATTGAAGAGAGAACCAAAAAAAGGGCCAAAAATTAAGAAGAAGAAAAGAGGGAAAAACTGACCTGTTGGTCTGTGAAACTCGACGGACCCTTCATATTTGTTTGTCAAGTAGGTAGCGTGGGTTTATGAATGACAGAATAAGTTGCAATACTGTTTTTAATTTGGTATTGGTTAGTGAATTTCTTACTTGTAAATTTATTTTGTAATTTTTTTAATTAAAAAAATGTCATGTTATTAAAAAAATGTCAAGTCATTGTTCCGTTAACCACTTAAGTAACACCACTAACGGCAATTAGAAAAAAGACTAATGCAACTCATTTTTTAAACTCGAGCGACTAATTGTGCTCAGTTGAAACTTAAGCGACCAATTGTGCACACATGGTAAACTTGAGTGACCAACATTGTAGTTTTGCCTAAATTTTATAACAAAAAAGTTTATAAATTAATGTGACGATAAATATAACTAGTATCTTTCCAGCAAAATGATACATTAATGTTTAAATTATATTTTGTAGGGTCAATTTTTGTAGCCCAAGCCCACAAGATATGGATTATGAGCCCTATGAACCCAAGACAATGAATTTTGTAGAGCGTGGGTGAAAGAATTGGGCTGGATATGAATTAAACAATAGTTGGTTATGGTATTTGCGAATAAACTAACATGTAATCATGTTAAGACAAAAGCAGACATGAATGTCCGAAGAGGCATTTTATTGAATGAAGTTAGGTTACAAGTCTTAGAGCTACAGTAAAGTTGTTTTTTTCTTCTCCCTCCTTTTTTTTCTCCCCCCTTTCTTATCAGGGGCTCTTCTTCTTTATATAGTCTCTTCTCTCATCATCCCAGTCGTCCACTTGTCCTCCATCTGCGTATATACTTGAGTATAGGTCACATCAAGCATCTTCTCTAGCTTTTTGGGAGTGGCGATAGCTGAGGTTGCACTGTTCAGGGGTCTTCTCCACATAAATGCGGCCAGAAAAGTTGCTGTAGGGCATTAAATACGGTGGTAGCAGCTTTTCCTTGAGATATTTCTTCATCCTTATCATCCCCAGGTATGCCCAGAGCTTATCTTTGTCACTAAAATTGCCAGGAAGGTCATTCGGACCTTCTGTACGTTTATTTGATCAAGACCATTCGTATTCGAGGAGTAAAACCTCTTCAGACAAAGGGTGACCTCTTCGGATTGTACTCTTCCTCCATCTCCGAGTTTGTTGCCCCCAGGTGAACTCTACCCCAACCCGTTATTACTCTTCGAACATAAAGTAATCTAAAAAACAGGGCCCCAGGCCCAATAGGTAGATCTGGGCTTTTACTCCCCCCACATATTTCATTATTGGTGATAAATTTATGTATTAAAATTTTGAGCAAAGTTACATATACAAAAAATTTCACCATATTTTTCACAACAATTGAGTTGACAAGCTTTTTCTAAGTATTATCTAGACATTGGACTTAGAATTGACATGAATTTTTTATTTATCACAAATAATTTGTCGTCATCACTTTTTTACTTATTATTAATAATTTGTCACATTAATCTAGTGTGAAATTATTTATTAAATTTTTTTGTGTTTATAAATTCTCTAAAATTTCTAATATCACTGGTACCATTATTCTCTCAAGATGAAACAAAAGTAGATGGTGCCAAGGATATCCTGGCTCACTCATCTCTACTTTTGTTTGATCTTGCGAAAATATAATCACATCCTAGAAGAACCGCAAAATATAATAATGTCCTAAACCGCAAAATCTGTAGGAAAAATTGGAAAAAGTTCTCTATTTGATATCTGAGTCAATGGTGAAAGACTCAATATATATTATTTAGTAACACAAAAACATACACTTTGTCACAACTGTTCTACGTGGCAGATTGTGAATGGTAGATAAAAAATTGTAAATCTATGTGATAGTGATAAACAATTAATCATAGTCTACTGCATAAAACAATTGTAGCAAAGTGTGTGTGTGTGTGTTTGAGTGTGGTAGTAACATTGTTGAGTCTTTCACCTTTGACTCTAGCTAATATCAAGTAAAGGGGCAAGGATTAGGTCCATGCTCGTATGCATTGGACTCAATGGATTGTTAACATTTGGCAAATATTTCACATGTATTAGCATCTCAACGGTGAGTTCAAATCTTTTGTCCCACTCTCCCTATCTCACTCATGAGTAAGTCTGGTCCACAATTATTTTCATAATATTGCCACAATTTGTCCACATGGCGACTTGTGAATGGTAGAACTATGAACCTACATAGAATCACAATTTTGTTTCCAACATTTTTAAGTGTTATTAAACCCGACCCAGCCCAGCCGATTTGACCGGTAACTCGGTGACTCAGCACATAGACTGGTTCGGGCCATCAATTGGATCGAATGTGCATAAAACCCGGTCAAAATTTGTAAAACCCGGCAGGTTCTAAGCAAATCGTGTGACCTGAATGGGTTTTATTAACCAAGCTGGGTTTGTGAATTGTGTAAAATTATATTAATAAGTCACTCTCATTGACTTCTTTATTGTTTAATATGTGATAATATAATAATTTAAATAAGAGAAAACCTAAATAAATAAATGCACTTTTAAATTTCACGAGGCCGGTTAGCACGTAGGTGTACATCAGTATAAGCTATATAACTTATTGCTTAAACCTTTTTTTCTCTTCTTTTGTTTATATTTTTTGGGCTTTATTTGTTTATTGCTTTAAGTTTAAGTCTTTAAAAAATAAGGTGTAAAATTGGGTTTTCAAATGTGAACTTTGCTGTTTTTATTCAACAAATTAAATCATTTTAAAAATTAAAATAAGGTGTAAAATTGTGGAGGCTACAAAGCGAAGGTGGCATACTCTCAAAAGGTCAACAAATAGTCAAAGGTTTCGTTTTATAGTATATATAGATTACTAATTTTTAGCCTTTCTTATTTAGTTACCTTAATTAAATGGAAAAAAAAAAAAATCAACACCGCCAACACAACCATCATCATTCGCTGTAGCCACATGCCCCACAACCAGCACTCCCACCAACCATCGCTTATGCCACTAGCAGTTGTCGATATGGTCAACACCGCAGACACAACCATCCACCGCCAATGTTATTGGGCATTGGTAGGACGTGTTTAAGATGATCACATACTCGCTCAAATGGACCACAAAAGTAAGGCAAAATAAAAATTAATTGAGAGTTAAATAGGATGAGTAATAGACAGATAATAACAAAAGTAGCAATGGTTGAAGTAATTAATTAAAAGTAAAAGTAATGTGAAGAGTGGAGACTTTATTTATGATATATAAAAAAATAACTGAAAAGATTATTGTTGGATACGTATCAAGTTATTAATTTGTGGAGTATAGAGTTGATAGGGATAATGGGAACTTTTCAATGGGTCTAATGCAACTTATGCAAGCACCAGACCAACACCAGTTTCCAAGTGAGAACTTTTTCCTATCTATATTACTAATAATAAGATTCTTTGTTTGTGTTTTATTATTTTGCGTAATAAAATTTCTTATTCAAATTCTTAAACTCTTTAAAATACTTTTATCTTTTTTTAAAAAAAAATTAAAAAATGGTAATTAATTGTTCTTAAGTCTTAAGCTGGTTAAAAAAAAGTAATTTATTAGTCCTAAATTTTATGTTTTTTTCCTTTCTCTTTTCTATTCGGCTTAAAAATTTCTATGAGCAGACAGTTGAAAAGATCCTGAAGGAGTAGATGAAGGGTTCATTAGTTTGGCTTGAAGAAAGTGAATTTGTTATGACTTTTGGTTTCTGTGGGATGAAATGGGGATTGTAAGAGATGTAGAGTAAGATAATAATTAGGAAAAGTGATGTAAAAGTGGAAGGTAAATGTAGAGGAAAATACGAAAGTAGGTACTAAAGAAGTGTAAGCAAAAAGAGAAGAAAGATTGCTTTCGGCGTAATTCTGTGAACTTCCAGAGAAAATTCCACTTTAATCGTTTTTTTTATAGTACTTCTAGTCAATCGAAAATGAGTTGTAATATCTATTAAACACTCCTTAGTTGCAGAATCACGCGCCCATGAAACTTGAGCATCGATGGTTAATACTCCTTAGTCTATCTTCGCATTAATTATATCTAATATTCAAATAGCTACCTAACAAATTGTCTGGCTGAAAATTGATGGTTGCGTTATAAAAATGAACTTTTTTTTTTTTTTTTTTTTTTGAGAAAGCTATAAAAATGAACTTGAACCGGATATAACGTTCCCTACCTTTGATTAGAGGCTTCATGGCACCTTCCATTACAGATTCTTTTGACTGGTTCATTAGGATTTGGTATATTATATTGTGTTCTTTCCTTTTGATGTGGATGCATTGCCCTTGGTCCTTAAAGGTTGCCCAAAATTCCACAATATTGTTTGTGATGGTACCCAAACGAACTTTAGATGTAGTCTTGCTTTCTATGTAGCCACTGAAACTTTTTAAACTTTTGAAGTCACACTTTCACATTGCAATATCATGGAAGTTTCCGAGCGAAACCCAAAATTGCTCTTTACAAGTTACCACCACACCTGTCGTTGCGGTCTAGCTTTTCACATTGCAAAATCATAGAAGCTTCGCAGGAAACCTACCAAAATAATCTCTGAGTCTGAGCTTTACAACCTTTATAAGCAAAACTCCCCCAAGCGTAACACTTAACAGTGAATTCATTTCTGAGAACTTACCAAACAAGAAAAAGAATTCATTTTCTGAGAACAGTAAATAATAAATAGCTATATACATGGCCAATCAATATAATCAATTATGATGCGACTTAAACAACGTAATAAATGTTGTTTTAATTTTTTTTTCATGAATAAAGATAAACAATAAGAAAAATATTTAAATTACTATAACTGTTACTGTAACCTACAAACTATTTTTTTTTTTTTTTTTTGAGAATCCAATCCATGGGAAATTTTATTTAATCAAGAAAATGGCTTTTCTGCCAATACAAGACAACTAATGTCTGGAGGAACAGACTCCATCCAAACCGTTAAAGATGAGCAATATCTAGCTTTTTTTTGTTAAGGCATCCGCTACATAGTTACCCTGTCTATGAGTATGAGAGAAACTAAAGCTCTGCAAAGTTTTTACATACAATAAAGTATCTCGACAAAGATGACCAAAAGCAGTCTGAAACTTATCACCTTTTTGAAGAACTTTGATGACAGTTTCCGAATCTCCTTCCAAGACGGAATTGCGGAGACCTACTTCATGGATAAAAATGGCAGCTCGCCTAGCTGCTAGCAATTCCAACAAAGTAACCGAAGGGGGCTGTGGTATTTTTTCAGATAGGGCAGCCATGACTTCACCATCTCTATTCTGAATCACCACACCAATACCAGCTTCACCTGTATCAGAAAACATGGCACTGTCGAAGTTTGTTTTGTATTCACACCAGTCTGGAGGTCTCCATTTCATGGTTATGGGCCTGGGCAGTTTTGGCTTTCGCGTCGTTCCTAGATTGTGGAGAGATAAAAGTCTCTTTGCTTCAAATACCACCCGGTTTAGAGGAATAATATCCTCCTTCACTCTGAGCTTGTTGCGTCGCATCCACAGGAACCAGGTCGTGACTACAAATACTTCCGGTTGGTGCGGCTTCTCCAATACTACCTCCAATAAATTCTTAAACGTACCATTAGCCATAATCTGTCTATTTATCCAGCTGAAATCTGCATCCCAGACTTGGCGATACACCTCACATTCCCAAAGTGCATGAAGAGAGGATTCGGCCTTTGAGGAACATTGGAGGCAGGTGACATCATTAACAACCCTCCTTTTCTTCAAATTTTCCAAAGTCGGCAACACATTGGAACAAGCTTTCCACAAAAATTGTTTTATCTTTCTAGGCACATTGGCTTTCTAGATTTTTTTCTTGAAATTCCAACACCTTTTAGGATTTGATACTGACACTGCACCAAAATTTTCTTCACAACACAACCATTGGTAACCTAAGCTAACCGTATAGGATCCATCGTTACTCTTTGGCCAGAACAAATAGTCAGGTTGATTTGTGATGCACAGAGGGATAGCTTTAACTTTTTGGGCTTCAAAGGGCAGGAAGATGCTGTCAACGAGGTTGTCATTCTAGGTACTTGTTTGTGGATCAATAAGGGCTGATACAGTGGCTGATTTGAAGGCAAGGGAGGGGGGAGATAAGATTCGGCCTTGAGATTCTCCAGGCAGCCAATTTGATCCGTATATCATGATTTGGGAACCATCTCCTAACCTCCATTTTGCACCTTGTGATATAATTTGCGTAGCATAGAGAATGCTTCTCCATGCAAACAAACCCAAGGAAGCCTTTGCATCGAACACAGATCCATTCGGAAAATATTTAGCTTTGAATGCTTTATAGGAGAGGGAGTTTGTGTCATGAACTAGCCTCCAAACTTGCTTGGCCAACATGGCTTCATTGAACTTACATAAATCTTTGAAACCCATACTTCCCTCCAATTTTGACTTGCATAAAATATCCCACTTCTTTCAATGAATTTTCCGTCTATCACCACATTGCCCTCACCAAAATTTTTGAATCATTATCTCTATATCTTTACAAAGGCCCACCGGTAAATGGAAACAACTCATGGCGAAGGTGGGTATTGCTTGTGCCACGACCTTGATGAGGACTTCCTTCCCCGCTTGTGATAGCAATTTCTTCTTCCACCTTTGAATCTTTCCCCACACCCTTTCCTTTATAAAGTTTAGGCTTGCCCTTCTATTCCATCCCACCATGGCTGGAAGGCCTAAGTACTTCTCATATTATTTTATCTCGGGCACCCCAAGGTAGTTTTTTATGGAATTTTTGACCTCCTAGGAAACAGACTTGCTAAAAAACAAGGTAGTTTTTTCCTTGTTTATCCGTTGCCCTGATGCCTTCCCATATACCTCTAAAATTTCTTGGATAGTTTGGATGTCACTTATCTGGGCACGACAAAATAGCAAACTATCATTAGTAAAAAATAAATGGGAGATTTTAGGCCCATACCGGTAAAGGGAGTATCCCCTTATTTTGTCTTCATTCACTGCTTTTTGGATTAGAGCATTGAGGCCTTCCGAGCACAGGAGGAAGAGATATGGTGATAAAGGGTCGCCCTGTCGTTTACCCCTTGTAGGAGAAATGTTTCCTTTTGGTTCATCATTGACAAGTATGGAGTATGAAATAGTGCTGATATACTCTGAGATCATCTTTATCCACTTGCTATCAAACCCCATTTTTTCCATTAACTTTAACAAAAAGACCCACGTACTCCACTCTATCATAGGCCTTGCTCATGTCAATCTTGACTGTCATAGAGCCTATTTTGCCAGAGTTCTTTGTCATAAGCCACCAGTATATTATCAGAAATAGCTTTGTCAGACTGAAAAGCACTTTGAGATTCATATATAATATCGGGT
This sequence comes from Quercus ilex subsp. ballota, assembly GCA_032727855.1. Taxonomy (NCBI): domain Eukaryota; kingdom Viridiplantae; phylum Streptophyta; class Magnoliopsida; order Fagales; family Fagaceae; genus Quercus; species Quercus ilex. Next base: position 19,864,767 of record CM064913.1, on the reverse strand, counting down.
AATATCACTTTTAGTCTATTCGCTAACACCTTGGAAATAAGTTTATACAAGATATTATGCAAGGGTATAGGACGAAATTAAGATAGCTGATCTGGGATTTTCACCTTTGGCATAAGAGTGATTAAGTGTGGTTAATTTCTGTTGGAATATGACCTGAATTTAGGCAATAGCAAACTGCCTCAGCTACGTCACCACCAATCTCCCCCTAATAATGTTGGAAAAAATTGGAGGTAAACCATCAGGTCCAGGTGCTTTCAAAGGGACCATTTGAGACAAGGCTATATCAACTTCCTCCTTATTGAAATCTCAGCCAAGGAATGCATTCATCTCATTTGTTACTTTCCTTGGAACGTGATGCAAAACCATATCAACCTTACTAGGTTGGGATGATGTGAACAAATCTGTATAATACTCCATCATAAGTTTTGCCACCTTTTCATCCCCACAACACATCTCACCTCTAGCATTCAAAAACCCATGAATAGTATTTCGCCTATACCACTGGGAAGCTCTATTGTGTAAGAAACTTGTGTTCTTGTCCCCCGACTTTATCCAATGTGATTTTGATCTTTGCTACCAAAGCTTTTCCTCCACTAACAATAGCCTTTGGATTTCATATTTTAGTTGATGGACAATCTCCACATTTCCCCCCTACACAGCCACGGTTTCAGCCTATTTCAGCATCTTTTTCTTTTCAATCAGCTAGCGTGTTAAATTGTCAAATGACTTCTTGCTCCACCACTTGAGACTTGATTGGCACTTTCGTATTTTACCAGCAACCTTGTCCATAGGTGAAGTCCCACAATCACTCCTCCACACCGAATGAACAATTTCATGACAACCTTCATCTTCTAACCAAACTTGTTCAAAACGCCAAGGACGGTTTTTCCTATCTGGGATTCCCATTGGATGGATAATAATGGGCTTATGATATGATGTGTTACATTCAAGAGTGACCACCTTAGTTGCTGGGAAAAGACTTAACCAAGACTGTGTGCCTACTGCCCTATCCAACCTTTCCCATATAGTATGTCCATTGGAGAAATTCTTGTTCCATGTGAACTTGTTTCCCACAAAGCCCAAATCGATGAAACCACAATCATCAAGAACATCACGAAAATCTTGCATTTGTTGATGTGGTCTAAGCCTGCCTCCCAACTTTTCATGAGACTTTTTAATCTCATTAAAATCGCTGACACATAACCACGGAAGAGACGATTTTTTCTGTTGCCATCTCAGCTTTTTCCATGACTCCCCATGATTTTAAGTTTCCGGGAAACCATAACATCCCGTAAACCTCCAGCTATCCTCCTTTCCTTTGTTTATGACCGCATCAATATAATTTTGTAAGGAATTCTCCACAAGCAAATCTACATCCTTTTTCCAAAATAGAGCCAAACCCCCTCCTCTTGTAACTCGTGAAACACCAAAAGTATCACCAAACCCCAGTTTATCTCGTAAATTCGTTAGCCTAGCTTCATCCAGCCAAGTTTCGACTAAAAACATGACTGCAGGATCTTGTGCCCGGACTAGATCACCAAGCTCTCGAATTGTCTGCAGGTTCCCAAGCCCGCGAAAATTCCAACATAGTAGACTCATTGTAGTTGGCGGGGCTGTGATATAGCCTCCGCCATTCCATAATCTACTTCCTCTACATCTTGGGACACCACACGTTTCTTCTTTTGATAATTCAACTCTTTATCTGCATCCAATGATCGTTTCAGAGATGGAGAGTTCCCTTGTTCAATCTCTCCCTGCTTTGGACGTATGATTCTTTTCCATGTCCGGCCTACTCTCCCACAAGGGCTTTCCTCTAAACATTGGTCACCCGAGCTGCCAGCAGGATTAGGAAGGGACATATGCTGTTGCACGTGATCAATTAAAATTGGGGGCAGAAGAGATACGGCGCTTCCCTCATCAGCACATGTTGCCCTAACATTAATCACGCCTTTTTCGTTATTTTTGGCTGCCTCGCTGTCAGACTTGTGTAACTCCCACTCATCATTACATTCCATCTCCTTAAATATTTTCCCATCATTTTCGCCTTCCTTAACTACCTTCCATTTAGGATTTTTTCCATTACACATTGCGTTAACTCCATCACCAACGTTCATGGACTCCCTTTCCAGCTCATGATTCGCTGGAATTTCCTCCATCAGAGTTTCAGGTGACTCCAACCTGGTGGCTGTCGTGGCTCTTTTATTAGTCTGTTTTTTCCTGGCCTTGTAATATCCTGGCACTTGGATAACCGATTTATGTGGTGCCACGTATAGAGATGCACGAATCCATGGGCCATATTCTCTGTCTTCCAGTGACAACAATCCCTCACTTTCGATCCATCTATTGTAGTCCCTATCAACATGATCCATACATCCACACCAGTAACAGATGATTGGCAACCTCTCGTACTTAAAACTCACCCATTCTGTTTCTCCATTCTCCAGAGACAATCTCCTACCGTGGCCCAGGGGAATTATGATGTCCACTGTTACTCTCACACGGAAAAAATTTCCCCCTTCCATCTCGGAGATATTAGTATCCATGCACACTTCTCCTACAATATTGCAAATTTCCTCTGCCACCCCCCTATTTAAGAAGCGAATTGGTAAGTCATGGAGCTGAACCCACAATGAGATTTTGTTAAAACGAATTTCATTGATTGGAATGGCCTTTTCATAACGACAAAGGACCACCAAATGTTTATCAAAACACTAAGGTTGGAGGGCTAGAATTTTCTCCACTTCTTCATGATTATCAAAGACAAATAATAGAATGTGATCTCCTACAGTTCGAACCTGAAACCCATTTTTTAAGCACCATAATGGGCTGAAGGTACGGATTACTGCCTCAATGTTCAATGCTTGTTTTGTAAAGAACTTTGCTGCTAGGATTACTTCACTAGATGATCTCTCCTTTGTCAACCAGACCTGTCCCTCTTCCCTGTCATTCAAGGTTAATTTTCTCCAGTGTTTTGTCAGTCCCTTCATGTTAAGTGACACTCGTATTTCCCAGACCCCTTGAAAAAGAAAACCACAAACCCTACAGGTATACACTGATACCCTAGGGACACTCTAACCTCACTAGAAGGGACAAACAAATTCTATTGTGGAAGGAAAGTTTGATGCTCCAAGACTTTCCTCACACAGAGAAACTTACATAATAAAATCACATAAAAATGACGTGTCATAAGTCATGTAAAGTCATGTAACAACATCAAATGAAAAGAGTCATGTGACAATGTAAAAAAAATGACTCACATGGAAGGTTATTATTAAATAGAAAATTGAATTAAATTCAAAATTGAATTTAAAATTCAAAATTAATAATTAACTCTCAATAAATGATGAGAGAAAATTCCAAATCAAATTATATTGAGTTTCTTATAAATAGAGGCTTCTCGTATGAGAAAATTAACAACAACAAGAAAAACTTAAAGAGAAAACCCTACTAACACTTTGCTAAAATAGAGAGTCATCTCTAAGTCCAAAAATGCACTCTTGCTCCCTCAAAATCAACCTACTTCTTCAAATCAAAGTTGGAATTTACCTTCAACTTCCTTTTGATTTAGTTCGGGATTAGGCCAACAACCCTCAACATCAAATCAAATACATCCAATTATACTTTCAACTTGGACACACCAAAACACTCTTCAAGATCAAACTTTATAGCCTTTTGGATCTTAAAGCATTGTAGAGATCAAATCAGAGGAATTCACTATCTTCTTTCATTGTAAAGAATCAAATAGAGAATTGTACCCATTTTCATACAAATCAATATAAATTAATCATTTGTTACACTATTTCGTGATCCTGTAATTTGTCTCTTACGAAATTTTGTGCGTAAATGGCTAAAAACCCAACTTTGACCCTAAAACAAATGGTAGGTCAAAGTAATAGAGGTAGACAGCAAATATTATTATAGAGTTGGCAGATCTTTCTCCTAACATTTCCTTCCATTGGGTAGTTAGGCGAGCAAAGGTGGCTGTCCATACTTTGGCCAAGAGGTTTATCGAAAATAGATTTGTGGTTTATTTTGTATATGGCAATTGCCCTCCTTGTTTTTGTGCTATGTTCTCAGGTAAGAGGCTATTTTGGGCTCTCCCTTGTAATTCCCCTGCTTTTAAATAAATATTTTCTACATTGAAAAAGATGTAGACATCCCATGCGATCCTACAAAGTCAAAGGAGATAGGCCCACACGTTTTTTACTCTTATGAAAAAGTAGCTATCTTTTTCTTACTTTCTATTTTATTAAGAAAAGAAAAGTAGCTATTTACAGCCTTTCACCAGTCTCAATTATGATTTTTTTTTCTTTTTCCAACCAATTTCCTCTCTACTCCTTTTTCGAGATTCCCTAAAATCAATTTTACTAAACTTTTATCCATTTGTCTTTTTTTAGATAAAATTTTACAATAATTCTAGAGTCACCATTTATTTCGCAACTGTCCAAATAAGTGAATAACACGTTTTTAATAATGGATAATAAAGCAGTATGAGTAGTACGCCTACATGAGAAATGTTCTACCAACTCATTAGTTTTTTGCTGTGAAAAATTATTTAGATAGCAATAACATTACTCAAGATTCTAAGGGGGTGTTTGGTTGTGTTGTTTAAACAACAGTTTTTGTTGTTTAAACAGCACCACACATATTTTTACAACACTTTTTCACCCACACGTATTTCCACAATATTTAAATAACGCTGCTAGAAAAATATTACCAAACGGGTCCTAAACTTCCATAACATGGACATAAATGAGTTCATTATTGTCACATAAACGTAGAAAGATATAAGCTTCTGCATGCTACACATGGGATGCCTTAGTTTTTTTTTTGAGAAACAAAAAAAATTCTCCCACAATGGCCCATGACAAGCGCAGTTAAAGCTTCAATCCATATTTTTCTTGGGAAAACTCTAGTGATTAGCATATTTCATCGACAATCAAGGCAATCAACCATAAATTGAGCTACAATCAATTCTGCCTATGTCATAAACTTGGTATCCTATATTTTATGAAAAGCATGTCCCAAGCCCGATGAAATTAGGTTTGTCATAGATAGATCATGGTAATCACCATCACCATGTGCGGGACTTCCCAGGAGAAAACAAGTTCAATTCCAACCCAACACCCCCCCCCCCCCCCCTTTTTTTTTCCTTATTTTCCAATTTCAACAAGGAAATCATTCAGGAAATTGCATTGAAAAATGAGTTTACATTAAGGGTGTGTTTGTTTGGAGGTGAAATAAGATGGATAAAAAACTTTAGAGAGAAAATAGGAAGGAAAACCTTTTTGAAGTGTGTTTAGTTAGGTAGAGAGGAATGAAAATAAATGGTGAGGCCTAAGTATTTTCTTCCCGAGCCCACAAAAAAGTTTTCTCTCCAAAATAGAGAGAAAACTGAAGGAAGAAATTGGACATCATTTTTGGATGAAAATACCCATGTGCAATTGCCCATAGGTTTCACCCTCTTTACACTTTTTTTTTTTCCTTTTTTTCCTCTGGACGTGCTTGCCTCCTTTTTTTTTTTTTTTCTTTTTTCGTTTAGATTTGATTTTTTTGGACATGATTTAAAAAAAATAAAAAATTTAGGTGATTGATTTTTTTTGGGTTGTTTATCATTTTTTTGGTTTTAATTGGGCATCATTTTTTAATAAGGGCATATGCGTAAATTTATACAAATTTACTTTTTTCATCTCTCTATTTTTCCACTTCCAACCAAACAAAAAGGAAGGAAATTAAAATATTTTTTATCATCTCACTTTTCCATCCTCTCACCATTTTCTATCCTCCATTTTTCCACCCCTTCAACCAAACGAATCCTAATAAGGGATTTGATTTACTCTACAAAACTCTGAAAAAAATTAAGTACCAAAATTATCTCACATTAACAAGCAAAATAGATGCTACTATTGAAGCTTTTCCAATAACCACTTTCTCCATTCCATGACATTGACGGCCGCAAACATCTTGGCCTTTCTCTCATCTTCTAAAAGTTCACAAGCCTCTAAGAAGAACTCATCAACTGTCTCTTGTATCTCTTTCTTGATAGCTCTCTGAACTTTTTGGATTCATGCTGAGGTTGACAAAGTTGCATAATTTTGCTTTCTTCTCTGATGAGATTTTTCATACTCCCTAGCTAGAGATTTCCTTATCTCCAATCATATCATCAATCCCCAATATCCCAAGGGTGTCATTATTAAACTACATGTGCATGGCACTCATCACACGCTAAAAGTCGTGAATATTTGTGGTTCGGTCTAGTCAGTAACGTGTTGCCCTCATATTAATTGGATATTAGTAGAGTTAGAAATTGATTCTGTTTCATAATTAATTCTGGTATTTCATCTACTTCTATTTCTCTCTCATCCTCAGCTCGTGTCTCTTGAGTTTTTTTAGATATATATTAGCTTCCCAAACATCATCATCATCTGTGACTTTTTGGCTAATTTCATCCCAAGCAAAGCCATTATGATTGAGCCGATCTGTGATGTCCATAGTCCATACACTCTTTCCTCAAGCTCTAATACCAATTGGTTACAAAATAGCGAGAGAGAAGGGGTAGAGAAATGGGTTTTGGGTGCAAACAACACCATCTTTGCCACTTTAGCATGAATTTTGATGATCCTAAATGGTAATACTTTGTTTTTTAATATTTTGTTTTTATTTATTTATTTTTTGATACAACCAAAAGGAAAGGTTTGTACAAGTTTTTATTATAAAGATCAGGAGATATTCATATATGATTTAGAAGCTAATTTAGTAAGAACCCTGTTATGAATAACAAAACCCTTCAGCAATTTGGTAGAATCTTGACAAAACCCTTCAGCAGTGAGTAACTGCAAAAGAGAGATTTAGGGAGCTTAGGACAGATTGCATAGAGCATAGGGTCTTTTTTTAACAATTTAGAAGTACAGAATGCTTAAGTACGTCACTCTTTAGTCAGTACATTAGAAAGGAAGGTCAATAACTCTTGCCTTCTAGGGTTATAACATATGTTTTGACTACACATGACCTCTCCTCAGTCCTCACTACCTGTATCTCTTCGTTGATGATTCTCTGAACTTTTTGAGAACACTTTGGGTCTTACAAAGTTGCAGATTTTTTAATTCTCTTATAAGGTTTTCAAACTCCCTAGTTGGATATTGCGTATCCCCAATTATCATCCATTCCCATCTGAAGGGCATTACCGTTCATCTCCAATTTTATGCCCAAAAATGTCATTTCGAAATAGAAGCTACTCAAAAAATTATCCTAGCAACATTACTAAGATAACGGAAATGTTAGCCATTCTATATGAGGAGATCCTTGATGTATGTATACTCTTTCATTAAGCTTAAATACTGATCTTCTAGTACATCTTTGCCACCAAGGAGTCCAATTTTTTACCGAAAAATACCTTCTAACAGGTCAAAGCTTGCGCAATGTATGTAGTTACTATTTATTCCTTCTACGCAACTGCTTTAACATAAGCTCAATAAAATAATGGGCCATCAAAATCACTATTAGCAAAAGATCAGTCACTCTTCTCTACACTTCAAAATAATTCTCTCTATTATGAGAGAATTTATTCTAAACCTGTAAGGTACCAAAGAAAAAATGGAACAATTCTCACTTCAAATTGTTTAACAAAATCAATAACCTCCAACAAATAAGTTTACGACACTTTCGTTTTATCATTGTGAAGTTAAAACTTCACAACACTATTTAGACAAATATTTTACACCAACTATAATAGCAAATTGACAACTAATGCATCTGTATTTTAAACATGCTAATACAGTTTTCACATTAATTAAAGCCCTAAATTGATCATACCAATCTGGTCTACCAATATGTAGTATTGAGAAAGAGATCATTACTCCCAGCTCATAGCCCTCCACATTCAGAGAGTAACTTTAGTAATTGCTCACTAACTACGGTATGCAGAGTTACTTTCTTGACAACATGCTATTGTTATCAATGCAATCCGAAGAAGCACACATATAGTAAGACACATTGAACACCTTAACCAAATTGCTTATTAATTACAGTCCACACACATATATATATATATATATATATTGGCATGCCGGGAGTTGGGGGAACAAATGCTGCAGAGTGTTTACAGGTTAGTCCAAAGAAACCCACACCAACACCATTACAGCCAACATCTAGACCTGCTTGCCTAAACCCTAAGAAGTTAGCTTTCCATAAATCAAGCACAAATAAACTTAATCTGGACAGAAATTTGAGGGGCCTACTGCATCAGATTTTGGATAGCAGCGACAAAAAACTGAGATAATTCAACTGAGAAGACACTGATGTGTTAAGGAACAACACTAGGAAAATATAACAATATAAGCAGACAATACATTCTTGAATTATTTTGAAAGCTCTTATTGCTGAACAAGGTGGATTAACATACTAAAGACTGAAGAGAAAAATGAAAAAAGGTTGACAAACTCCAAAGAGTACTGTTAAAAGAGAAATCTTGTCCCCTTTTGATAAATACAATTTCTCACATGTCCACTTTTGTTCAATCATCAAATTCTGAACTGGTGAAAACAAAGATCATAGTTGCTGTTGGTGTGGGTGTGTGTTCCAAACACTTTTATTCTTATTGATTTTCTAGCTGTTGGAAATTTATGAGAAAAATAGCCGTTGGGCAATTATGAGAAAAATAGTTGTTGGGCAATTATTGATAATATAGCCGTTGCGCTTTTAAGGGTTATTAGTAACTAATAACTATAGACTATTATCTTCTCAAGTAGCCTATATAATACTCATTATAACATATTTTTCAAAAGGGGTATTTTTACTACATTATGTTTTAGATATACACAATTCTACTATCTTTCTCTCCTACATACTTTTCTACAAGAATATTTGTTCTAAGGAAAGGCAATAGAGGGTTGTTCATAAACCTTTTGTGAGTGGAAGTGCGTACATCACAAAGGTCGACGCTACAGTCTAATCCTGGGGGGTTGTTTGGCCAAGAGAACCAATCGCATCAAGTTTTACTTTGGGTGGCACGAATCAACCTTTAAGGACAATGCTTTCGCAGCGTGATTCTATAGCACTGTAAGATTGTTCCTAATTTACTTAAATTTATATTATCATTGCTTATTTACATTCTTGCTAATTATTTGGGATATTGTTTGTTGTATCAAACTTGTTTATTCACTATTATTTTTCCAACAATCTTAAAGGTTGATACCTTACTTCAAAATGGATAAACAAGTTGTTGATTCTCTTAAAGTCATTTCAGAAATTACCAAGCTTGAGCCTTTTGATGGAAATAATTTTAAACTTTGGAAAGAAAGGGTTTTGCCCATCTTGGAATTTACTGAAATTGATAGTGTTCTTCATGAACCCAAACCCGATGATCCCGAAAAATTAGCAAAGTGGTTAAAAATAAATAAATTATGTACACATACTATTAAGTGTGGTTTAGCTAATAAGTTATTTGATAATTATTGTCATTTTACTTGTGCTAAAGATTTATGGGATGAACTTAATGGTCGTTATGGGTTTGAGGATGAGGGTGCTAAAAAATTTGCTACAGCTAAATATATGTCTTTTCAAATGTGTGAAGAAAAAACTGTTCTAGCCAAATTGAAGATTTTCAAAAATTAGTTGCTGACTTAGCCAAAGAGGTTGATAAGTTACCCAAAAGGTTTGTGGCTCATAGCCTTGTTTATAAGTTGCCGGACTCTTGGAAAGAGTATAAGCACCGGTATAACCATCATAGAACTTATTTAAATCTCCAACAAACTATTGTCGATATTCAAATAGAAGAGACTAATAGAATGTCCGAAATTTCTTCTAAGGCTAAGGAATTTACTTCCAAGGCTAATATTGTAGAGGGAGGACCCTTTAGACCTCCACAAAACAACAAGAAATATGATCCTAGAGGCAAAGGAAAGTTTTATAACAAAAATAACCCAAATCCTCAAATCCAAAAGAAAAAGGGTAATTGTTTCAATTGTATTAAACTTGAAGAAAGTCAACATTGGCAACACGTAGACAGAACAAAGAAGAAAGAAAGAAAGTCTCAAGAGAATTACACATGTCAAATGGAGAAAGAGAAGCAAGTAGAAGCAACAGGTGTCTGGAAAGAAGAAGAAGCTGGAAAGAAGAAGAACCAAATAAAGGGGACAGATGTCACATTGTAATTGGTAGCTAGTAATTAGCTAATTTGTTATTTTTGGAGGGAAAAACCGTTACTCCCTGTTTGACGTGTATATATAGCAGATCAAAATATCTATTCTGTAACTTTTTCATTCTATTCATTTCAATCAAAGAATTGATTCAGCAATTCTGTTTTTCTCTGTTTTTTCTCTGTTTTCAATATGGTATCAGAGCAAGTTCTCTGAGTTTTTCTTTTTCTTCTTCGTTCCCAAACAAAAATTAGTGCTTTGTTTTGTTTTCTTTTCTCATCTATGGCTTCCGATTCCACAACCAACACTCAATCTCAAACTGTACATTCAGTACCTGTTTCAAATACAACAATCGCAGATGAATATGCAAACAATCCTTTCTTTCTTCCTGCGAATGAAAATCCAGGTCTCATGCTCACTTCGCAACCTCTCACTGGTCCAGATAACTACATGAGTTGGGCGCGATCTGTGTTTTTGGCTTTAAGTTCCAGAAACAAATTTGGTTTTGTGGATGGATCGATTGCTGAGCCTAATTCATCTTCTTCATTGTACAATTCTTGGAGTAGATGCAACACCACAGTGCTTTCTTGGTTAACTAATTCACTCAGTCTGGATTTAAAGGCTAGTGTTATGTACATTAACAATGCCAGAGATCTGTGGATTGATCTCAAGGATAGGCTGTCTCAAGGTAATACTCCAAGGCTGTTTGAACTTGGGAAAGAAATTGCACGTCTCCAACAAGGATCACTCTCAGTAAGTTCTTATTTTACGAAATTCAAGACCTTGTGGGATGAGTATGCAAATTACCAGCCTTTTACAATCTGTGCATGTGCTTGTATCTGTGGTTCTAAATCTTCTCAGCTTGATGCTCATCATAAGGAGCACGTTTTTAGGTTCTTGATGGGACTTAATGATGGTTATGGTCATGTTATTAGTCAGATTTTACTGATTGAGCCTTTGCCATCTCTTAGCAAAGTGTGTTCTCTGATCTTGCAAGAAGAGAAGAGGAGAAACATTGGCCACAATTATAACATGATTCAGTCAAGTGATGCTGCTGCTATGTATGTAAACAATGGAAGAGCCTTTCTTGGTCATCAAGGACAAAAGAATGGAGGAAAAGGAGCTAATGGCAAGAAAGATAGACCTGTGTGCACCTATTGTGGCTTCACTGGACATATAGCTGACAAATGCTATAAGCTCCATGGTTACCCTCCTGGTTACAAGCCAAAAGGAAGCAATAAGCCCATGGCTAACCAGGTTGGTTTTGATCCAAATGCTGGTTTTCTTCCTGGTGGTATGAATTCTGTTTTTTTGCCTGGTGGAGCTATGCAAGGTGGTGTGCAAGGTGTTAGTGTTCAACTAGATTTGACTTCACAAATGGCTTCACAGAATCATGTTATTCACTCCAGTGCTGGTTCTTTCGTACAAGCCAGTCCACAGTTACCACTATCACAGGCTCAATGTGAGCAGTTTCTAAATTTCTTGAAATGTCATATGGCTTCTGGATCAGGCACTGATGCTCAGACAGGTCATCAAGCTGCTTCTGTTATGACCTCTTATCCTTCCATTCCACATTCTTCACCTTCCACATCATCCTCTCCTTCCACTTCATCAAATTTTTCAGGTAATTCTTCTTGGACACCACCTAATCTTTCCCATTCTATCTTTGCTGCCCAACTAGTTGATAGACAAGCCTATAAATCAAATACTTGGATTATTGACACAAGGGCAACAGATCACATGGTCCACTCTGTTGCTCAATTGACTACCATTACATCAATAGTCCACACCTTTGTCTATTTGCCTAATGGGGAACAAGCCTTAGTCACACATGTAGGCACAGTACATATTTCTTCAACTTTGATTTTAACTGATGTCCTATATGTTCCTTCTTTTACATTCAACTTGATTTCTGTTAGCAAACTCACAAAATCTCTTTACTGTTGCCTCATTTTTCTTGGTGATTGTTGTTTTATTCAGGACCTTGCTCAATGGAGCATGATTGGTCTGGGTAAAGCACACAATGGCCTATTTCTGCTACAAGATTCAGGTTGTAATTCTTTTGCATCTGCTCTTACTGCTGCTGTTACACCTGTTTCTTCATCAGATTTATGGCATAGCCGATTAGGCCACCCTTCTAACTCTAAACTTCAATTGTTGAAGCAATATGTAAATGATGTTCATATTAATAAAACCGCTTCTTGTTGTGATATCTGTCATTTTTCAAAACAAAAGAAACTTCCTTTTTCAGTTAGCACTCATGTTTCATCTAATCCTTTTGATTTACTTCACTGTGATCTTTGGGGTCCCTTTGCTACTAGCACAGTTGATGGTTTTAGATTTTTCTTGACTATTGTGGATGACTTTACTAGATGCACTTGGGTATATTTACTCAAAAATAAATCTGAAACCCAAGTGTATCTGCCACAATTTGCATCTATGGTATTAACTCAGTTTAATTGCAAAATCAAAACTATAAGGAGTGATAATGGAACTGAATTCTATCTTAAAGAATTTTTCCATTCAAATGGCATCTTGCATCAGTTGACATGTGTTGATACTCCTCAACAGAATGCTGTTGTTGAGAGAAAACATCAACACATTCTCAATGTTGCAAGAGCCTTAAGGATCCAATCACAACTTCCTTTATGTTTTTGGGGGGATTGCATTCTAACTGCTGTTTACCTCATTAATAGACTTCCTTCCAAGTCCTTAGATAACAAAAGTCCCTATGAGCTTCTTTTTAAATCACCACCACCTTATACTCATCTTAAATGCTTTGGTTGTTTGTGTTTTATTTCAACTCTACCTCACAACAGAGACAAGTTTGCCCCTAGAGCTAGAAAGTGTGTGTTCTTAGGCTATCCCCAAGGCATTAAAGGCTATAAGGTTCTTGATCTTACTTCCAATACCATCCATATCTCCAGAAATATCATTTTCTATGAGCATATCTTTCCCTATGCTCTTTCCTCACAACCTTCCACTTCCTATCTAGAAGACTTCATTTTTCCTCATTGTACTCTTGATTTACCTTATTCTATTGATCCCATTAACCCCCTTTCATCTATTTCAATAGATTTCCATGACTCTATTTCTAACACCTTACCTGTAGCATCATCCAATGCAGCCCCTGCTGCCCCACCTAATGCAGCACCTCCTGCATCTGGTGATGCACCTGATGCAGCACCTGGTGCAGCACTTGATGTAGCACCTGGTGCTGTACCTAGTGCAGCACCCAGACCTGTTTCTGCATACCTTAATCTTGCTGTCATTCCTTCAATTCCTTCAAGTTCTAATCCCACTCTTAGAAGATCAACTAGATCCCATAAACCACCTCCTTACCTATCTCAGTATGCTTGCAAATCTGTTAGCTCTAAGCCCATTTCTGGCTTGCCATATGATATTTCAACTTATTTGGACTACTCTCATCTTGGCCCTACTTTCAAGTCTTTTGTCATGGCCGTTAATTCCACTCCTTCAGACCCTGCCTCATTTCATCAGGCAGTCCAATATCCTGAATGGAGGGCTGCCATGGACAAAGAGATAGAAGCTTTAAAGGTTACTAATACATGGAGTTTGGTACCTTTACCTCCTGGTAAGAGCCCTATAGGTTGTAAATGGGTTTATAGGGTCAAATACCTTCCAGATGGCACCATTGAAAGATATAAGGCTAGGCTGGTAGCTAAGGGTTTCACATAGAAGTTTGGCTTGGATTATTCTGAGACCTTTTCTCCAGTAGCTAAGTCTGTCTCAGTGAGGATTGTGCTCACTTTGGCTGCTGTAAAAGGCTGGTTCCTTCACCAAATGGATGTCAACAATGCATTCTTGCATGGTGGCTTAAATGAGGATGTGTACATGTGTCTACCACCAGGCTTTCACAGCAAGGGGGGGAATGTGGTATGTAAACTAAACAAGAGTATTTATGGACTTAAACAGGCATCAAGACAGTGGTTTGACAAATTTTTCAAGACCATTCTTCAAATGGGATTTGTTCAATCCAAGTCTGATTACTCACTGTTTACTCACACTCAAGGGAATTCCTTTATAGTGCTTTTGGTGTATGTTGATGACATATTGCTCACTGGAAACAACCCTGATTGTGTGAATAAGTTGAAGAAGCTGTTAGATGATAAATTTGGGCTGAAAGACCTTGGCTCTCTGAGGTATTTTTTAGGTCTTGAGGTTGCAAGGATTGATGCAGGTATCAGCCTGACACAAAGAAAGTATGCACTTGAGATTTTGAAGGACACTGGTTTTCTTGGATCAAAGCCAGTTAAATTTCCTATGGAGCAGAATCTAAGGCTTTCAAAACATGAAGGGAAGCTGTTGACAGATCCTGCAATGTATAGAAGGTTGATTAGGAGACTACTATACTTAACCTTGACACGGCCTGACATAACTTATGCTGTGCATAGGTTGAGCCAGTTTGTCTCAAAGCCTAGAGAGCCCCATTTGCTTGCTGCTCACAGGATTCTTCAGTATATAAAAGGATCACCAGGTAAGGGACTTTTCTTCTCAAGCACATCTGATTTGCACATCAAAGCATTCTGTGATGCTGATTGGGCTGGATGCCCTGATACGAGGAGGTCCCTAACAGGCTATGCAGTGTATTTGGGAGAATGTTTGATAGCATGGAGATCAAAGAAACAAGGAGTTGTTTCAAGATCATCAGCAGAGGCTGAATACAGGGCAATGGCTAGTGTAGCATGTGAAATAACCTAGGTACTTCAACTACTTAAGGATCTAAGAATTGAGCATCCCAAATCAGCTATGCTCTTCTGTGACAACCAGGCAGCCTTGTATATAGCTGCTAACCCTGTATTCCATGAGAGGACCAAGCACATCGAAGTTGACTGTCACCTGATACGAGACAAAATTCTGGAAGGTATGATCAAGACTTTCCATGTGAATTCAAATGCTCAGATAGCTGATGTATTCACCAAAGCTTTAGGCCTCAATTCTTTCACGAGACTAACACAGAAGTTGGGTTTACAAGATATCTTCATGTCACAGCAATTGTTGAAAGAATCACAAAGTGAAACTTATCTTCAAGTCCATGATCCTCCAGTTCAGGACTTGAGGGGGAGTATTAAACTTGAAGAAGTCAACATTGGCAACACGTAGACAGAACAAAGAAGAAAGAAAGAAAGTCTCAAGAGAATTACACGTGTCA
Source organism: Quercus ilex subsp. ballota (assembly GCA_032727855.1). NCBI lineage: Eukaryota > Viridiplantae > Streptophyta > Magnoliopsida > Fagales > Fagaceae > Quercus > Quercus ilex. Next base: position 19,849,458 of record CM064913.1, on the reverse strand, counting down.
AATGGAGAAAGAGAAGCAAGTAGAAGCAACAGGTGTCTAGAAAGAAGAAGAACCAAATAAAGGGGACAGATGTCACATTGTAATTGGTAGCTAGTAATTAGCTAATTTGTTATTTTTGGAGGGAAAAACCGTTACTCCCTGTTTGACGTGTATATATAGCAGATCAAAATATCTATTCTGTAACTTTTTCATTCTATTCATTTCAATCAAAGAATTGATTCAGTAATTCTGTTTTCCTCTGTTTTTTCTCTGTTTTCAATAAATTGTGGTAAGACAGGTCACTCTGCAACAACTTGTAGAGTGAGGGGCAACTTCAAAACCAATAACAACAACAAGGGCTCAACATCAAACAAAGCAAATGTGGTGGAAACCGAAGAGGTCATTGCCGCAGTGGTGTCCGAGGCACATTTAGTCTTAAGTGTGAAAGGATGGGTAGTAGATTCGGCTTGCACAAGACATATTGGTGTATTCAAAGAGGAGTTTACTTCCTACACTCCAATAGTGGAAGGCACCGAGTTTGTTTATGTTGGGGACAATAGGCCTATACCAGTGAGAGGCAAAGGGAAGGTACTCTTGAAGCTAACTTTCGGTAAAACTCTTTCACTCACCAATGTCCTCCATATACCTCATTTTCAACACAATCTCATCTCAATACGTTTGCTTGGTAAAGCTGGTATTAAAGTTCTATTTGATGGTGGCATAGTTACTTTATCTAAAAATGAAATCTTTGTTGGTAAAGGTTATGATAATGATGGTCTTTTTGTACTTAATGTTGATCAAGTCATTAATGAAAATGGTTCATCTTCTTATGCTTACTTGGTTGATTCTATTAATGTGTGGCATGGTAGACTTGGACATATAAATCTTGGTTACATAAAGAAAATGAAAGAATGTGGAATCATAAACTCACTAAGTGAAGCAAACATGGAAAAATGTGAAATCTATGCCGAAACTAAAATCACCAAGAAACCTTGTAAATCTGTAACAAGAGAATCCGAACTCCTTAGTTTGGTACATAGTGACTTGGGTGATTTAAAACACACTATGACTAGAGGTGGTAAAAAATTTTATGTAATCTTTGTTGATGACCATTCTAGATTTACTAAACTTTATTTACTAAGAACCAAAGATGAAGCTTTGGAAATGTTTATAAAGTATAAAAATGAAGTTGAGAACCAAAAGAATAAAAGGATTAAAAGGCTTAGAACTGATAGAGGAGGTGAATATGAGTCTAACTCTTTTAAAGAAGTTTGTGAACAAAATGACATAATTCATGAGGTAACTCCTCCTTATTCACTTGAATCTAATGGAATAGCTGAACGAAAAAATAGAACTCTTAAAGAGATGATGAATGCTATGCTTGTTAGTTTTGGGCTATCTTCCAATATATGGGGGGAAGCCATTCTTTCGGCTTGCCATATACAGAATAAGGTACCTCATAAGAAAACTGGTAAAACTCCTTATGAACTTTGGAAAAGACGTAAGCCTAACTTGGAATACCTTAAAGTGTGGGGGTGTTTGGCTAAGGTTATGCTACCTGAGCCTAAAAAGAGAAAACTTGGTTCTCGAACATGTGATTGTGTGTTTATTGGATATGCTAGCAATAGTTCATGTTATAGATTTCTAGTTATCAAGAGTGATATTTTAGAATCTTACACTATTATTGAATCTGAAAATGCTATATTCTTTGAACATTTGTTTCCTTTAAAAAATAAGGAAAAAGTATTGCATAAATCTATTGATACTTCTAATGATCTTGTTGATGACATGCAAGAATTAAGAAGGAGTAAGCAAGCTAGGAAGGAAAAGAGTTACGGTAACGATTTCCTTGCCTATATTGTTGAAGATGAACCTGTAAGTTATTATGATGCAATTAAATCTATTGATGCACCATTTTGGTTGGAAGCTATTAATAGTGAATTAGATTCTATTATGTCTAATCATACTTGGGAATTAGTTGAGCTTCCTCCTAAGGTTAAGCCTATTGGTTGCAAATGGATATTTAAAAGGAAATTAAAACCGGATGGTACAATAGATAAGTATAAAGCACGCTTAGTAGCTAAGGGCTATAAGCAAAAACATAATGTTGATTATTTTAATACTTATTCTCTGGTTACTAGAATTGCATCTATAAGAATTTTGTTTGCCATTGCATCTATTCACAAACTTGTTATACATCAAATGGATGTTAAAACTGCCTTTTTAAATGGTAATTTAGAGGAAGCAATTTATATGGAGCAACCCGAGGGTTATGTTGTCCATGGACAAGAACACAAAGTTTGCAAATTGGTTAAATCCTTGTATGGATTAAAACAAGCACCTAAACAATGGCATGAGAAATTTGATATTATGATGCTTACACATGGATATGTGATTAATGATGCGGATAAATGCATATATAGTAAATTTAATAATAATGAAGGTGTCATTATTTGTTTATATGTTGATGACTTGCTTATATTTGGAACTAGCCATAATGTTGTGCATGATACTAAAAGTTTTCTTGCCTCTAAATTTGATATGAAAGATTTAGGCGAGGCAAATGTTATTTTGGGCATTAAGATCCTTAGGGACAATGATTGCATTATACTATCGCAATCTCATTATGTGGAGAAAATTCTTAAAAAATTTGAACATTTTGATATATCACCTATGTCTACTCCATATGACTCAAAGGTGCGCTTGGTTAAAAATCGTGGTGATAGTGTTTCACAAAATAAATATGCACAAATTATTGGTAGTCTAATGTTTTTGACAAATTGTACTCGTCCTGATATTGCATGTGCTGTTGGTAGATTGAGTAGATACACTCATAATCCTAGTATTGAGCATTGTGATGCACTATCTAAATTATTGAGATATTTAAAGGGGACCTTTGATTTTGGTTTGTCATATTGTGGCTATCCTACTGTTTTAGAAGGATATTGTGATGCTAACTGGATCTCTGATACAGATGAGGTGAAGCCCACTAGTGGATATGTGTTTACACTAGCTGGAGGGGCTGTCTCTTGGAAGTCAACCAAGCAGACTTGCATAACGAGATCCACCATGGAAGCAGAGTTAGTGGCTTTAGAGAAGGCTGGGTCCGAAGCCGAATGGCTTAAGAGTTTATTAATTGATATACCTCTTTTTACTAACTCTATTGCTTCTGTTTGTATTCATTGTGATTGTCAGGCTGCCATAGCATGTGCTAAGAACAAAATTTATAATGGGAAAAGTTGACATATCCGATTAAGGCACAATATTGTGAGGTAGCTTATTGGTAATGATGTTATGTCCTTGGACTTTGTGAGGTCAGAAAGGAACTTGGCCGATCCTTTGACCAAACCACTAGCAAGAAGGCTGGTGAGTGAGACATCTAGGGGGATTGGACTGATACCCAAGTTGTGACACTATGACTAACGCTCAACCTCTATGATGGGTGATTCCACGCAAGAGGTTAAATGGGTAGAGGTCATTAGTGGTCCACGGGCACTGTCATTTGTTGTGTGTTTTCCGCTATCTCGGTAAGGAGATTAGTGATGAGTCCATCCTTATGGTGTGAGACAGTGCTAAGTTGCAGAATTTGGTGAGGATGAGTTTAGGCTCTTAATGGATCCATATCCCTACTTGTTGGGATGGGATGTATCTGCACGCACTCTTGATGGATGCCACCGATTAAGTTGCAGATTGTTGGAGGTTGAGCTTTAGGCTCTTAATGGGTCCATACTCCCTACTTGTCGGGATGGGGTGTTCTGCACGCACTCCTGATGGATGCCACCTATATGTGAGTGGAAGTTGTGCCGCTTCCTATGAGATTTTTTGGGTAGGTCTCTAGAGCTCTCATGAAACCCAGTGGCGCATGGCCTGGATAAGGCGCCAACCCGCTAAAGAAAAACCTTGATAAAGAAAGTTATGTGGGTGGTAAGTTTGGTTTACTAATAACTTGGTTAAAAGAGTTTTAACTCCACCATTGTCTTTTAGTTCCTACTTATTTATCCTATGTATGGTTAAAACCTTCTGGTACCATATTGATGCATGCTTTCTTTAGTTGCATGCCTTTCCTATTTTGTGTTTGTAACATGTGGGAGATTGTTGGTGTGGGTGTGTGTTCCAAACACTTTTATTCTTATTGATTTTCTAGCTGTTGGAAATTTATGAGAAAAATAGCCGTTAGGCAATTATGAGAAAAATAGCCGTTGGACAATTATTGATAATATAGCCGTTGGGCTTTTAAGAGTTATTAGTAACCAATAACTATAGACTATTATCTTCCCAAGTAGCCTATATAATACTCATTATAACATATTTTTCAAAAGGGGTCTTTTTACTACATTATGTTTTAGATATACACAATTCTACTATCTTTCTCTCCTACATACTTTTCTACAAGAATATTTGTTCTAAGGAAAGGCAATAGAGGGTTGTTCTTAAACCTTTTGTGAGTAGAAGTGCGTACATCACAAAGGTCGATGCTATAATCTAATCCTGGGGGATTGTTTGGCCAAGAGAACCAATCGCACCAAGTTTTACTTTGGGTGGCATGAATCAACTTTTAAGGACAACGCTTTCGCAGCGTGATTGTATAGCACTGTGAGATTGTTCCTAATTTTACTTAAATTTATATTATCATTGCTTATTTACATTCTTGCTAATTATTTGGGATATTGTTTGTTGTATCAAACTTGTTTATTCACTATTATTTTTCCAATAGTTGCAACCACAATGAAAATTTGGCATGGGAAGAGAACTCACCTTACAACCTAGAACACCAACCAAATCATCTCCTGCCCAAACCTATTCACTTAAACCCAAATTATTTTAATTCAGAAACATCTCAAAGCTAAGAAGCAGAAAACTAAGAGGTGTGAAATCTTGATTCTCTTTACGTCACCCCTCCAAAGAATTCCATATTACTGGCTACCATTGTGCTCTTATTTGAAACAATAAGGATATGTAAACAGGATAGAAAATCTAGATCTAATAAATCTATGAGCCTACAAATTCCAATAGCCCAACCTCCAACAAAAATAACTAACAATCTTAAGCGAAAACTTATTAGAATTCGCACAGATGCTAACAGTTGAGATACCTAGGATTGAATGGATCCTCCAAATACTGCCTTACCAAATCCTCAAAACCCATCCTGAAATTCCAATTTAACCACTATTAAAACCACTTACCCCAACCATGGAATCAAGTCTTAAATAAGCACTAGGCGAAAATATAAGAAATCAAGAGACATGAAAAACTCACCTTGAAAAACATGTCTATAATGCAGGAGAAGATCAAAGAACATTTCTGGTGTATCTGAAACAAGGGTGATGGTCTAACAAGTAATTAATGACATAGGGTATGCAAACTGTAACATGGAAAGAACTGAAACTCTAAAGTTTGCAAAATTTTGTGATTGATGCTTTCTATTTCAGATATGTTCAATATTATCGCTTTTTTTTTTTTTTTTTTAAATGGAAATAACACTTTCATTAAATCTTGGAAAATGTCCAGGGAGTTACATCAATTACCTAAACATAGAAATGGAAACAAAATCAAGTTTCACATGTGCTTTTATTGCAGCAGGGGTGCCTTCTAACCACACCCAGCTTCTGTAATGTAAGAACATACCCCAACCATTTCCTTTTCTTTTTTTCTGGGTAATTGTTGGGGGGAGTGGGGTTCGGACCCCAAACACAAAGCACCACAAAGAGTGCCTGTGCCATTGGGCCAGTTCAAAACCCATGCACTGCCAATGTTTTTTATGTTTTTCTCCCCTTCTTGATCTGTTGAAAACAATGCTTGTACTAAAGCTGGAAGCACCAACGTATAGAAACAAAGCAGTATTTTTGTTTCTTTTTTGCTTGATATTTTTGAGCTTACAAATATGCTAATGTTCTCATTAAGAATCTCTATTTTTTGGGTTTATAAAATAGGATACTTGATACGTAAACAGGTGAATAAGAGAGAGAGAACCTAATATCATGTGATGCCCCTCAAGTGAACTTCATCATTAACAATCGTACATATAATGTTAACATGAACATTTAAAATATCTTATGGTATATAATTCATGATCTTGATTCAAGGGCTAAATGGAAAACCTTTGAATTTATCCAAAATTAGTAAGATGTGCAGACATAACTATTGAATGGAAAGAAACACTCACTAACTGCACAAAACACTTGCCAATAAAACTCCCCTCCACTAAGCCTTGAACATTTAGAAAAAAAACACTTCTTTCAAGTCCTCAGCCTGTAAAGACATGAAAAATCAAGAGTGAGAAGATCATATAAATGCCTATAAAAAGAAAAAATTGGGCAAAAGGTTAGAATAAGAAAGAAGAGCAAATTTTTTTTTTTACTTTTGAGCATTCAACTTTTAATAAGAGAAAGGGCTACCTAACATCTTAAGCAGAAAATGTACTAAAAACAAGTCCAACTAGGAAGGCAAAAAAATAAAAAGAAAGTTTGTTAAAAACAAAATTGTTAGCTCAGAGTCCACAGAGTTTGAATAAAAAGAAAGGGCCATAGTTCTAAGGCAACATCTTAAGCAGAAAATGTATTAAAAACATGTCCAACTAGTAAAAAAAAAAAACCGATCAATGCATAAGATTTCTCACTTGGTAGAATCATATAGTACATGTTTATTTGAATACCTAATTGGAGGCCAACTTCTGGGAGTGACAGCTTACCAAAGCCAATTATTCTAACCCTGCAAAATAATAAGCCCGCGCGATTATATTTATTGATCATATTACTAATTTCTTTCATTAATTCTTTTCTTTTCTTCGCATTACCATATCCTTCCAAAGATACCCAAAGAATGCAAATCAAACAATACAACTAAAGAGAGAAACATACTCTGGCATTCAACAACACAAAATCAATGGAACAAAAACTACGTAATGGGAAACAGTACTCGTTTTTTTTTTTTGGCCAAGTACTTCATTCAAATAGCCGTAAGGAGGAAATCTCTACACATTTTTTGGATACATGCTGAGGTTGACAAAGTTGCAGTTCCGCTTTCTTCTCTGATAATGAGATATTTCAAACTCCATAGTTGAAGATGGCATATCTCCAGTTTTTTATATCCCAAGCTGGGTGTCATTATTATGAAACTACATGTCGCCCAATATTTATTTATTTATGAGTAGTTTTGTTAAGTCTGACACGTGTCAGACTTATATTGGATATTTGTAGAGTTAGTTAGGAAGATATTCTGTTTCATAATTCAGTTATTACTGTTCCTTGTGCAATGGCATTCATTTCTGGGTATAGGATTTAGAGAACAGAGACAAAACTTTCACTCTCATTTTATTTCATCTACTTCAATTTCTCTCTCATCCCCAACTCATATCACTCAGTTTTTCAGATATATATATTATAGCTTCCCATCAGACCTTCCTTTGTTAAGTGCTCTTTCTCTCCCCCCTTCTCTGTTTTTTGATTGAGCGATGGACTACGACAATTTTGGGCCTTATATCCACACTTTCTTTGGGTTTTCTCTAACTTTTTTTTAAAATTTTAATTTTGTAAATTTCACTTTCCTAACTTTTTTTATTTTATTTAAAAACTTTACTTTCCCATTAGTATAGGACAATTACAACGTTTCTTCTATTAAAAAAAAACAATAATAATGTTTCTGCGTAATTTTAAAAGTTAATATGCCCCACATAAATTTTTTTCAAAAAGTTAATAATGCCCCCTTTAATTTGTTGCAATAACCATATTGTCCTCATTAATATCTTTTGTAAAATGGACAAAAACATATATTTTTAAAATATTTTGTATTCAAGCCCACACTTTGTTGAGAAGTACAAATGTCAAAGTCTATTTTATATTTTATTATTCAGATTATGTTTTGACCTATAAAAAATGACATCTATTTATATATATTCTTCCATCCATCTCAAGAAAAAAGCCTTGACCGACCATTAAAAAATTATATTATGCAGTTTGATTGGTTTAACCGAAAATAGTTTTTAATTATTTATATTATTTCCCTTTTCCTAATTGATTTGAGATTTTATTTTAGATTATGTCATTTCCTTTTTCCTAGTTATATTATGATTGTCTTTTTATTTTTCTTTTCCTAGTTAAGTTGTTTTCCTTTCTCTAACCGCAGTTAGACTTTATTATTTCTTTTTTTTAAAAGGAGTAGGAGAAAATTTCTTCCTATAAAGACTCTGTAGAAAGAGGTGGTGACTACTAAGTTGTTATTAATAAAAGTTTATTTTGATAGGTTCTCTCTTATTTTGCCTACTAGCCTAGTTTTCTTGTGAAATTTACTAGTTGGTATTAGAGTCACAATACCCTACATGATACAATTTCATGAAACCACTTGCTCACAACACGTGTGCACCACATGAAATACCACCTTCCACCGGCATGGATTATCTAATAACAATGAATACAATCAACATTGTTTTGTGCAGCACTACACTTGCTAAAGTTACCTTTAAAAAAAAAGCAAAAAGCCAAAAACATACTGAGTTACTAGTAATTAGTAATTCTAGCATCCAATTCACTATTATCATGTGTACTACTTGAGTTTGGATTGAAACAGACACAATTTTTATATATCACATAAGATTTGCATCAGGATAAAAATGGTACAATTTCTCCCACCCATTATGATATATGATTTAGCATGATATACACCCTCTTTAACACTTTAGCATGAATTATGATAATTCCAAATGGTAAATTTGAATGAAGGAGAGACTATTACTTAAAGCATTCCCTCAAAAGTTATATTACTTAATGAAACCCTAGATTAACATAACTATTCCATGCTCTTTCTCTTGCCTAATCCCGCCTGAGGGGCAAGGGATTGAGTAGATAAAGTTAACATTAATGTAAATCCAAATTTACCTTCGAATGAGTAGTCTGATAGGAAATGACATACAATTAATCTTTTGATGTTTTCACAATTAATAATTGTAAGGTGCTCTAAAAGTCAATTATTGTCACATAATGTGTTAAAAAGGGAGAATATGTAACTTTTATATTCTTCGTTTGAAGTTTATTAGCATAAGCCCAAACCCATTGAAAAGAAGTACTTTTATTTGGAAAGATAAGACAGTTTTTTTTTTTTTTTTACTTTTTCTTTTTCAACAGTTGGGCGCACCCTAATAGGCTTCTCCGATCTTTGTTCTTGAGGTTGCCAAGCTTGAGTTGTTTCGAAAGCACTTGAGTACCTTCAAAAAAGAAACTTAGAGAGCATTAGGACAAATTGCATAGAACATAGGGTCATTTTTTTACAAGAGCAGAGTGCTTAAGTAATTCACGCTTTAGACACTACATTAGAAAGTAAGGTCAATAACATTTTGCCTCATGGAGTCATGGGTTATACCAACTAATAGGCTTCCCAACTCCACCCCAATACTCACATATGTTGAGTCTTTTGAGTTTTGACTACACGTGGCTTCTCCTCAAATACTTGTATCTCTTCCTTGACGGTTCTCTGAACTTTTTGAGAACATGCTGAGGATTATGAAGTTGCAAATTTTTGTTTTTCCTCAGATAATATCTTCGAGCTCCACAGATGCATATTGCATATCCCCAAATATCATCAATCTCCATCTGAAGGACACTATTGTTGATCTCCAATTTTATGTCCAAACAAATTGACCTATCATTTTGACATTCAATACCAGAAATCAAGCCCAAATCACAAATCTAAGATCCTATGTCTGTATGCAATTGCATCTGGTGCAACAAAATGTCATTTTTAAATGTTCAACAATAAATATGACTATGATGTGCAGCCATTGTTACCCACTAACACCCAGTTTACTTCAAGAAGACAATATTAACATCATTTCTTTAAGGGAAAAATACAAGTGAAAGAAGGAAAAGTGTGTGCGCGCACATGCCATGCTGTGGGCTACTCTTTAGTGATAACCAGAGGAAATGAAATAGGAAAACCTTTTGTCTTAGCAAGATTACTAATAAAAAAGAATGATACCTTGATATAAGTTCCCTAAAGATCATAATCTTCTGTCAGTGTTTGGAAAATGTCATCCCAGCAAAGCCAATCTATTTGAGGTGATCCTTGATGTATTTATACTTTTTCATTAAGCTTAAATACTAATCTTCTAGTACATCTTTGCCACCAATAATTATAAATTTTTCATCCAATTCAAAGTTTGTGCATTATATGCAGGACCAATTTATTTCTTCTATGCAACTGTTCTTTTTATTTTTTTATTTTTATTTTTATTTTTTTTGTTGAGAATTCAGTAATTTCATATAACAAAAAGACAATAAGTCTTCACACTCTGATAAAAACAGAGCCAACCCCTCTGGCAGACTTACAACCTGCAAACCAGAGAAATAATGGACCATGAGAATGACTATATAAGCAAATAATTGGTCGTCCTCTTCACCTACAACTTCAAAATAACTCATTATTATGAGAGACTTTATTCTAAATGTATAAGGTACCAAAGAAAATATGGTACACTTAATTTCATTTCATTAGCTTTAAAAAATTCAATAAACTTGAACATTACCAGAAATTGAGAGATTTCACTACATTTACATGACACTTTCAAGAAGAACTAATGTAGCAATTGCGTCATAGTGAAGTTAAAACTTATCACAACACTACTCAGACAAGAAATAGAGTGACTTTAGTAATTGCTCATTGACTACTGCCCAGAGTGACTTACTTGCCAAAATGCTATTGTAACCAATGCAATCTGAACAAACACACATAATTAAACACATTGAACACTTTCACCAAATTGCTCATTGACTACCATCCAAATAATAATTATTTTTTTGGCGGAGTGGAAGGCCTGA